>WAAB01022266.1:0-53903 GCA_013389865.1 Piaya cayana
TGTGCTGAGGGCTCCAGAGGTGACAATAATTGACAATTATTCCTTGGCAATAAATGCAGTTTATGCCCCAATACACTCAGACACTGGGGGGACAGACGCCGGGACAGAAGGACATGTTCCCTGCGAGGCACTGGAGCATGGCAGCCCAGCAGGTCCTGCCTTCAGCTAGGAGAATGCCCTTGTAACGCTCTCCTGATTGTCACTATCTTGTAGGCTTTCAGCTGCCCGCAACCCTTTCCATCCTGACCAAGCCACCTCAGAAAGTCAAATCCTGTGGCAGAGATTCTCAGAAGTAAAAGAGAGATTCTGCCCTCAACGTGGAGGTTTTGCAGGGTTCGTTGGACCCCTCTCTCTCCACAGACTGTCTGCATGCAGGTTTGCAAGAAGGATTTGTTGCAGAACTGAGATGGAGACTCCTCTTCCCAGTCCAGTGGGAAGGGACTGACTCCCCACTACATCCCAGGAGATCCTGGTCCCTCACACCTGGGACAGCACCGGGATTTTAAGGAGCAAGAATAGATAGAGTTTCTTTCACTGCAGCCAGGATGGAAACAGTGATCTGCACAAGTCAGAAACTGCTCTGAGAGGAGCTCAGCCCCAGATTCTGTTAAGATTGACCTTGGCAGAAGGGCCAGGCTGTGGGGCAGCTTGGCTGGTGGCTCTTGTTGCAGGGTTAGCACCTCAGGGATGCTGCGCGTGCTGCAGCTCCTCATCCTCGCTCCCACCCTTCCCTGCCGCAATTCCCAGTCCCATGTGCTCACCCCAGTGAAATCCCTGAGTGGGTAGCACAGGGGTTCAAACTGCTGCCTCAATATTCTAATGACTCCAATCACCAAGTCAAATTATAGCAGGAAGGGGCTGTAAAACAAAACAAAAAAAAGAGAGTAACAGGGAATGAATTGGGTCCATGGATTGTGGGGCTCCAGTCTGAAACACTTCAACTTCAGCTCATCTGAAAATCCCACATAACTAGAGCTTTTAATTTAAAGAGAATATTTGAAACATCCCAGACTTTGCTTCTTTTTTTAACCAAATGAGAAAATTAATTTTTAAAAATACTCCCTGGAAAAGGCAAGTTTTCAGCAAAAAGCTGGAATGAAAAATTCTTTCACAGGCTTCTCTGCAGAGTAGAATGTATTTTTTGTTCAAATGGATGGTATCTATCTTCTTTCATGATGAAAAAGGAAGGTGCTTCAGGACAAATCCTGAGCTGGTGCAGAGTTGGGCTCTGACCTGCAAAGCTCCAGCCAGCAGCAAGGAGAGGCCATGAAAAGCCCAGGCAGCGCGGAGCTGCTGATCACTTAACCATTTCAGGGAGACGGAATAGTTACCCCCAAAGTCAGACTCTGAAGATAATCAAGGAAAACCTCAGTTCTATCTTAAACTGAGATGCTGTGAGATCATATTAGAACTCGACTTGTACACCAGGGATGTCCACAAAGTCACGTGGAGCCACAGGAAAGGCAGTTTGGGATTGCCAGACTGTCTTTCCAGATCATAGAAAGGTTTTGGTTGGAAGGGACCTTAAAGACCATCCAGTGCCACCCCTGCCATGGGCAGGGACACCTCCCACTGCATCAGGGGCTCCAAGCCCCATCCAACCTGCCCTTGAACCCCTCCAGGGATGGGGCAGACACTACTACAACCTGGGCTAGAGCCTCCCACCCTCACAGCAAAACATTTCTCCCTAGGATCTCATCTCCATCTCTCCTCTTTTCAGCTGAAAACCATTTTGCCTCATCCCAACCCTGCACTCCCTGATCCAGAGCCCCTCCCCAGCTTTCCTGGAACCCCTTTCAGCACTGGAAACTGCTCCAAAGTCTCCCCGCAACCTTCTCTTCTCCAGGCTGAACAACCCCAACTCTCAGCCTGTCCTGACAGCAGATGTGCTCCAGCCCTCGGATCATCTCCGTGGCCTCATCTGCACTCACTCAAGCAGCCCCACGTCCTCCCTGTGCTGAGGACTGGAGGATGCTCCCCTCCTCTGGCTGACAGCAGAGTGTGGAGAAGATGAACTCGGCCCATCCCAAGGAACAGAGCATCTCCATTACAGGTCCCCCAGACAATGCCTGGCAGCAGCTCTCTAGCACTGCCTTTCCTCCTGACTGCCAGCTTCGGTTCAGTTAAAGCAAAGAATTTGACTCAATTCAAAACAACACTCTTCAACTTGGATTTGTCCCAGCTGGATTTTTTTGTAAATGAGAAATCAAGAATTGCAGAAACTGCAATGTCCGTGTAGCTGAGGGGGGAAATCCCCATCCAGCTCTGGAGCCAGACAGAGCAGGTCCAGCACGCAGTATTCGCTTAGAAGAACCAAGTGATTTTTTCCTCCAAAACATAAGGAAGCATGAATTAAATATCCTCTCCTGGAATAAAAAAAGCCAAACCACCCTGCTAACTTCCAGAAAAAATCCCAGCATTAAGAGAGTTCATTAATGCAGGCAAGATCTGCCCTGCCAGTACAGAGCATTGTCTCTGGAAGTGCTTAATTCCATATGCTTCAGAGGACAGAAGAGAAAAAAAATAATTAAAAGGCTCTTAATGCATCTGGCCAATTAAATAAAGCCGTAAATGGTGAGGAAATAATTCCTTCCTGACCCCTGCAGCAATCAGCTGCTGACCTGAAGCATGAGAATTGATTAGCCTTATCTTACCGTAGCATGTAGAACTACAAATGTTATTATTGGCCATAAAATCATCCAGCCCTTTATGGAACCCATTGGTCACATTTGGCTCCGTGACCCCCCAACTCATGAATTTTTCTAGCTAGAAGAAGGCTCCCTGTGGTGGGAGAAGCCCTGCTCTGCTTCCCTGTGGGTCTGGGGTAGCTGGTTTCGATGGTGGGCAGCACTGCTCCAGTTCGCCCCAGTCCAGCCCCTCATACGCGTGGTGCTCACAGTAAGGTAACGCTCACAGCTCCGAGCTGCTGGTGTCATTCTTCATCGATGATGGCTTGGCCTTCATGCTGATCCTGGGGCAAAGAGGAGAACCCAGGCCTCGCCTCGACTCCTCTCACTCCATTAATAACACGGCTGTCAGCACTGGGCTAAGTGAAACTCCTCACAGTTTCCTCCGAGACACCAAAGCCCAGGCTGGGATCTACCCTCGTCTTCCTCACCAAGAAAATCCCATTCCCCTGACAGGTGCTTGCTCAGCATCTGCCCCGGAGCAGAGTCCCCCTGGCCAAATGCCGCTTGCAAAAAGCTGGAGCATCACCTTCCGGACTAATCGATAAGCAATTACTGTCTCCCTCTCACAGCGCAGTGCAGCCTCTCCATCTGTCACATCTCTCTCTGCTCCCTCCCTCGACCTTTTACACTGGCGAGTCACCCAGGGAATCACTTTTGGTCTCAACAGAGTGTGGGGGGCAAACTGCCAGGTGACGTTCAGAACAGGGGACAGCTTCGCTCCTAAAAGAGCTGGAGCTGCATTAGCTGGTGGCCAAAGCAGTGCTGACAGCACCGAGGTGGCTGCGAGGCACGATCAGAAAAGAGGGACAAACAACAGCACTTGGTGACTTTGGTACCCAGAGGGTGCAGAGGGAATCAGAGACACTGCAGACACAGCCCCAATCTGCAGCCTCTGACAAGTCTGTCCAGTTCAGCCTCTCAAGACCACCAGGGCACAGAACCTCCTGCATCCCAGACAAACCTAGAAGCCACAGGCATTTGGAAAGGGATCAAGGTTTTCAAGTGACAGAAATGGAATTTCTCATGGGCACGACACAGAAGACCCCCTCACACTTCAACTATTACTACAGGCCTGGAAGAACAAGGAACAGGGCGTGTTCAGAGCGCTACCAAAGCCAGTGGTGGTCTGAGGACTAAATTGTATCTGGTCTGCATTGAAGAGGGACTCCAGAAGAGGAGTGAACAGCCCTGGCCACACCACAGCACCAGCAAAGCCCAGACTTTAAAAGCCAATAACCCAAGATGAAGTGCTGGAAGAAGACTGAGCTGGTCCAAAGGATCAATGCACAGGTCCAATGCCTCTGGGGACCAACAGCAGCGGCCAAAAAAAGCACCCACGGCATCAGAGACTGTTCAAGTGAGTGACCAGAGATTATCACAAGGGAAGCTGAGACACAGGCTGGAAGGGACACTACTTGCATCAGGCATCCTCTCCCCCCAGCCTTCTCCAGAGGGCTGGTTGATGGGGACAGGACGATGCTCCATGCCCAGGGAACATCGCCCCTGCTCACACTTCCCAGTACCCACGTTCCACCCCCTTGAGCATCACAGCCTTGCACAGCCTGTGTGCCTCTCAAAAATCACTTGGATGCTGAGCTGCACTCCTCCTGCCCAGGGAGCGCATTTACATTCATAATCTCAAAATAAAACTTTTTTTTTTTTTAAAGAAAAAAAGCGGTGGGAGGGGACAAGAAAGAAACAGAGGCAATAGAAGAAAAAGACAGAAGGGGAAGGGGGGACAAACGGGAACGGGCAGCTGCACACTTCAGATGCAGACCTGCTTGAACTCAGCTCGCCTGGAAACTCATTTCTTTTGATGACAGCCCCAATTAGCGTGTGGCTGGCTGGCAACCCAGGCAGCGGGGAGCTGGTCTCTATGGAGAGCTGGAGAGGGAGGGAAGATTTCATTCACCTGCACGGTGGGCAAAAGCCTGATGTGCTTAAATCTTTTAGATAGCTGCCTGTGGTCATATTTAACATTGCCAAATGATCAGAGCTGAGAAAGGTGGTGAGTACCCTGACTTGAGTCAGTGTGAATCCACAGCACACCAGCCGCCTCGTGCTCCGGCTCCTGTCACTCAGGTCCTGCTCAGACAGACAATCATGTGCCACAAGGTGTCACGAATCTGCAATAGAAGGTAAGGCTTGGGTGAGCCACAGGCTTTTATGGGATTTCCCTGAGGACTTGGCTACAATGGCCATTTGTAAAGCATGGCACGAAGGCCACACGAGCGGTCTGATCCCCCAGAGCCTTGAAGAATGAGCAGGAACAGAGTTTCTCATCCAATTCGACTATCGGAAGCCTGAAACAAACAACAATAAAGAAGTGGCCTGCGTTTTGCTGGTTGCGTCTTGTCCTACTCAGCACCAAGTCTCCCCAGCTTCTGGGCAGGGATGTTATGGGCAGGTGGGAACACACAGGGCAGCAGGTGCCACAGAGAAGAGAGAAGGACATGGAATTAGGAGAACAAAGAGATGGTAGCAAAGAGAAATTGAGCGAAATGAAGAGATGAGTGGGGACAAGCACATGCTGGGGGAGGGCTCACTGAATCCATTAGAGGAACATCTTACCAGCTGCTCCCTGCCTGCACCCTGAGCTTTGCAGCTTTACAGCTAAGTCCAACAACAAATACCCAACGTACCAAAGAGATTAGCAACATTTAAACAAGCAAAGATAAGAAAGGCCTGAATAGAGAGACAACTGGCATCTCTCAGGGCCCAGCAGGGCATTCCAGCTCCCCAGGCCAGCAGTACCTCACACTCTTGCTCAGTCCATCATGGGACTGTGGCTGGGCAGCCCCAACCAAGAGCTTGCTCCTCACTCAAGTTCAAGTGTCAGGACGAGGATGATGCAGCCTAGTGCAGTATCTGATTATATCTTTTTAATCACCTCCACAAGCTCTAGAGTTCATCTTGTTTAACCATACAGAGATGCAATTATGGAAGCTCTAACTTACTGGTCACTCCATTTGAGGTGAAAAGGAGCATCATTTTGGTTCATGCAGTGTGTCCAGATGGATGCTTTATACACAGTTTTAGTGACCCAAAAGAGATCCTTATGAAGAGTGGCACATTCATCTAGGAAACCAGAAGATTCAGTAATGAGATGGTGCTGAAAAACCCCTGAACAAGTCAAGGCGGCAAATGAGATGCTATGGTCAGAGTTAAATATCATAAACAACCTTATCCTTCCTCCCATTTTCAAGAAAAAAATCACACCAAAAAAACCTACAAGTACACCAAGGTGCTTTCAGGAAGCTTACAGAAATGCTGTGGGGATCACAGTACCGTTGAACTCAATACAATGAATCTCCCTTATTAGATCTCTGCCTGCAAACACACAGTACAAAACACACGGCCAGGCCTTCTTATTCAGTCTCCCCCACCTTAAATTCATCACCCAAATCAAGGCCAGGCTCCAGGACACACAGTTCAAATAAATTCAGGTGTTTCTAGAGTTTCTCACCCAAGAAGCTTTGGGGATTCTGAATTACAAAGCAATGTAGGAATACTTCTCAGAGATTAAACACTTTACTGGTTACTCAGTAATGTGCACCCTGAAAGTAGCGAACCAAACAAAAGGAAGAACTAAAATTAAAGGAACTGCTGCTGTGTAGCTGGTAAAACTACTGCTTAGCTGGTAAAACTGGACTGGATGAATTTCCTAAAGTTCTATTTGTTTCTACACCTCCTCATCCTCACTGATGTGATGAGAGCACTAACTTAAGCATCAAACAACTCAACTAAACGTCACACGTGGTACATTCCCTCACATCTACTGTCCCAAACTCCCCTTACCACCCCTCTCACACAGAGGGGGAAACTGCAGTGCAGTGTTTTCTTTCAATGGGATTTTAAATTTAAGAGGTTATTCTTTTACCTTTATTCTTCTAAACTGACACTTAGGTTAAAAGGAGGCGAGGCACCACACTCCTCTTTGAGGAACGGCCAAAATGTAGCACTCTCATTCCGAACATGTAATTTTCGCATGATGCCACCTTGAGTTGTTTTCTTCTTGTTCTTTTAATAAATACCATAAAGGAAATAAAAGCATCTGAGGCTGAACAAAAGGGCTCCAAACTAACAAGTAACAACCTGCTTCTTAGCAGAGTTGGACGAGCCCTTGAAAAAATCCAACAGTCACTTGACTTACTGCTGGAATCCACTAGAGAACTTTTTTTGATCTACTTGTGCATCTCTCCAGGCAGGGAGGTGTGGATACAAACACAAGCACACGCAGTCACTCACAGACGTCATTTCATGGTACTGTGAATACTGTCTAGTGCTCCCTGTATGGAGCACAGCGTATCGACCCCGTTCAGGCTCTGGCCAGTGGATCAAAGCTGCTCAGACCGTGCCACAGCAGGTTTTACAACAGGTTAACTCTTTTTCTTTAGCCAAAATAAGCAAAGTGCCATGAGATATGGACAATTCAGAGGTGAAACAACATCACTACCCAAGGGCTGGAGCAGCCCAGCTAAGGAAACACCAGCATCTGATCCAAATCAAGTGCATGTGACCAGGTTAACCAGATTCTGAAACCGCAGCTCCCACAAACAAGTTCTCATGAGCCTTTACCCCTTGCATTTCACTGAATTTCTAGCAGGTAAAGAGAACGAGCAGCACATGACCTATCAGCCCATCTGAACTAAGTTACCTGCATACACACCAGATGTATTGAGCACTTTTTAGGAGACTCCTCAGAGCAGAACCAAGTTGGTTTGTGGTTTGATCACTCCTGTTTCCCATTTCAAAGGCCAGTGAAGCTTCATCAAGTTGTTCTGGGTGCAGCCGAGCTTCCAGCACAGCCCAGGCACACCACCCTGGCACGGCATCCAGGTATTTGGGGTTCCTCTCTCCACAGTGAAGCTGCCATGTGGCCAGCACACAACAACCTGGTTTGTTTGGTTTGGGTTTTTTTTTGTTAGAAGTAATTGATTCTAAGCAGGAAGCACTTTTTAATTTCCTTTAACATTAGAATAAGGTCAGCCACCATAAATGAAATGAAAGGCACCTCCCAAAATGCATTTTCAAAAGCTCCCTAAATAGCAAATGACATTCAAATTGGATGCAGCCAGAATTGTAATTGGAAGCTGCTGAGAGTCCTCTTTCAGGATTCATAATAATTGTCGTTTTGCTGAAAGGGTTCATGTAATAAAAGCCCTTGCAAATAAGGGCCATCTCCAAAATACACAGATAATCAACACCAAGTACCCCCAAACTCTTTAGCAGCCAGATAAAGTACACAGATGGTGTCACCACAGAGCTACAGTGATGTGAAGGAGCACAGCAAGGGAAGGCTCACAGAAGGACGACAAATACATTATAAGGTCTAGAACATCTTCTCTGTAAAGAGCATCCCAGTGGGCTGAGAAAAGAGGCAGGTGAAGGGGATTTTAAAAAAAATCTTGAGTCTGCTGGAAGTGAGGACTTCTCGTTAGCCATCTCATCCAAGCAAAGAACAAGGAGCATCAGAGAACAGTAATCAAACAGGTCCACAGCTAATGAACTGAGACGGTTTGTCATTAACAGGCAATAGATGCTTGTGAGAAGGTGAGGTGGCAGAAAATCTGCAGGGGTTCAAGACAGGGCTGGGCAAGTACTTAGAAGGGAGATCCAGCAAGGGTTATTGGAGAGATGAGTCTTAAACTGACAACATCCTTCACCGAAAATAATTAGAGCCCAAGAGCATACTCAGGGAAAGGACCATAGCCACATGCCTCGTCTTACCGCTCTCCAGGAAAGCGATTATGGCCAGTGGGATTCTGCAGAGACAGTTTTTTTAACAACTGCAGTGCCAGGTATCAGCCTGACCACACGAACCCTCCGCGTGCTCCTGGAGAAGGAGAGAGTTTTGCAGAAAGAATAAACATACAGAGAAACCAACTGATGTCAGGGGACAAGAGATGAAACACAGGGAAACAAATCAAGACAGAGATGTAGGTGAGCTGCATAGGTCACTCTTACAACTCCAACCCAGGTCTTGCTGACGTTAAATGAGGAGGAGAGAGCTGAGCAATAGCAGCTGCACAGCCTGCACTGAACACAGGGCACGTGGAGAAACGCTGCCTTTGAGGAAATTATTTAAAGAATCAGGCTAATTTTGCAGTTCATACCTGGGCTGCAAATGTGAAAGAGCCTGCAATGATCTCTAATGAAATATTACATTGTTTAAAGAGTTCCCAGTGAAATTCACTCTTAATTGATTTTTGATCTGTGAAATAACAGTATGGAGAGAGAGAGAGAAGATATTAGTCATACTCCTGTTTTATCACTCCTGCGAGCATTTTCCTTCCTTTGTTTCCTTTGTCCCCAGAGAATTCACATGACACTGACTAAAGCAGCCTGGAAGATACTACAAAACTAATAAATAACGCTCGACTAGGAATCCTGAACAGCACATTCTCCTAAATCATCCTGCAAAAGGTGAAGTAGTCTCCTAGGACAACTCAGAAATTAGAAAGCATGGGGACACAGCCAGCACCGCTCCAGGCGAGCCCCACGTGGGCTGAGGTCTTATCCAGCCCCCAGGAACCCCACCAGACCCAGACCAACAAGCAGGTTTGTGTTTCACTCTCAGGAGGAGCTCACACCTGCAACGTCTAGCACAGAGCAACAGCCAAAACACTGACTGCAAAACACAAACAGAAAATTCCAGTGTTAGCTTCGGGGTCCAGATGAGCCTGGGCACAAGCAGGGGCTGAAGCCAAGGAACCAGTGTTAACTCCCAAGTTAAATAACCTAAAAGCTCCACCAAAAACAATCAGCAAACTGTGATAAAGCAAATGACTCAACAGTAGAAAACCACTAGAAGACACAGGAGGAGACATGTCTTTAAACATCATTGAAAACCAGAAGAACTGCTGAAGGACAGGACTGTAAAACACTGCCCAGTGCCAGCTGCAGAGAGCAGGACTGGATGGGCTGGGGGTCCTGCCCCAACCCCCTGTCTGTGCTGGGAGCAGCGTCACTGCTGAGGGGGCCCAGGGGCGAGGTGTGTTGGGAGAGACAGCGCGTTCCTGCCTGGGCTGGGGGCTTGGGAAAAACTGGTGGAGAAGCTGCTGCACGAGGGCAGGACCAGAGAGATGGAGTTCTTAAACCTGGAGAGAAGGAGGCTGCAGGGAGACCTTAGAGCAGCTTCCAGTGCTGAAAGGGGCTCCAGGAAAGCTGGGGCGGGGCTCTGGATGAGGGAGGGCACGGAGAGGATGAGGGAGATTGGTTTTGAAGTGAAAGAGGAGAGATGGAGATGAGATCTTGGGGAGAAATGTTTTGCTGTGAGGGTGGGGAGGCCCTGGAACAGGCTGCCCAGAGCAGTGGTGGCTGCCCCATCCCTGGAGGGGTTCAAGGCCAGGTTGGATGGGGCTGGGAGCCCCTGATCCAGTGGGAGGTGTCTCTGCCTGTGTCCAGAGTTGAAGCTGGATGGCTTTGAGGTCCTTTCCAACCCAAACCGTTCCATGATTCTATCTGAATTTACTGAGAGCAGTAACCCCAGCACCTGGATTCACCCTCTGGGTCACATCGGGGTGACAGACTTGCTGTTTGACACCTGAGCTTTGGGTCAGAAAGGTCACGTTCGTGGACTAACACAAAATTGAGGCGGAAAACATGCTCAAAGTGAGCAAAAGAGCCGGGGGAGCTCAGTGCAAGAGCTGCAAACCGCACCTTGGAAACTGACCGAGTCCAGCTCTGTAGCTCCTGCAACCCCCCTTTCCCCACCAGCAAGCAGGTTCCTGAGGGGATCCCCCATGGCAGAGGGTGGGTCCCTGACCCAGGGGGATCCAGGCAGCTTAGAAGGAGCAAACTCGGGGTGCTCAGCAGGGCTGGAGACAACAACGACCTCCTGAGGCCCCCAGAGAGTCGCAGCCCCCACCGCCACGAGGGAAATGGAGAGAGAAGGGAAGGAAGGAGAGGGGAGAGGGAGAGGAGGGGTCAGCTCGCTCTCACCTTCCCGGGATCCCACGAAGGCTCCGTGGCTGCTGCACCCCGGGGCGCTGGGAGCCCCTCACGGATGCTCCTTCCCCGGCTCCCCTGAGGGAGCTGCTGGCGGCGGCTCCGCCCGGCCCTGAGGGCTCCTGAGAGCCCCTCGTCAGGGGAAAACTCGCCCCACCTGTGCCCGGGGGAGCCGGGTCGGAGCAGCTTCGGCTCCTTCGAGAGGCAGCGAGGAGGCAGCTGCGGAGCCGCAGGGAGCCGGTGTCCCCTTAGAGAAGAGCAGGGAGGAAGCCCCAGTGCAGGGTGGAGTGAGAGAAAAGAGAGAAGGAAAGAAGGGATGTAAAGGAGAGTAGGAGAGAAATAGGAAAAGTCAGATTGTTTTTTCACCTCCCTTGCAGCCAGCAAAGTCCTAACTCATAGGTAAATCCATCCGAGGTTACCTGGAGGAGCTGATGCTCTGAGCTAGTCTGTCTTTTATATCTTCCTGGGCTCCAACCATCCCACCCCGGGGCAGGGGCTGAGGAGGGACCCCACGCACAGGCTGTTCTGGCAGGTTCTGTCTCCAGGCTCCTCGTGCTGGGGCAGCTGCAGCGCTGAGGCTGCTGAGCGAGATACTCGTTAGGATGAAACTCACTGCACCTGGGCCGGGTCAGACAGGGAGCAGAGCAGCAGCTGGAGGCTGTGGGAGATGAGGGGTCAGCAGAAAGGCCACTGCAGACCCTGCTTAACTTTTGATGTGGTTCATCGTCCAGCCCTGTTCAATGTCTTCATCAATGACCTGGATGAAGGCATCGAGTGCTCCCTTAGCAAGTTTACAGATGACACTGAGCTGGGTGGGAGTGTGGATCTGCTGGAGGGTTGGGAGGCTCCAAAGGGATCTGAACAGGCTGGATCCATGGGCTGAGACCAATGGGATGAGGGTTAACACGGTCAAATGGCGGGTCCTGCACTTGGGGCACAACAACCTTGAGCAGCTCCAGCCTAGGAGAAATCTGCTGGGTGCTGGCCCTTCTGACCCAGGACGTTACCATCATCTCAGCAAGGTCACAAACCCAGTGGCAAGGAGACAACTGGCAGCCAGGTCTCCTGGGTCCCAGGCCACAGCTCTGCCCACTCTCCCTGGAGGCAAAGGCATTTTTTTGTCCCTTAAGGTACAATTTAGTGTACTCTTTCCTGATGCCTTTGAATACAATCAACTACATTCTCAATTTGGTTTTTCTGCCTTGGAAGTCTGCTCCTTACTATTCACATTCATCAGTCTAGTTTTCCTAGTGCCTCGTACACAGTCATTTTTCTAACTGCAACGTATTCAGCTACATCATCCCAGGCATTTTATTTGTGCGGTTCTGCTCTAACGGCGAGCTTAGCTCTTTCAAATTATGTCTTGCTTTCAGTTTTGCTTGAGTGTAAAAATGTCGCATAAAAATAAACTACCCTCTGATGAAGGCTTTCAGACTTTCCATTTGAGGAACAGCATGCAGCATCTTTTGGGGAGCAATGGGAGAAGGATCAATCCAGCTTTTGTTTTACAGATCGCTACAATAGATAGCTTCCCCGTAGGGAGTGTTGGAGTACTATATTATGCTTATATAAAGGGTAATGACTAGGAACTTGGAGAACTCTACCCTTAGGAAGTGCCTGAAGAACAAGAACAGCAGGTGTGGAGGAACAAGAAAGCTTAAATGTCTTTCTGTCCTGACCTTCTCTTCTTTTATGTTTGGAGACTGAACTCTGATTCAGAGGCAGGTTGGCTCCTGTATGGAATCGGAAAGGTATGAATGTGGCAAGAGAGGAAACCCAAAGAGACAGGAGAAACTGCCCCAAATCCTGTCCCTAAGTGGGTGGCCTTGAAAGGGTCTGTCTGCAGCGACAGGGCTCTCTGTAGCTCACTCTGGGAAAAGCAGGGAATTACAAGAGGGGCTGGATAAAAGAGAAAACAAAGCGACAGCCAGCGTGCTGCTACGGTGCAGTGGAAAGGCTGCTTCTGTTGCAAGAGCCCCTTGTCACTCCAGCTGAGAAAAAAACAACACACAAAGCCTTGTGTAGGTGCTACAAAGCCATTCTTGACCCACCTATGCCTCAAATACGAAAGGTGTCATCTCTGCTCTTCTAGACCTGCTGTTTAATGTGCCTTCATGCTGCTCGGCAGCCTAACAGGCCCAGTGCAGGAAAAGAATCCTCCAAAGAGGGGCCCCTTGCTTTGGGTACAGTAGAAACCAAAGATGCAAAAGCACAAAGGGAAAATGCCACCAAGACACATGATCCACTCAAGGCTGAACTACACAGGCCGACTCAGACAGCAACTCTGGGAAAACATGCGAGGGGCTTGTGTGAAAGCCAAGACACAACCCAGCGCACAGGGAGAACTGAGACGCAGGTTGCTGCTCCAAAGCTGGGCCATGAACAGCTCTCTGGGCCTCAATGAGAAGCTGCTGTTTGTGTCTCTGCCTCCAGTGAAAACACAGCCTGGGTCCATCAGGATGGGTCCCTCTCCTCTTGTCCAGAGCCTTTGGTGATCTCAGGGGGTGTCACAGCTGTGTTCCCTAAGCTGGGAGGTCTCATCTGTCTGGATCACGTCCGTTCCTTACCCTGGTGTGCATTCAGCTCCAAGATGCCCATCTTGAGGCAGCGTTTGAGAATGACTGAAGTAACAACTATTAAAAGCAGCATGAAGTACCCTGCATGGAGACTTGTATGAAATAGCAGAGGAACAAAAAAAATCACCTATGCGTTTCACCAAACGTTTCATCTGTTACAAGGAGTAAAGGGGCAAGAAGGTCCTCAGACAATGCACTATGAACATGGACTAGAAGAGCCCAAGGACATGGCTTGCTTCCCTTTTTAGGCTGAGTTTTACAAACCCAGCAGTTTGCAAACAAGTAGGGAAAGAGATGGTGAAGCATAACATTGGTGAACACATTGTACAGCAGAGACCTCCCCAGTGCTGTGAGGAAAGAAAGAAAGAAAGATGGAACAAAATATGGCCAAATTGAAATGCCTTTACCAGCAGCAATACCACGAAGGCAATTGGAGTCATAACCTGAATGCCAGTTGAAACGACAGAGACTTAACTCAGCGGTGCAGGCAGTGCAGACACTGCCTAAAATACACCTCGAACCATGATGCTGTGATGCAAAAGCTGCAGGAAATGAATATACAGAGGACACTTAAATGACAAGAAACTGAAAGAGGGAGTGACCTCCGCATTCCCCACATCATCTCTGCAAGAGAAACCATCAAATAGCATTTGAAGGAGTAGGATGGCTCTCGAGAACAATGCAACCACTGCTGGGTGAGAGAGGAGTGCCCAGCAATAAACTGCAATAGCAAGAGACAGCAAGAACACACTGCATTGAAAGAAAACTGTGATGAAAGCAGTAGACATTTCTGGCCTGGAAAAGTCCTCATCACAGGATAAACTGCAAGGTGAAGGAGCCTTGCAAAAAAATCAAAACATTTGCATACCACTGGGCAAATTCACCACTTGTCAGAGAGCTCACAGCCAAACACAAGTGACTGAGGAAATATCAGCTCCTTTGGCAAAAGCAAAAGGACTCAGCAAACTCTAGCTCTGGAAACAGCGCACACAAACCATGCACTTCAGGGCCAGGGAAGGAGCAGCAGCCTTACCGTAATCTCACAGTGGCAGTCAGAGCTGTAGGGGCAGGAATGCACCCTGGGATCCCGTCTGCAGGGGAAGATCTCCAGTGCCACCAGCAAGTTGCACAAACCATGCCCTGAGCGGTTCGGATCCTCCCTGGTGCTGCGATGCTCTGTGTTTGAACTCCCCATACACGGTTTGAGATGCAGCGTACAGGGACTCACTCCTGCGGGGAACAGACAGGAGAGATGAAACCCAGCTGATCGTACACAAGCGATTTCCCACCTTCAGGTTACAGCCCCATCCTGCAAAGCGAGAGCAGCAGAGCTGACTGCAAAAGATATTAGAGAGACTCAGAGATTATTAGGACTTGCGAATGATCTAATAAAACATCTTCCTAGCCCTGCCGTCCCCCAATGGCGACGCCTGGACAAACACACATTACAGCTGCATTAAGACAACACAGCTGCCGTGTCAAACAAGCAGCCTTTTCAGAAATGCCATCGTGTGAAGGAAGGTGAAATCAAACTGCAGGTGGCATGGAGCAGGGGCCTAAATCATCCCTCATACAAAAGGAACAGCTAATATGTGTGGTCATAATAATCCCTGGAACAAGTCCTTCTTGCTGGAGAAACTCATACAAGTACAGACACAATATATATTCGCAGTCACTAAGGCCTCAGGAAGGAAACCTCAAACCACTGCTGAGTGGTTTATTTAAAGCCATAGTTTGTTGTCTGAAATATCTCCTGTGCCTCCTGCTGAATCTGAAATACCGGTGCTTTGCCATGTGCTGCAGAAAGAAGAGCTGTCTTCGCAAATGCTTCTCTCCCAGAGGAAGGTCGGCTTCACGGATGCTTCTCTCCCAGCATCAGCATGGGGTGCTAAGATATTCACCCCAAAATAAATTCAGACACTGTCCCAAGACATGAGAAGTGTTAAAACAAGCCACTTCAGCTTCAAAGCCAGACTCGGATGGCCTCCAGCAGCAACGCAAGACCAAGGTTTCCTCAGCAGGAGCTGCCATCCGTCGTGCCCCCAGCATGAGCAGAGCCCAGAGCCAGTGCCCTGCTGCTTCCTCGGCTGCTGAACTCAGAGGAAAGCTGAGCATGGGCCTCGGTGCTGGCGGTGCAGGTACAGCACCAGGGCTGTGATAGAGGGGATCTCTGGAGTAGGTCAGGGCTTTCTGGAGTAGCTGGAAAGCAGGGGATGCCATAAAGCCATGGCAGACAGCACTGGAGGCCACTGATGTTCCTCGTGCCCTCAACTCTACCTGCAGTGTTCCCAAGAGGCCTTTTTCTGCAGCTGAACAGTAGAGATGTCTGGCAAGTGTCAGGTGCATGTAGAAACACTGGACAAAACGTAGTGAGAGACACACATGAAATACCTGCTCTCCTTGAGAGACCTTACAGCAAAGTATGAAGGATCCTGGTATTGGGAACCCCACCTCACCATTAACATCTCCTCTTCAGCCTTCTGAGGAGCCGTCCGACAGGGCTGTGGGAGCCACTACAGAAACACAGCGAAGCCATTTGGCAGCAGGTTAATCCCAGCCAACGCTCCTTGAGCCAGCAGGCTCCAGTTCACTTGCTGTGCTTTTGTACCATTTACCTGGGAAAGGAAAGAGCTGGATCATTAGCACAGGGCCACAGCGAGAGCAGGAGCAGAATCAGCAATTCAGATAGCTGAGAATTAGCTAAAAAAATGCTGCAGAAAAAGAACAGGGAAGCAAGCTACTGCAGAATGGAGAAACGCTCCTGCCTGGGCAGTGCCTGATGTCTACATGCAGCATCTCCCAGGGGTGTGTGACTCTAGCTTGCAGCACTGGGAAGAGTAATAAGAGATAAAGACAAGACATCAGTGAACATGAGCCGTGCTGGAATAAGAGACCCAAAAGTGACAGAACTGCAGTCTGCCTGGTCCTGGGAGAAACAATCCCTTTCCTTAGCCACCTGTGGGAGGTGAGCTTAGATTGAACACAGGCATCCTCACTGCTGAAATACCCCTGCTACTCACACATTCCCCTCCACTAAAGTAAAGCAAAAGGAATGAGCAGAGAAAGCTGACATGGGCGGTAAGAGTGAAGCAGCGGGAAGAGAGGAAGGGGAGCAGCTTGACACGTCTCCCACAGATGCTGGCAGAGGCTCTCACCCCTGTCACAGCTGACAGCCCTTGCGCGTGGCAATTCCTTCCACCATGGGGGAGATGCTCCTGCCCCAGCATCCCACCACCTGCAAGGGAGATGCTCCCGCTGCATTTCCAGGCAAACGCCGCAGATGACAAGACACACGCTGTGAAGCGCAACCAGAGCACCTCGCACAGATGGAGCACATGGGATTCAGACTGCTGCCTGCCACGCCACAGGAAAGTGACGGTGCTGTGACAGATGGCAGAGGGTGCTGGGATGAACGGGGACAGTGTGGGGACCAGGGGACTGGAGAGTCTATATTTGGAAACAAGGCGAGACCTGTCTGTCAGGGACACTTAGGCAGCCTTGCTGCGGTTGGGGTGGGATCCTACCAAAAGCACCCCAGGCTGCGTGGCTGAGCCTCCCCTGAGACAATGAGACCTTCCTTCAGTCCATGAAGGCAGCAGAGCTGTGACACCCCAATGTAAAAAGAAGACAAAAGAGCAGAAATTATGTTGCCAGCAGGAGCAGGGATTGTCCCTGCACTCGGCACTGGTGAGGCTGCACCTCAAATCCTGGGTTCAGTTTTGGGATCCTCATTCCAAGAAGGACATTGAGGGGCTGGAGTGTGTCCTGAGATGGGAAAGGAGCTGGGGAAGGAGCTGGAGCCCAAGGGTTCTGGGACCAGCCGAGGGACCTGGGGCTGATTAGTCTGGAGAAGAGGAGGCTGAGGGGAGACCTCATCTCTCTCTGCAGCTCCCAGAAAGGAGGTTGTGGTGAGGTGGGTGCTGGGCTCTGCTCCCAAGTAACAACTGACAGGATAAGAGGAAACAGCCTCAAATTGTGCCTGCGGGGGTTAGACTGGACATTAGGAACAATTTCTTTACTGACAGAGTGGTGAAGCCCTGGCAGAGGCTGCCCAGAGCAGCGAGGGAGTCTCCATCCCTGGAGGGGTTCAGAACGTGTGTAGAAGTGACACTTTGGGACATGGTTCAGCAGGCAGGGTGGGGCAGGGCTGATGGTTGAACTGGATGATCTTAAAGGTCTTTTCCAACCTCAACCTTAATGATTCTATAATAATTCTATAAGATGTGATGATGTGGGGGCTTCTGCCAGCTGTCCCACTGCCATGACCCTGGCTGCTCGCAGGGAGCAGCACCAGCAGCAACCAGGGGGAATCTCCGTGGAGGGAGGTGCAGATGCAGGCAGGCGGACAGAAACCCCATGACTGCTCCTGTACCTCAGCTGTGCCTGAACACAGATGTACGTGTTTAGCAACACAACTCAACAGTTCAGAGCCTGAGTTTCCATCGCTGGGACTGGGACACTGGTGGGGATGATTATTCCCATTCAGCTGACAGCGCTCGCTGAAGCCGGAGCCATATGAAGTCAAGGACTGAAGGGCTGCCTGCGCGGGCTGGAGTGGTTATTGATTTGCTACGTGACCTTGGCTAAGTCACTTAACCTCAGTTTCCTCATCTGTATATTGGGAATTATGGGACTTGCAGAGTGCCACGAATTCATCAGAGGGAACTACTTAAAAGCCCTATTATGATTTAATGGGATTTCCCACTTCACAATTACTCCTATGAGGATTGAAGCAGCTGGACTGGGACATTCATAACTCTGACTTCTACTGTAAATGCAGAGGGTTTTTTTTTTCTCTTAATGGTTTTCCCTTCTAAAAACACCCATGTAAATCTTCTAGCTCAGGAGCACATGGTCGAAGTGCCCACGTTCCATGCTCTTCACAAACACATTTAAAGGACTTTGGCCTCATCAGTCACCTGTGCTAACAAGCCCCTCTTCATATGATTTCAAACACATGGAGTTTCACACCATGAGCTGTTGTGGTAAAATGCTCAGCTGGGTTCTCGTGGTGTGAAGTCTGCTCAAATTAAGCTGCAAACTGTCACGTAACGGCTTGCTGGAAGAAGTGAAAATCCAGAGGATCATCTTAAAAGCTGAAGTTGGTATCAAAGCTCTGATTCTCTCAGGAAGGCCAGGTCCAAGGTCCAGCTTCACCTGTGGTGCAAGTGAGCGTCATCCCACCACCCCCAGCAAGGTTTAAATCACTCCCTACCCACCGCCGAACCAGACCTGCCTCCGCACTGCCTTGCGTGCCGCTGCCTGACAAAACAGACACTGAATTTTCCAAAGAACCACCAGGGCATCGATTCACAAAGCAGTTCAAGACACCTTGAGGATGAAGCAGGTTATGTGGCAAGAAGCTGGAAACAAAAGACTTCTCTATGGTGGATGCTTTCCCAGGGAAGCAAAGATAAAAATACACAGTGTTCGTGTCTGAGTTCAACCTGCGCTTTCTAACCACGCTCACAGTCAGTGCGCAGAGTGTCACTTCAAGACCGCAGGACCAAAGCTAAAGTGCTTTCCTGCTAACTTGCTCCACCACGGGGAACTTAAACACTTCTGAGACTGAGGAGCACCTACATCTGTCCCGTCACACTCCCTCGCTCCTTCCTCACCTCTCCCCTTGTCACCCACACAGTCACTTGGTATTTATTATCTTCTATTTTATTTGGATTTCCGCTAAGCAGAGTCATTAATCTTCCCCACAGATGCACCGCTCTGACAGCTGGGGTCTTGACACCTCCAGTGGCAGTGAAGGACATTCTCATATTCTTCTCTTTTTTCCCCCCTCTCTTTCTCTTTTTTAAGAAACCCTTCGTAGCTCACCAGCCACAGGGTTTTGATTAGAAGGTCATGTGAACTGGAGACAAGGGGCTGTGGGGGAGGAAGGCGAGGGAAGAGGATGCAGCTCCCACAAGGAACTCCCAAAGTCCCACTGAAAAGGTCAGCCTGCTTTTGAGTCATCTGCACTGCTCCCCAACACAAAAAAATATACTCAGCCCAGTGCAGAGATACTTGATAAAGAGTCTAATGAAGTGGAAAGAGTGTTGTAGGGGAAGAATAGTCCCCCTCTCATCCTGACATCCCATGATGCTCCATCTAGTTGCTATGGAGACTTAAAAAGAGAAGGGGGTTTTGTTGTCTTGAAGGGCCTTCTCCCTTCCCAGTAACCTTGACCTTTCCCAGGTCTGTGTTTGTATGTGTATATGTATGTATTTTTAAAAAAGAGATAAGGAATTCCATTTCTTCTTATCTGGTCATGGCTCGCTGGCTGGCACTGATGCATGTGGGGGGCCGTCAACTTGTCTCGGTGTGCAGATTTGGAGAGGATAAGAGCAAGAAAATACAGAGGGGAGCAGTTAATTAAGGCTGATATTGCAAAGGACATTGTTTGCTGAATAATGAATTCCATATGCTTGAGAAACACAAGCGCAATTAAAGGTGTGAGAGATGAAGGGCAGGAGAGGAGCGATGGGATGTATGTTACCATACAAAATGGCCCCACTGGCCCTCCAAACCTAGGGGCTCGCACACAAAAAGCCACACTGTGTGTTACAAACGAAGATTATTTCTCATAAACAAGGCAGAGGTGTTGCTGCCGGCTCCCTCCGGTGAAGAAGGGTTACCCAGAGCTGACAGCCGTTAGAAAGTGATGAGAGAGCCATTTGGACAGGTAGCTTGTCTTACGCAATACCCAAAGCCAGACAAATACAGAGTTAAGCAGTCAGACTAATGCAGAACGATGCTGCAAACGAGAAGTTCACGTTGATTCCCTCCCCGCTATCTGAAGAACCTGCCTTCTTGTCCTTTGCAGCCAAACTAACAGAGATGCTCAGAGATGGGGTTGCCACAGGATCCCACCGTTTGCATCCTCCACTGTCCCTCACAATACCTGCCCCTGTCTCTATCCCACAGAGACAACCTCTGCCCTCCAAATCTCCTTCCCAAGGGAGAGAGGGAAAGCTCAAACTGGAGTTTGTGCCTTCAGCTTGGCTTCTCTCCTGGCTTAGAGGCCACTGCAGATCCTGTTCCTTGCACTCTGTTTGAAAGCACAATCTTCTGTGTCCCCTTGTGTCGTGGGACAGAGAAGCAAGTGAGGAAAGCTGATAGAAAGAAAGTATTCTTCTGCGGAATAAAAGCCACAAAGCTTGGCTTAGAGAACTTTGATATTGAGTGGAGTGAAGACATAAGCTGTCCCCTGCCATGACCTCCACAACCGAAAACCTGCCAACGGACTCTGTAGGGGAACTCAACCTCCTGGATTCAGGTAGTGTTGCACAATCCCATCTCTAACAAAGGAGGAGAAGTCATGTCAGAGATGATCAGAATCTGACACCGTTTTGCACCTGGTTCGCCCAGGCTGTCAACTAGTGAGGACCTGATGTCTACGACGCTTTTGAACTCCTCTCCATTACCAACATCAGAAGGTGCCAGGGTCAGATTTCTAAGCCCTTTAGAGATTTTGCCTCTCTGGCCCTAACAAGATTTCAGATAAGGTCTGTGGTCACTGCTTCTGTGCACGCCCCGAATTAACACAACACTTACCCACGAAAGAGGAGAAATTAATCTGAATGAACTCACTGATCCGCAGCTTTTGCAGCTCTGCTCTCCACCCTCTGAGCCTGGGGAAGCTTTCTCAGATTCCAACTGACTTGAAGCAACTCTGCTCCAGTCGCTGGTCCCGACAGCTTGCACATCACCACTCCAAGTGAGAAGAGAGTACAGAAAACAAAAATCATTAAAAAAACTATTGACAAATATTTCTGGTTTCACTGTGAGCACTGTTGATACGATCACCTTTTCATTTTCTGCAAGACCATGCACGTGTGTGTGTGTCTCTCCCCTCAGCCCATCTCTCGAGCTTGTGATCTAAACAGCCGCCTGGGCTTGTTTGTCCATTCTCAGCCTGCCAAACCATCTTCAATAATAAGATCCATCTCCTACTGCTCAAGGCTGCATTGTCTTCATATCCTTAGAGATCGGATGTCTGTTCTCCCTTTTATCACTTGAGCTGCACGTGTTTTGATTGTAAACACCCCGATAACACTCTTGTTACCCCCTCACAAGTGAAATAATAAAGGATAGATAACATTTCTGGCCATGATACTTGTGCTGTCATCCTACACCGAGATAACAAGGAGCAGACAGCCTCTAAGTCTGTCTTACTCCGATAAGGATCTTGTCCCCATAGATTAAAAAAAGAGATAAACTTTCTAAAATAATATCCTTGTTCGTGTCACTTTGCTCCAGGTGGGTAACAGACAGCGCGATCCCTCTCCCTTTCCCCCCACCAAGAGCAGCTCTGGATCCTGCTGTCCCCAGCACCAGTGAACAAGCCCTTGACTTCTGACAAGACAGGAATTCACATTTCTCACCCAGGTGAGAGCAGCCGACAGGTGCCACCTCACAGGATCATGTCTTGGGTGCACCCAGTGTGAAAACGGCTGTGATCTCCAGTACGCTGCCTGGCAGAGCAGGAACACACCTCACACTTGGTGTAGAAGAGCTCTTCCCATCACAGCCCAGACAGACACGAGTTATCCATGTGCATCTCCCTCTTCCCAGCCCTGCAGCTCAAGCACAGTTTTCGCAGCAGCACAAGCAGGACGGCGCCGCTGAAGGGAGCCCTGCAGCGGGTGCCAGTGTTCAGGGCCTTTTATCCGTGGTAACTACAAGAGATGCTTGACATTTCTGTGTTGAAGNCACGGTGCCTGGCAGAGCAGGGAACACACCTCACACTGTGTAGAAGAGCTCTTCCCGTCACAGCCCAGACAGACACACGTTATCAGTGTGCATCTCCCTCTTCCCAGCCCTGCAGCTCAAGCACAGTTTTCACAGCAGCACAAGCAGGACGGCGCCGCCGAAGGGAGCCCTGCAGCGGGTGCCAGCGTTCAGGGCCTCTTTATCCGTGGTAACTACAAGAGATGCTTGACATTTCTGTGTTGAAGCATTGCTTAAATGAAAAATGGCTTTGCAATCAAAATGAATACGTGTGCAGGAAAACCTCCGGTTGGGTTTAGAGCTGCCAGGATTAGAAGCTGGAAGCTGAGTGTTTCTCTAATAACACAAAATAAACCACAATAAAATGATAACAGTTACTCAAGAAATACACCTAGCAATTCAAACCCACTGCAGCCCTCGGGAGATGCTTTTTGTTGTTTGGTTGGGTTTTTAGGAAAGTACTTTTAAACACTTTAATAAAGTATTGGAAGAACAAAAACCTCCGAAGGAAATGGTTCTAAATTGACGCTTTCTCTAAAACACCGAGGCAAAGTGCCTGTTGGCATCTCCCACATTTAGCTGTCTCACCGCACGTGGCAGCAGCCAGCGCCGAAGAGGCTGACATTTTAGCAGTGATTGGTCTCCCCATTGTAGAAAATACAAGAATTTATTCTCCTCGTGGTAAGTATTGACCCCGGCTTTGCTTCACTGAATATTTACCTCTTGGGTCAATAAATCATCATGTTCATCTCAATAGAAGTCAGTATCTGCTTATTATTATATTAACCTTTACAAGGCAGATAATAGTTGTTTTTCCCCTATAATAAGATATTGCACAAATTGGATAACTAAGAAAGATTTCTTTGTGATGGGATTTTTTCACTGCCAACATTCTTGCTCAGTTTGGGGCACGTGAAACAACGCGCATTTAACACACCCCACGGAGCCGCCTTTCCCCTGCAACCAGCTTTCAGAGAGCCAGGGGAGCGTTAGATTGGATATTAGGACAAATTTCTCTCCTGACAGAGCGGTGAAGCCCTGGCAGAGGCTGCCCTGAGCAGGGCTGGAGCCTCCATCCCAGCAGGGGTTCAGAAACCGTGTGGCCGTGGTGATCTGGGACACGGTTTAGTAGACAGAGTTGATTGGGCTGACGGTTGGACTGGATGAGCTGAGAGGCCTTTTCCAACCTCGGCGATTCCGTGATTCTGTGATTGTGCTCATCACAGAAGAATCAGAGGCTCAGCCAAAATTAGGGGAAAAAAACAGAGATGTGAATTTGTGAGGAAGGATGGATAGGCAGAAGGGCAGATGGAAAGCACGAAGAGGAAGGCAGCAGGGAAAAAGCCTGACACACAAGAAAATAGTGAATCTTCATTCTGGAGAGGGAAGGCCGCGTGCTGAAGTTGAACCCAGCCTCCATTCACCAACACGCGGGAACAGGGGGGAAGAAAGGAGCAGGATACCTGGCAAAGCAGCACGAGCTCCCCTCCTGTCGCCAGCCTGTGTGGATTAAAGGCAGCACGGCACCTCCTCAAGAGTGCAGAAGACAGTCTTGACATCCTGGCAAATTCAGCCCTTCAATAAAAATAAATGACTTCCAAGGCTGCGTGTGAGATATGGCTACACATATGGCTGGCACGTATCCCTACATATTGCCTGGGCTGCTGCTACCTCACTGCTTTGTAAAGCAATTTGAGATACAGCTCCTTAGCTATTAAAGTTACAATAAAAAGTATAATTCTCCTTTATATCTTAAGCTCAAAAGCTCCTTTAAATATGATATATCCACTTCTGCACTAAATCTAGATTGTAACTGTGCTTCCTTCACATGAACGTGCTGCACACAGATGCCATCCAGAACATTGCATGGAGGAAACTAAATACTGCCCATACATTTATCATATGTTTCGTTGGGATGGAATGGGATGGAATGGGATGGAGCGGAGCAGAGCAGAGCAGAGCAGAGCAGAGCAGAACACGCTTCATTAACCCGGTCCATCTGCCCAGTGAGGGCTGGTTGCAGGAGAGAGCTGATGGGGAAGCCTGAGCGTTAGGAAAAAGACTGAATGGGAAGGATATTGCGACAGAGCGGAGGAGACACAGGACAAAGCGCTGCCCGTAATCAGTATAAAACGCCACCGGAGTCCCCTGACTGACCATGCAGCCAAGCACTGCCCCAAGCATCCCTCTCTTTATAAACACTCACTTCCCAAAGCTTCTGAGCTGCTGAACAAAACCTGCAGCCGTTATACGTGATAAACGGGAAACAAGCCAGAGCAAACACTGTGGTGGGAACAAAGCCTGGGCTGGCACATACAGAGCCCCAAGGACCAGAGACCACGGAGAAGAGGAGGGAAGCACACGCCCCTGCCTGGTGTGAACACCTACGACCAAGGAAAGGAGAAAGAGCTCCACTAAGTTTTCTGGTAGCGTGGAGAACCAAGACAAGTTT
Organism: Piaya cayana; assembly: GCA_013389865.1. Lineage (NCBI taxonomy): Eukaryota > Metazoa > Chordata > Aves > Cuculiformes > Coccyzidae > Piaya > Piaya cayana. Next base: position 24,393 of record WAAB01022266.1, read on the forward strand.
TCAGCGATACAGAAACTCCTTTGGAAGACTCCAGGCTTTTCCAGAGATGGCTCATCACCTTCCAAATACAACAGGACTGCAACAAGCACTTGGCGTAAGTGGCTGCTGTCCACCGCAAAATCCACGTTAATCCAGGCAGGCGCTGAGGCCCCATCAGCAAACGGCAGCTCCAGAGAAAAGCCAGCCAAGAAGTAACTGCTCCTCCTCTCCCACACTAGGATAAAGCCTGGCTTTGCAGTAATCCCACTTCACCCAAAGTACTCGACTCCTCCAGCTGGGAAAGTGCTTCCAGACTAAAGTGTGTCTAGTTCTCTTGGCCAAGGAAAGGATGGGCTGTGGCCAGCTCGGCTAACCTGGGAATAACTCGTGCATCCCCCCAGAGCAGGTGCTCTGAAACCTGGGGGGAACAGCTCAGAGGATGAGGGACACCCTGTGCTCAAGGGCACGTTTCATCCTGGTGGCTCTTTGCTGCGGAGATAAGGATGAGGATCCCGAGCCCCCACCCCAGGGGCAGGAGCGGGTGGCAGAGCAGCGTCTGCTCCATGGCACAAACGCCACGCGGGATGATGGGCTCACATCCAGTCCAAACACTTTTGGCTTTTTTTGCTCTGTTTTTCACATGATGGAACTGAAGATTTTCCTGCTGTGCTCTGAAAAGGGCAGAAACAATAACCTTTGCAATTAGCACTTGGCAGAACAGGCTCCTGTCCACAATAAATTAACGGAACCAATTAGAGAGGAGGGAAAAATAATCATATGCCATAAGGTAAATCCTGGCTGTGCCAGCGTATGGAGCATGGTCACTGTGGGACGTCCTGCTGGCTCTGCGGAGGGACAAAGGCCTCCTCTTGGTGCCCAGGAGGAGGGGGAGGCCAAATCACACTCCCTTTTGAAACCCGCCGTATGAAATTTATTGCCTTGCTCTCACCCCACTCACGGCCACCACATCCCAAAGGGGCCTGTCAAGGCTTGGGGTGGTCACAGACCGGTTCCCTCTAGAAATGAAGCTCTCGGCTGAGATGTGACGGATGGATAGTGCCATGTTGTAACCGTTTCCTTTAGCTCTGTTTGCTCAAAGGCGTTAAATGGTTCCGCATCACACCCNGCGCGCTCCCTTTTGAAACCTGCCATATGAAATTTATTGCCTTGCTCTCACCCCACTCACGGCCACCACATCCCAGGGGGGCCTGTCGAGGCTTGGGGTGGTCACAGACCAGTTCCCTCTAGAAATGAAGCTCTTGGCTGGGATGTGACGGGTGGATAGCGCCGTGTCATAACCGTTTCCTTTAGCTCTGTGTGCTCAAAGGTGTTAAATGGTTCCGCATCACACCCACGTGTCTGTAGGGTCCCCACCTTCCACTGCACCAGGACTGCCGGTTCCCCACGATCGGGAGGCTGAGGAGCAACATTGCAGACCCCCTCAAACCTCACCTGCTGCCTGTGGGCAGGGAATTGCAGGTTCACCTGCTCAGGACATGGAGCTGTAGCCAGTGCCACTTACCGAGACCAGAGACCCCCAGGATGGCCAGATGCACTATAAAAGATTCCAAAGTTTAAGCTCAGCAGGTTACACAAGAGCAAAGTTGGCCTGATATAATAAGAACACTGATTTTTCAGCCCCTACCTAGTCAACATCCTCTGGGTCTCCATCCAGCTGAAGCGGAGAGCTGCATTTCAGCTTTAGGAAGATATTTGATCCAGCATCCCCTGAAAGATCACTCTGGTGCTCCATTCAAATTGGCTTGGACGTGAGAGATGTCGTGTGCTTCAGCAAGCGAGTGAGGAACCATAAACCAGGCAAAATGATAAACAGCAGCTTGTCAAGATGGGGAGATGTGCCTGGTGGGGTTCGGCAGAGATCACTGTTAGGCCTGTCTCTCGTCACCTTTTCATTAACGAGCTGGAAAAAGAAGTAAGGAACAAATAATAGAATTGGCAGACCAGACTGTATTAGGAGGTGTTGCCTTCACCAGGGAAGGACAAGAACATAAAACAAATTAGGAGACAAGTTAGAAATGAGGGTAGAATATAAAGAACAATGAAAAAAATATCTGTCCAGACAGATTTACAGAGGGGATCAAAACCGTTCAAACAACCAGAAATTTTGCTCTGCAAAGACGTTTGGTATTTCAGATCTGCAGGTGCTGTTGAACAACACCCAAAACCGTCCCCAGAAGAAGGTGACTGCCCACGGTTCCATGGGTCAGGCAATTATTAACTGTTTGCTGGAGAGTTTTTAATGCCTGAAAAGGAAACTCTCAAAAAGTCAGAAGCTTGTGACCATTGTAGACAATGGAGACCTGAGTCTCTGGCCCCACAGACAGCCCTGCAGTCACCTCGTGGGAGCCCAGACCCTTCGCTCAGTGTCCAGCAAGCCTAGGGACGGGTGGTTGGTCTGACCTCAGGGCCTCAGAACGCATCCAGCTGTCACTCCCAGGCTACTCTTTGTCCTCACGCAGCCCTTTTTTGTTTCAATGCAAACCACATAAACACTCAATTCTCCAAATCAGGGCTGTAAGAGCAAATTAATTTTCATAAGGGCCCTGGCATCCTTCTCCAGTCGGCAGCGCAGGAAGCTTGAAGGAGCCAAATGATGCAACCAGAAAAGTTCTCAGAAGTTCTTCATCAGGCGCTGTAACTGCATGCAAAAAACAAAAAGCTCTGCAGGAGCTGGGCAACCAGCAGCTGATTAGAAGTGGTGTTTTGAAAGCTGCACTAATGCCGTGAGGCGCATTGCTGGTTCCCTCAGGTATCTCCTTCAATCCATCTGCATGTGGACACGACAGCAAGAACAGGATTTAAACGAGACAAATGCAGATACGAACAGCCAGCAGGAGCAGGAGGGCTGAAGAAACACTCAGCTCTGGTATTTTAGTGTCTGCGTATGTATTTATTGCCTTCTAAGTACACATGCGGTATTAGACAGAGATGGAGATGCTCAGAAATCTTTGAAGACGACATGATGAGCTCTCAGTATGAAAGATCACTGACCAGAAATCTTTCCCACTCCCCCTTGCTTTCTCCTAGTGGATTAGAGAGACAGCACGCTGGACTACAAACGAACACTCAGCCAGCGCTGGCCTTCTCCCAAGCCCTAAATTGTTTATAGCCCTTTCGATCTCCACTTAGAGCCTTGGATCTGCTAATTGAATTGCAGCTTCTTTCAATAGTTGGACATTTTTCTCCTTTTAAGCACCATCTTATCTAATCTGCACCATTTGCATTTTGTGAAGTCTGTACGTGGTACAGGAACCCAGTAAATCAGATTTAATACAGCAAAGAGCTCTTATCTAAAGCTCAGCATTTTGTTTCTTTAGGGATGTCTATGGACACTCGAAGTAAGAATTTGTTAAAATTGGTTTGGATCATGTTTTCTTCTCAAGATTTAGGGGAAATGCGATGCTAACTTGTGGCTGAGTGGAGTTTCTCTATTTCTACCATCATGTCTTTTTCTCCCCATCCCAACTCATGTAGCAAAGAGGCTGCTGTGATTTTTTCTCACACAAGCAGGAGGTTGCCTGGGACAGGGATGGTTTGTGTGATGACACGTGGGGTTCTCTCAACAGTAAAAGGGACCGTAGCTCAGTCTCAGTCTGTGAGACACAACATTGACAAGGCAGGTGTGAGTAGCACAGAGGTGCTGGGGTAACAGTTGGACTTGATGATCTTAGAGGTCTTTTCCAACCTTAATGATTCTGTTATTCTACAGTGAGAAAGCCAGAAGAGCTCTGTGTGTCCCCCAGGATCCGAACAGCCAGTGCAGCGCGATGGGAACGGTACCAGAGCAACGGCAAGTGGCATGATGGACCACTCAGGAGCTCTTTGCTGCTCCTGTCTTCTCAGGTGGCTCCTGCTGCACTCAGCCACCTCGATTTCCCAGGAGGACAGGGGCTGACACACTGTCCTTCAGGTCACTGGAGCGGAGGGAGCCTTGCAGGCTGCTGCAACTCGCTGTTTCCTGATTTATAAACATTTTTCTCCTTCTAATGCTTATTCATGGATCAGAGAACATCCTTTTTCCCCTCTGTGCAATTGCCGAGCACAAACCTTGGCTTTTAATTGCAAGATTAAAGAACACATTAAAAAAAGAAATTCCTAGAGACTTATAAACTAAAGGGTTTAGGAGGGGACTGTGATCCTGCTGTCAAAGAGCTGCTACACAGACCTTTTTAACCCATCAACCAAACCAGAGGCACATTTGCTCTCATTCACCAGAGTCCTTCCTCCATACCTGCAATTTCCCTTTGACTTTGACCTCTGGTTTCTCTCAGTCGTAGCCGCTGATGCAGAGATGTTGAAGTCCTCAGGTTGTTCCCCAGCCACCTCTGGGCCCTGGTGGAAAGCAGCCACGTCCCATCAGCTCCCTCTGCCAGCCCAGCCCAGCAGACATCACCTGTGATACAGAGAACCCAGAGGTGTTTCATCCAATGCTCACACAGGATCCTTTGAAAGAATCATCCCAAATTACATCAAAAAGCAGATTTCTGCTTTCTGCTGCTGGCGTGACTACACCAGGGCCGTCTCTTCTCCCAGATTTCATCCTGTGGGGTTTGAATTATGAGCAGCAGCCTCACGGCTTTGTCCTCTTGGACCTACCCTGAAGAGAGAATCCCAGTCACCCCTCTGTGCATTTCTGAGGGGTCAGCAAAGGGCAGCCAGGATGAGGCCAAGAAGCAGATCAGGATCTGTTTGGTGTTATTTTCAAGTCCCCCTTCTCCTGGAAGAGCAGATTCTGAGCTTCAATTAAAGCAGATTTCAACAGACTTGAAGCCAACAGGCTTCACTGCGATTCCCTTTTCCTTTCTCTGTGTGTTTGGTCACCGAGCCTTGTTTCTCTCTGCAGGAGAGGCTGCTCACTAAACCCACTTGCTTATTTAAAACTCAGCAGCCTCAGCCCACTCCTATTTTGCCACCTGAGACCAAAAACCCGGAGTCCTCGAGTCATTAAAAGCAAAATGCAATTAGCGCCAACACTGACTGGCTCACTCCCTCTTATTCCGTTCCCATGTCTGAAGCTCCTTCCTTTGTGAGCTCTAATGCGTGTTTAATGTGCAACTTAATTATTTGATTACAATGGCGTAATTATGTAATTGTAATGTATTGTGCAAGTTGGCTGGAAGGAGACGGGAGACATTTGCTGAGTGACGTGGGATAAACAGAATAACAACAACATCAAGGAAACAGAATAAATCTAATGAGATGATAATTTGGAAGAATAGTTAAGAAAATGGGCACTTTGGAAAATGAAAAGTAGCTGGACTTTTTTTAATCCTTTTAATTAATTTATTCTTCTCTCCCGCCTCTTTGTGATCAGTGAGAAATTTCCTTCTCGTTGCCAATGCTTGAGCGAGCGCGGCTGTGCTGGAAGAGCAGAACCAGGCAGGCTGCCTGCTCTGCAGACTTAAACGACGTCCCTGCTCCTCACAGGACGAGTGAAACACATGCCCAGCTTGCTCTGAGCTGGCCAGAACCAACTGCAAAGCCAACAACACTGAATAACCTCCCGCTTGCGTGGAAATATGAGTGGATGCTGAGAAGTTCATGGCAAGCGCAGAGGAGGCCACAGAGATGATCCAAGGGCTGGAGCAGCTCCTGTACGAGGCCAGGCTGAGAGGGTTGGGGTTGTTCAGCCTGGAGAAGAGAAGGCTGAGGGGAGACCTTAGAGCAGCTTCCAGTGCTGAAAGGGGCTCCAGGAAAGCTCAGGGAGTGCAGGGATAGGACAAGGGGAACTGTTTTCAGCTGCAAGAGGGAAGATTGAGATGAGATCATAGGCAGAAAGGTTTTGCTGTGAGGGTGGGCAGGTTGCCCAGAGCAGAGGGGTTCAAGGCCAGGTTGGATGGGGCTTGGAGCCCCTGATCCAGCGGGAGGTGTCCCTGCCCATGGCTGGAGTTGAAGCTGAATGGGCTTTGAGGTCCTTTCCAACCCAAACTGTTCCATGATTCTATCACAATTTATTGAGAGCAGTAATTCCAGCACCTGGATTCACCCTCTAGGTCACGTCAGGATGACAGAGTTGCTGTCTGACATCTGAGCTTTGGGTCAGAAAGCTCATGTCCATGGACTAACACAAAAATGAGGAGAAAAATATGCTCGAAGTGAGCAAAAGACATAGGGGAGTTCATTGCAAGGATTGCAAACCACACCTTGGAGACAGATTTTGAGTCCAGCTTTGCAAGCTCTCTGGTTTCTCCTGCCGTCCTTCAAAAGACTTTAACAACTGCCCTTTTCCCATCAGCAAGCACATTCTTAAGGCAACCACATCAATAAATAAGACTACCAGGAGCCTAGACAACCGGTTCAACCTCCTCACCTGCCTTCTGGTGATGCACAGCCCACCTGCAACTTCCCAGGTCTCTGTGGGAGACACAAGCCCCTGGTAAGCGTTTAGGGAGACCTGGGAACATGTTTCTCATGATTAATTAAGTGATAGGTGGCAGAAGGCTCGCACCAGTTAATCTTCCCATAGCAAACATTCCTCTGCTCACGGCTCGGCTCCTGCAGCTCCAGCAGGGAGACACAAGCCAGTGCTGGACAAGAGAGACATTTATCGTGACTCTTGGCAGTGGCACCCACAGCACTCCTGCTGTCGGACTGTTTTACAGGTGACACATCTGTGCACAACTGGGGTTACGTTCATGGCGATTTCAGCCAGGATTTTCTTTTGCTAAACAACTTCCCAGGCCAAACTTTGATAAGCTTGGGGGTCTGACTGGTTTGAACACCCAGATGCAGCCTGATCTTGTGAAAACATAAATACCCAAACTGTTCTGATATCAGCAAAGCAAAGAGGCAACAGCAGCCTCCTGCTCCCTCTCTGCCAAGAGACTAGCCAAGGGGCCAGCTCTGTGCTAGGGAAGTGGTCCCTCACTCAGCCAACTCCAGTGAAAACAAGCTCTGGTCATGCTGCCAGACAGGGAGAGCTGGTGAACGCAACCTCATCACCCAAGGTGCCTGCAAACTCGATCTGCCAAAAGGTGTATCAGAAACTCTTATCTCAGTCCTGATTTCAGTCCAAGGAGTCTAACTCTCCTCGGGGTCTCCTAGGTATGTTTACATCAGGGTTAACTACGTGCTGTAGGTGATCACGGTGCTGTCACCCTTCCCTCCTCCACCCTCTTCCATGGAAGAGCCACAGGAGCTACTGGGAGAAAAAAATATTTCTCCCTGGCTCCATCCCTTCCCAGAAATACACGATTGGAATGAGCATCCTCTCTGGAACAAACACCTCAACCCCAACAACCCCTGCCACCTCCTCACTCGCAGCGAGGCAACAAAATGTTTTCCAGCAAAATAAGAAGCCGTCACTCTAAGACAATACTTCAGGATAAAAATATTTGCTTGGTAGAGTTGCCTTTCTAAAGAAAGAATTTAACCTGAAGTCAGAGTGGAAACATCTATGGTTTAAAACTAGGGAAAAAAATAAATATTTGCATGTGCTCCCAGCCTTTCATGGGAGCAGCTTTGGCAGATCTCACGCATTCCATAAAGTTACTTCAGAATAAATATGGCAAGAAAACTTTTCAGTGCTGAAGATTTCTTGCTGTTAAAAGAGGCTGCAGGCTAGTTTGTGCCATCAAGAGCGTCTCTCTCAAAAGTCATCAGGGCTATCGGCTTGAAAACCTGCCGCCGACTCCTCTACCATTCCAGAAGAAAACATTAACATTTTGCTCCCAGACAAGAGAAGAGAAAGGTCTTCTCCTGCAGGTCTGGGCAGCTACTGGTCCCCCAGCAGCATCCATCACCCAGCACACGGGGCCTGAAATTCCTCTCATTGCACCGGAGTATTTGTTTGCATTTCTAAGTGTTTGAGAATTATTATGTTGTACAAAGGCTTGTCTAACTCTTCGGGGAGGTCGCAGAGACGTGTTATATATTCAACAGACGTACAATAAACACAATTTAGCACCATCTACCCACCTCCAAATACTCTGGCTTCTTGCTCACAGGAAAGAAAAACAAGACAAAATTTTAATAATGTATCAGCGATGGGTTTGATTGTTATTAGATTTGCAGATTCGCTTGGGGTGGTGGGACATTCACCGCATATATACTCTCCCCTGGAAAGCCACTGTCCTGACAGTGATGGACAGATTGATGTGCAAGAGAAGAGCACAGCGCTCGACGAGGGACAAGCTGAATGTGACCTCCCCGCAAGGATGATGGCAGACTGAGGGCTGGAAGGCTGGCTGCAGCCCATCCTCAATCTCATAGAATCATGGAATCGTTAAGGTTGGAAAAGAACTCTAAGCTGATCCAGTCCAGCCCCACCGTGCCTGCTAAACCATGTCCCCAAGTGCCACCTCTGCGTGGTCTGTGAACCCCTCCAGCGATGGAGACTCCGTCACTGGCCTGGGCAGCCTCTGCCAGGGCTTCACCACTCCCTCGGTAGAGAACAAGTAGCACAACTTGAGGCCATTCCCTCTCGTCCTGTCCCTTGTCACCTGGGAGAAGAGCCCACACCCACCTCACCACAACCTCCTTTCCTGGAGCTGCAGAGAGCGATGAGGCCTCCCCTCAGCCTCCTCCAGGCTGAACAGCCCCAGGTCCCTCGGCTGTTCCTCCTAAGACTTCAGACCCTTCTCCCCCTGTGCTGTCCTCCTCTGGACATGCTCCAGCAGTTTAAGGACTTTCTTGTACTAAGAGACCCATCATGAGCTCTGCTGAAAGATCTGCTGGGCAAAAGGGCTGAGATCCGATGCATTAGTTTTAGCTGAAGAGTTTTGTCCTCAAGGTCAGGGAAGATCACTGGGATCGTGGACTCTGATGCTCTAGGAACATGACTTAGGTAACCGTTCCCTTCAAATACATCCAGCATTGCAGAGACTCTACCGCCTCTCTTGGAAATAGACCATCATTTTACAAAGTCCATAAAGTTTCCCCAGGGCTATCAAACACAAAGGTACCACCTCTGGTTGAGGAAGCCTCCCCGACATCGATTCCAGAGCTGTAATGGGACACTAGGAGAACCACTGTACTCCTACAACATTTCCTCTAACTTTTCACTAAATATCTGCTGCTGTGCCCGGCTTCCTCGTGTCAGAGGTTATTGGCTGGATGACTCCCTGCTCTCATATCACCCTTCAGCAGAATCAGATTCTTATTTCTGTGTTGGGTCTTTGCAGCTTAGACTGATGAGACCTCTGCTCTCAGAGAAGAAAAACTCATTCCTGCTTATAGACCCCGATCCAGCTGTGTCTTAGCCCGTGCAATTCTACAGAATATTGCTGGTCTTCAATTGCTCCAGAAATGAGGAGGTTGCTTTCTGATCCTGACCAGCTACATCTGGTCCTCGTGTCCCTCCTTCCCCATGGCAAGACGAGCCACTCGGCCTCTCCTCTGCCCAACCCACAGGTGAATAATTAAAAAACCCCCAAGCGTTTCTTATAGACAACCAGCTTTCCATGTCAGCATTAAATATCAATTACACAAGAAGCCATGCAGTGCTTTAATTATAGTCATGAAAAATCATCCCATTAATCAAGTTTCTAATCAGCTACTTTCTCATAATAAGGGGGCAACTGTTATTTTATTGATTAACCCTTAATGAGCCACTGAGATAAATCAATTCTACATTTTTTTGCATATGTTCTGGTTTAAAACAGGAAAAAAATCTCCCTTTATCAGGGACTTGCCTGAGTGCAAAAGCGAGTCCTCGCTGGTTCTTTCTGGCAGTGCTGCTCCCTCCCTCTGGGGCTCGCTCATCGTGGCCAAAAAGCTCTCGCATCCACCATCGCGGCCCCGGCTCCACAGAAAGGGCCCTGTCATCGCCCAGAGCTGTGATTTGGGAGGCCGGGTCCACTTCAGATCAAAAAGAACTGGGGGAAAGAAGGAGGGGGCTGATATAAGAAACAGAGCTTTGCCTTTTGAGAGGAGATGAAAAGAGCTCGGCTCACTTAGTCTGGCAAAACAAAAGCTAAGAAGGGACATGGCTGCGGTCTGGAAATACACGGAGAACTGGAGGGGGAAAGAGGGAGGGAGGAAACAAGGGTGAAAAAGAGCCATTTCAGTCAAAGAACAAATGAGAACAAAGCAGCTGTGATTTCATATAAGCTGGAGTTTAGAACTACATGCTAAGAGGCTGAGAGCTGAAAGGCTTCTAAGAGGCTTCCCTTGGGAGTCACCGGGCAAAACCCAAACAAGGCTTTGGCACAGCTGGAGCCGCACACGGGCGAGGGGTCACTGCGAGGGGTCACTGCGAGGGGTCACTGCGAGGGGTTCGTGATGGCCAGACGTGAACGCGGGGCTGCGAGGAGCCTGTCCTGCCTTCAGAAAGGCCTGTCTGGGATCCACAGCCAGGCTAGACGTGAAGCTGCTTGATTAATTATTGCCTCTGCTGACTTCTCCCACCTACTGCTCAGTTCAACACCAATTATTCAGGATCGGCTCATAATAACCTATTGAAGAGGTACAGCTTTGCATTTGCATAGGCGGCTTCAGCCAACACAGTCTGCTGAGACAGAAAATACACACTGAATGTTTAGCAAGTCCGACAGCATTTTAAAAGCATGTGATCGTACACAACTGATGACATCACGCGTTTCTCTTCTTCCCTGAACCTGAGGGGGTAACGCGGCACAGAACCTAACCCAAAACTGATTGGAGAGTAGTAAAAGACAAACCCTCCCCACAAAAGATCTAGATTCAGAGGCATCTCCGAGAGCACCACATCTCATGATGCTGAAGTTTATAGAGAACTGCAAAATTCTGCCATTCCTCCTCGGCTGGCCAAGAAGGCCACTAGCACCCTGGCTTGGATCAGCCCTGGCATGGCCAGTGGGAGCAGGAAAGGGATTGTTCCCCGGACTTGGTGAGGCTGCACCTTGAATCTTGGTTTAGTTTTGGGCTCCTCACTCCAAGAAGGATGTTGACGAGCTGGAGGCTGAAAGGAGGTTGGAGCAAGGTGGGTGTTGGCCTCTTCTCCCAAGCAGCGAGCGATAGGATGAAAGGAAATGGCCTCAAGTTGTGCCAGGGAAGATTTACACTGGATATTAAGAAAAATTTCAAGGTGAAACTGCCCAAGGCAACAGTGGAGTCCCCATCCCTGGGTGTTCAAACACCTGCACAGAGCTGGGGCACTTTGGGACATGGTTTAGTAGGCCCAGGGGTGTTGGACTGGGTGATCTTAAAGGTCTTTTCCAACCTTAATGATTCTATGATACCTAAAACTATTGAGCAGGAATAGAGATTAGGCACAAGTACCTCACTCCTCCTCCTTGGAAAGGTGCAACAAACTGGTGTGTTAAAGTCCAAATTTGACTTGACCCACAAACCCACAGTGGAATGAAGCCACAGGTGATCAACAACCTGCTGGTCCGGCCCAGCAAGTGGCTGTGCTGGAGCTTTAAGAGGTTGTCCAGGTTTTGCTTGGCTAGAGTTCCATGAGCAGAGGGAACTGCAGACCTGTGCATGTTTTTGCTGTTGTGTCCTCTCCTCTCACAATATCTGGGATGTGCCAACAGCAGCAGAGGCAAATGTCCCCATGTGCCCTGTGCTCCGTCCTAGCGTTCTTTTTGTGGCTCCACACATCCTACAGTGCCTGAGCCCATTAGATGCTACATGCGGCTCTCGCTGGCCGCTAGGAAGGACATCCAGCAGCACACATCTGGCTCGGTGCCCTGCAGCTTACACGGCCCCTTTTCAGCTCTCAGATCTCTCAGTCCTACTGATTCCTCCACTGCCTTTGGTGCTACAGCACTACCACTGCTACCCCAGCGTGAGCAGAGACACCCTGCACCAAAACAGAGGCTGCAGTTGTGTGAACACCCACTCGCCTCTGCTGCCTTTCTAGCAGGTGCGGCCAACCCTCTCTCCCACTCTTGCTCCCTTACAACAGCTTCAGCAAAACCATTTACAGCACGAGCACCAAGCAGCAGTGTCACAAACTCATGCAGAATAGATGGGAGCCAGCACGGCAGCCGAGATGAGGAGTTGCCGAGCGTGCTGCCCACAGGCCAGGGGAAAGGGTACGGGGTGCAAAGAGCCTCTGCTACCTGAGGGACACCCTCACATCTGTCCTGGCTGCTTTCAGGCAGATGTTTGCAGGAGAAGCACCTGCTCAGAACAGCCGCATCCAACGGGCCTCAGGAGAATCCAGCCGGGGATGGATCTCACCCCGGTGCTGACCCTGCTGGCAGCCTGCTCGGCTGTTCCTCAGGGCGATGCGTGCCGGGGATGCTGCACACTGACGAGCTCCGCTCAGAGCAAAACCAACATCGACAGTGGGCTGAGAAAAGCAAGAAATCCCTGCTTGAGTCTCCAGCGTCCCGGCCTCTTCCTGACATCCTCAGATCCAGCTTCTTGTCTCTGCGTAAGTGCACTCAGGTCAGGAAAAAGTTTTGCTTCTTGCTCTTTGAAACAACACTGTCAGAGGACAGGTTTACATTGGAAAAAAAAAGCAACTCCATACCTGAATGCACCAAAGACAACAGCCCTGGCCTCGAATTTTACTTTTTACTGGTATAAAATAGGAAATCCTCCACTGCAAATCATGGAATGGTTTGGGTTGGAAAGGATCTTAAAGCTCATCCAGTGCCACCCCTGCCATGGGCAGGGACACCTCCCACTGCATCAGGGGCTCCAAGCCCCATCCAACCTGACCTTGAAGCCCTCCAGGGATGGGGCAGCCACCCCTGCTCTGGGCATCCAGGGCCTTCCCACCCTCCCAGCAAAACATTTCTCCCCACAATCTCATCTCAATCTAGGGAAGAAGGGCCGTACATCTACTCCTGCTTTTACTGAAGTCTTTCCATACATTAAAAGCTTCCCCACTCCCACGTACTCTGCGCACCCGGCATCTTTCCATACACTTCACACCCTGGTTAGGAAAACCACAAGAACATCCCAGAGCCGATTTCCCCCCAGACAGTGCCAGCGCCTGAGTCCCTGTAGAATAATAACTGGCTCCCCTGTCCTGTTTCCACCCCCCTCTCCTTTGGGAAATGTTGAGGCTGAGAAATGCTTTCACTTGTGTGGCCTGGGCCAGCGTCACCCAGCAGGGCGATAAAGCGGGGGGCAGGTCTGCAGGGGGGTGCTGGGGAGGACAATGACAAGCAGGAGGGGCTGCACAGGCTGCAAACTTCGCCAGGCATCACTCGGAGCTGCATAAAGGGAGAGTAACAAGCTGGCTGGAAGCGCCGGTGCGGTGAGAGCCGCTTGATTTATTCTCCGCCGCGGCAATTATTTATTCATAAATAAAACAAAAAAAAGGAACGAGACCGGACGCCTGCTCAGAGGTGGCATTTGGGGGAGGAAGGAAGGTACAAGGACCCCACCCAGGGAGGGTTGTCTGATGCTTCTTCCCCCACCCACAATCATAACCTCTGATATAATCAATTTAATGAGAACAGGGAGGGAAAAGAGAAGGCAGGAGGGAGAGCAAGCGCTGTTTTCTCAGTCAAAGGCTTCTCCTGACATGGAGCAGCAGCCTCAAGCTTACTGGCTCGCTGTGCCCGTTGCCCTGGACATCGTCCAGCTCCCCATCCCCTGGGAAAAAGCCACATCCCAGCGGTGCCGCTGGTCTCCCTCCACCAGCAGAAAGCTCAGCACACGCACCGCTGCTCAGCCCCACGCTGCCATGGGGCTGTGGGGATGCTTCCCTCTGCATCCCCTCACCAAGAGGCTCCCCAGCTGCCTCCAGCCAGTGCCAGGGGGACCTCACCCATAGGGATGGGGATGGATGGGGATGGGGATGCTCTCAGCAAGGCTTGCGTGTCAAAGAATGCATGAAAACGCCCAAGGAAACAAAGAGAGCACAATTAAATGAAACAGCTCACTAGGCTGAGATCGATGCCATTGAATAATGCATTTTCAGGCCAAGCCTTGTGGGCCTTGCAGACAGCCTGGACAAGCCACGGAGAATGTGGGCAGACGTTCAGGATCAGTGAACCCAAGCGCAGCCTCTCAAACCGTGAGGTTTTGCTCCAGGATCTGAAGGCAGCGAGCTTTGGGGAGCGGGTATTTTTCTGCTGGCTTTTTCATGCTCAGGAATCTCATTTTCCAGGATGTCAACAAGGCCAGGAGGGCTAGAAAAGTACATATGCTTTTTAGTGACAGCTGAACTACATGAAATCTGGCTCTGGGGCTCTAGGAAAACACATTAAATACTGTTAAGACTTGCAATAAAACTACTCTGCTTGGCAACAGAAGACTTTCCTTACTCACTGCTCCTCCGGGCCCCTTCACCTTCTCTAAATCATGCCCAGGAGCTTCATCTTTGCTGCCAGTGTGGGGAGCTCAGCCCCTGGCCCCAGGATCTGGTATGTGAGCAGATCACCCTTCTGCTCTGAGAGAGAGATGAGGTTCAACACAGCCCCAGGGGCCCGACCAGGAGCTTCCACACATGGTGCAGGGCTTTATCCCAGACCCCGATGATCCCCACTATGCACCAGCCCCGCTCCATGCTCCTCTACAAATGGGTCTGTCAAGTGAAGAGCATTTTATTTTCACAAAAGAGGCTAATGAAGAGGTGGAAGACGCCTCCTGGATCAGCAGCCCCAGGTCCTCGCTGCAGCAGGGGATGTCTTGGTCAAACCCATACAGATGCTAACTAAACGTCACCCCAGAGCGCTGCGCCAGGCCCCCAGCACCTTCCTCGTTCAGTCAGAACAGACACTAGGGCAGCTTTTTGCATACCCCAGTGGCAAGGAAAAGGTTAACCCACCCCAACAGCAACAGGGCACTTAAACCCACCTTGCTCTCCTACAGCCTCTGGCTGTGCTTGTGCTCTAGCAATGCTGCCTCTTGCTTGCTGGGTTTCTTAGCTCTGTGGTTTAAGGACTGAACAGCTCTAGAGATTCATTGGAGGACATAAATAATAAATAGAATGAAAAGTATTCCTTATCTCTAAATGAGGTGATCACTAACAGAAAAAAAGAGGTGAAGGGAACCTGCCTCATGGTGTAAAATGCCACATGGAGTAAGGTACCAGCCTCACCTCTGCCCTGTAGCCACAGTGTCCTCCACAGAACTTGTCAGTAATTAAAACGAGAAATGCTGGGGGACGAGAGAAGGATTTTTTCCTCCAAAACCACAAAGATGCCCAAATCCCTCACTCCTGCACCCCAAAACTCCACTTGACCAAGGCAGCCCCCAGATCTGGTACCTGTGCAAGGAGCAGCCAGGCAAGATAGGATCCCCAGCTCCCACCCTGCACAGACAACCTGCACTGGCTGGAGGAGCAGGAGGTTTGTTGCTGTGTTCTCAGGATGGCACTGGATACTGTGACTGCTAGAAAGCCCAGGAGACCTGGTGACACTCCTGAAAGCAGGAACACGAGTTATCAGGAGCTTGTTTTCTTGGTCCTTGGAAGCCCCAATCACAACATCTCACACCGTCATCTCTGAGGAGGACAGTGAGAGCACCTCGCTCCCAAACATCACTCAGTCTTCCACACACATGCAGTAAAATGCAGTTTTCAGCCCACTTTGAAACACGGCAGAGATAAGAGGGAGACAGGAGCTTGCAGCCCCTCCATGCCTAGAAGTGTCTCTCAAAGCTCCTCAAATGGCTCCACACACTTAAGTGACAGCGTAATTGCACATTATCTCCTACACCTTCACTTTGACAATTTAGGGGACAACACAAGGAGCAAAGAGAGTGTAATATTCATATTGACATTTCCCCAAAATGCCTCCTTTCCTGATGAAGCCGTTGTCTGATGAATATGGAAAGCTTGCCTGAAGGCTTTGCTGAAATGCAGAGTTAGTGTCTGATCAGAGGTGGAGCGGGAGTGGCCACCCCACAACAACGCCCGGCGCGTTTTAGGATGTGAAAGATGTTTTCCATTTTCATGGACAATTCTGTTTACAATCCCTCCCCTAAAAGGCCTCATAAAAGATTCACTCTGCCTCGGTGTTTGAAACAAGAGTTAGTCAGAAAGCAGGATTCGTCTCCTATTCCTTCCCCGTGGGAATTGCTAATGAAAACCTTTTTTTTTCTAAACTTTTCCATAAGAAACAAAAAGAATGACTATTTTTTCCCCTCCTCCGGTAAAAAGAAAAGAAAAAAGGAAAAGTGAAAACTCAATAGTTCAGCCCCAGCCCTGCATCTTCTGAATTGAAATGACTGCCAAGGTGCCTGAGAGCTGGAGCCAGGGGGCACAGTGGACCGAGTGCCAGGCTACCAAAAGTGATGCAAAAGCTTCGGTGGGTTTATCAGTTTCTGCAGATTGCTGCAAGGTCAGGAGTTCCAAAACCTGCCCGTGTCATTAGGAGTGAAGCAGCTGGATTTTCTGAATCATAGAACCATGGAGTCATTGAGGTTGGAAAAGATGTCTAAGATCATCCAGTCCAATCATCAGGCCAACCCCACCGTGCCAGATAAACCATGTCCCAAAGTGCCACAGCCACACATTTTTTTAACCCCTCGAGGGGTGGAGACTCCACTCCTGCTCTGGGTAGCTTCTGCCAGGGCTTCACCTCTCTTTTGGTAAAGATATTTTTCCTAATATCCAATCTAAACCTACCCTGGGGCAAACTGAGGCCATTTCCTCTCATCCTTCCAGTTGTTACTTGTCAGCAGAGCCCAGCACCCACCTCAGCACAACCTCCTTTCTGCGAGCTGCAGAGAGCGATGAGGCCTCCTTCAGCCTTTTATCCAGATGAAACAACCCCAGGTCTCTCAGAACCGCTGGGCTCCAGCCCATTCCCCAGCTCTGTTCACATTCCAGACCTTCAGTGTCCTTCTTGGAGTTTGGGATCCAAAACTGAAAGCAGGATTTGAGGTGCAGCCTGAAGGTAAATTCACCTTCTGAAAAACAAAATTGTTGACAACCAAAACTTAAACTGGAGGAAAGTGCTTGGGCCAAACTGAGCAACAAACATGCCTTTGTTTTCTTTATCCCCCAAGGCTGAAATTCATGGAAGCTGGTGGGATTTTGGCCCCAAACTTCAGCAGAGAGAGGGCTTCACCTGTGTGGCTCCTCTCCGCAGTTCAACTATCTCCACATCCACGATGGACACCTGGCACCACAGATGCCGTGTCCGTGTCGACAGTCACGAGGTTCCCACTCTCAGCTCTTCAGACACAAACGCTTGCAATTAATCAGATTCCTTTAATGCCACTGCAGTCTGATTTTGAAAGCTTTATATTTAGACTTGCTTTCTTTTTCTTTTATCTTAAGGATTTCTGTTTACCTTCCAGATAGATCTCCAAGTTCACCTATGGAGGCAATCATCGAACCACAGAAAACAATAAAAAGTAAAGGATGAGCTAAGAAAAATCCATAGTATCTATAATACCTCAATTAAGGGTGCATAACTATTGAAGCCTGAAGTGTCTTGAGAATCTAAGCCATCAATTCTGACAGCAGAAGGTGCCACTACTAGAGCTGGGAAACAAATCTCTGCCTTTCAGCTCACGTGCAGGGAAAATCTCTGTCCCTGAAAAGACCAAAAAAAAAAAAGATATTATATAACAGTATTATTTTAAGTCCTGTTGAAATCTGCAGTTTTGGTTTTATGTTCTACCTTTCAGTGTTCTACTGGCAAAGCTCGTTTTTTTCCGATCCCATAAATATTCTGATACTGCGATATGGCTGGGAAGGTTTAAAAGAAAAGTTTGTTCTGCTTTCATGCCCTGGCGGGTCGACGGGGATTCAGGCATCCCGAGTACAAAAGGGGCAAGCGAACTTCTGGTCACGGTCCAAATTTCAGAGAGCAGGGCAAGAAAATCTGTTCGTGGATGACACCAGTGAACTAGAAAACACCTTCAAAGATGGGCAAACACACAGAGAGGCTGGGAATGGGAACGATGTGCACTCGCTGCGGCTCAGGGAGCGTTTGCTGTCAGGTGCTCTTTCTCTCTCTCCGAGAGGCAGCAGAACAGGCAGCGTTGGCATTTGGAAAGCTCTTTGTTTCTCCACCCGTGAGCTCCCCAGACAAACCCCCTCCAGAAGCTAAATCCTTCCATTTGATGTCCTTCCAGGTCACCGGCCAATCTGTCACCTCCCTGGTGTGACCTGGCTTTGCAGGGAGCCAGGAAGCAATGCGGAAGAGCCGCTTTATCATGTACAAACCGCAACAGAGCGAACCACGATCCTCGGGGCAGCAGCGCTGCCAAGCAGAGAGCTGCTTCCTCGGCCACGGGAGGTTTTTATCCCTGTGAGTTCATGCAGGAGGATGGGGTTTGCTTTTCCCCTTGCACGAGGAGCGATTCAGCAGGACGGGGTGGGCGGCCACTCCACAGGGTGGGAAGAAATCCCACACTTGCTCTCCAGCTCCAGAGAGAGGACAAAAATCGGATCCTCCTGAGAAAAGGCAACACATGTCACCGGAATGACAGAAATCTATCAGCCTCCCAGCGTCACAAGCACTTGGTGGGATCGCCCACAGCCGGCTGAGCCCTGGCAGGTTCCCCATGGTTCCAGCCCCTGCTCTGGGTCACAGCTCCAGCGCAGACAAGGACCTCGCTCTCATCCTGTGGCTGGACCCGGAGGGACCTGCCCCCAGGTCAGGCTGTGCTATTGCTTTTCCCAAAGGAAAGTGATGTCTTTGCTGTAGGTGTTGTAGCGGGGAGGGATTTTGCCTCTTCCCATGCTGGGCTGGGCTCAGGACCCATCCACTCAAGCACGAGGCGCAAGCTGGACCTGCCCAAGGCCCATATGTCAGACACGGGGAGGACAGTCCAACCCGCTCACCATGGAAACCGCTACAATCTGCCTCCTGGGCACCGATCGCACACTCGTCCTGCACGAGCCCCAGGCTCTCTGCAGACAACAGCTGCCAGCCAAGGACGCAGGCTCCACTGCTTCATTGCAGAAACTTTCCAACTAGGTGAACAGAAAGGTTGCAAGCAAATAACCAGCAGGAATTCACATCAGCAGATGTTTCTGCTACGATCCAGCCTTAATGCAATGGTGGGCACTGCGTCCTCTTCCGTAGGGAGCAATAACAGCTACTGGCCCTTGGAATGCCCCAAGGGACTCCACCTGGGCATCGCTAAGTCCCAGAAAAGGAGGACAAATCCCTCATCCCATCAGCACAGCCTCGCGCCGGGGTGGTCGGCACTTCCAGAGTAGCGCCCAGGCCCCTCAGCAGCAGCCAGGTGCTCCGTCCATCCCTGCTTCCCAGCCAAGGAGGCTTTGCCCAGCGAGGCTGCCTCCGGCTGAGCCCGTCAGACAGCGCCTGGCCCGCAGCCACACGGGTTGAGCTCCGTGGTGGAGGATGAACTCATGAGCCCGAGGCACGGCTTCATTTTATTGCAATAAAGAAGAATCAGGTAATGACAAGGCGAGGGGTGAGCGATGGGGTAATGGGCAAACTGCCACAGAGCAAAGAGAAAGAAGACTCTCTCCTCCTGCTCTTTGCCTTCCTCCGCTCCCCAATGCCTGTGGAAGTGCCAGATGATGCCGAGAAGGCTGTCGGACGAAGCTGTCACCAAAGGACTAATTCATGGACACTTCACAATTTATGCTCGGCCTTTCAGCCTGGGTGCTTCCTCCGGCTGCGGCGATGGATGACGATGCGGCCTCCGCCTGCTCCCCACCTGCCCAGCCAGAAAGCACCAGCTCCTGTGAACTCCCCGCATTATCAATACTGCATTAACAGCAGACACTTCTTTAATGTTGGTATAATCACCGCTAAGGAATATTGCCAAGTACAATGCATTTTCTTTTATGGTAAGTTAAAAATGGCCCTGCCTGCGGCGATGCGACTCCCTCGGCACAGCTCTGCTCCAAGGGGATTTCAACACGGGACGGGTCAGACCCTGCACTCTGCTGGCAGGATGAAGTGTCCTGGGGCAGCCGCGGCCTCGGGAAGGCAGTTGCAGCCCATCTCACTGAGACTGTTCGCTAAAAATAACTCATACCTGGCTGCCCAGCACCCTGCAGAGGGTGACCCTTCAATCTAAATGAAGCACTATTGGCAGTTCAGGAGGGCACAGCTCCCTTTGAGAGCTTGTCGGGTTAACCATTAACAGCAAAGCGGACTCGGTTTCACGATTCCTTGGCCGAGCTGATTTTCATGTTAGTTCAGGCTTGGCCTTACCGAGGTCCCATCAAGCTCAGTTGACTCACCCCAAATCAGAGCCACCACCTGCCCTTCTAAGAGCAGAGCCCGTTAGCAGAGCTAAGAGCATCCCAAGATGTTGCAAAGAAGCTCATGCACAATTACAGGAGCACCAGCAGACTTCAGGGTAAAAATACAGTTCCACACCCTCTGAGATTGTTTTAGCTGGGATGCTTCGTGAACCAGAAGCCACAGAAATAATCTGCCGGTGTGAAATCCAGCCCTTCAGATGCATCCCAGGCCTCCATCCTAATTCAATTTTCCTGAAGAAGCAGAATGTGCCTGGACAATTGGAAAAACAAGATGTAGGTTTCACCGGGTGCCTCACAGCAGACAGTGCTGCTGAGCCACAGATGAGATATCCTCCCCAAATCAAAATGAGCTTTTCGCAAAGCTCACTTCAACAATACAGATTAATAAGCACACAGCTGGTTCGTGCCAGAATCCACAGGTCCCGATTCCCTTGGTCATGGGGAGAACAGGATAAGAACCTGCTTTGTAACGGCTGTGACTCAACACCACAAACAGACAAGCCAAGAGCACCAGACTTCAAAGGGCTTGAAAGAGGCTTTGACCCTTTCTCTTCCCTGTCGTTTGTGTTTCTGATTTCACTCACGCTGCGGTGTCCAGGGTGCCCAGCTGGATTAACAGGAAGCTGATGAGCCCAAACTATTGCTAATTTATTGTGATAATCACAGTATGCGCGGCCAACTGGAGAGATAAAACACAGAGAAATCAGCATTATCTGCTGTGGACAGTTTGCAAAACTCTGATGGAGTCCTCTGCTCTCACCCCAAGCGTTCCCCTTTAAACTGGGGGTAACAGCACGGCCTGACTCCCTCGGACCCTGGGAGGAGGGGAAACATGCTGAAGTCTGGAGCTGCGCAGGGATAATAGGAGCCAGACAGACGTACAAGAGCGAGAGGACTTTCACCCGAGAAGCACATTAAATATAAAAGAAGTCACTGTGGATGTTAATATATAGCATCAGGATTTATTCCCCCCTCCTGTTCCCAGTGTCATGTGACAACATTAATTAAATGTGTTTCTGACCCTGCTGGGCTTCTTTAAATATTTGCCATTCTCCACAAGCACTGTTTGGTTAATGAAATGAAATTAATGAGCTCATTAGATTGTGCCGTAATCTTTCAGATGCGAGCCCGGCGCTCAGAATCACTGCTCCCTTTCTCTGTTCTCGCGGTTTAACTCAACACATTCAGCTCCAGAAGCAACAGAGGAACAGTGGAGTAATCAATTAATAGGGCAGCCGGGCGCGGGAAGGGGAAGGAGAGAAGACCAAGGCCAACAAGACGCAGCTCACTAACTTTCCCACGGGAGCTGATCTCGCGGAGCCCCTGGCTCTGGGCGGGCACTGGCACCGAGCTTTGTTTGGCGAGCGCTTCACCAAGGTGAAGATCAGCTAGAGGAGCCGAACGTGGCAGGACCAGAATCCATGGCTACATCCACTCTGATTTGTGTGTGAAAGCCAAGAGACCTTGAAAAAGGAGAGTTCGGGTTTAAAATCTTCCCGACGTGCCTTTTAATAGCAGTCGCTGGGTCCGGCTGAAGTAGAAGGAGTCTCACTCAAAACTACTAAGGGCCAGGGGGTGTCCTCCCACCACTCCAACTGCTGTGACCTCTACACTCTTCCTTGAGCGTCTTAGCAAGGGAAGAACACGCGGCCCACGTCATTCCACACAGGCAGCTCCCCACGGCCACTCTGAAAACCAGTCACCCTAATTCTCCGCCACGTATATACAAACCGCCTGGGGGCCACCAGCCTCTCCCACATCTTCCCCCTGCCTGGAGCAGTTCTCACAGCTCGGTGTGCACAGTGAAATGATACCACGAGAGCAGCGAGCAGGCTCTTTGCCTTTGGGCTGCGCTACCTCGCCAAGCAAGCACAATTTCCACTTTTTTTTTTTTGAGCAGGAAGGATTCTCCCCATAGCATTGCTCAGTTTTTCTATTGTCTCGTGAAGCCTCATCAAAGAATTAACTCAGATCAAAGTCTCTACAGCAGCACAAAATCCTCTGATGGAGAGGAAAAGGGGGGGTGGGGGTGGACAATAACATGAAAAACGTTTCAGTAAATCTCCTTCCCAGAAAGCAAATAGGTGCGCTTGTGCACACATCTGAGCCCCACAGCCGAGAGACTCTGTTAGCTATGGTGACTCCTAATAGCACCGGAGGAATTCAGGGTAGGAAATGTATGCAAATCAAATTCTCTCTGCAGCTGTATTCGCCAACAGATTGGATCGCAAAGCTTTATCAAGCTCTCGGTCCCTGAGCTTTTGTAATTTACCTTTTAGCCTAGAAGTCACACGACGGTGAACCAGGCCTGCTGGGAAAGAAACAAGAGGATGATGAGCACAAACGGAGGGGGAGCGAGAAGGCAGTGTTCACACAGCGAGACACTGGAAAAACTTCAGGTCAAAAAAGTGATACTCCGAGTCTCCACAAAATCCTCAGGGAAAGCAATGCCAGAGTCCCTGCTGTAGAGCATAAAAAACCCACTTTCCACTCACAGGTGGTGGGACCGAAGCTGGAAAACCCAAACTAGCTGTATTCCCCCCCGATCCATTGCACCATCCACCTCAGAGGACTCTGGAACCACAGCCCCTCCACATCTTAAAGGTTCTCACTGTTACCTTGAGAGCAGCCAGCATCACCTCTATCCATGTCCCCCAGCTCTGAAAGCTGGTGTCATGGCAATCACAACGCCAGACTCTGCACTCAAACATCTCCCAGTTAGCCAGGTCTTTTGCAACCCTGCCACGTCTGTTACTGAGACGCTGAACACCCATTTGGAGAGGTTTGACTTTCCTCTCCTTTAAAGGAGTCGAACGTCACTGCCTTTGGTGAGTGATGGTTAAAGCAGAGGGGAAAAGCACGGCTATCATTTATCCCTGACCTTGGGGGGCTGTAAATAATACCGGCTCATCGACGGCAGCGCCCCCGGCCAGGACCTGGAGCAGCAGATATCAAGGGCAGCAGGGAAAACACATAAGGAGGAACAGCCTGAGCGCTCACCATCTACTCTGCCTGCAGAGGGGAGCTGTGGGCAGCTGGGCAGGCAGGTCAAAGCCAGATAGAATCATAGATGGTTTGGATCAGAAGGGACCTCAAAGCCATCCAGTTCCAACCCATGTGGCTGCAGTCATAGTTCTACCTGCAAAAACTAGGTACCCACATGCTCTAAGAGCAAACTTTGCTCTTTACCGGCTGTGCAGCTTCCAACCACACACGGGGTGGAGCGCGGCGAAGCAGCCCAGGGAGCTGGTTTCTGTACACGCAAGGGTTCACTGCCATGAACACTCTCCATAAGCCAGCGCCTGCCTTTACATTTACACCTATTCTGGGGTCCCTGCACCACGTGCGCAGAACAGCCCTGACCCACGTCTGCATTCTGGCTCAGCCCAGACCCCAGCTGCTATGAGCAACGCTGCTTCGTTCAGAGTGGGTGAACAATCATCAATCTGGTTTAAATCAAATGGAAACTCAAACCTTGGCTCCGATAATGCAGCCTGTTTATGCTCTGGTCCAAAATACATCAGACACACATACTCCGTACAGCTTTACCCTCCTGGGTTTCAGTTGATGCACAACTGTAAAAGCCAAGGCCTTAACGCTGGCTCTGAAACCTGCCTCACGCAGCCCTGGCGCTCCCAAGAGCAGCCCCTGGCCCAGAAACCCTGTATCTTCCAGACAAGCAAGTTAAGTGCAATCAGGCACTTGTTGTGGCTCCCAGGTGCTCCCAGCAGCAGGCACTTACCTGGCTGGGGATGCACTTCACCCCCCTCTATCCCACACAAGACCAGAAGGAGCAAATAAAAGCCCACGTCCCTGGGAGTTGCACTCGGCGATGACTTTGCCCTCACTTCTTGTCCTTAGTTTTCCACTGCGGGTACGAGCAGAGACAGGGACCCGCAGGGGCAGCCCATGCAGCAGATGCCTTTGTGGCAGCTGCAAAGGGAGCTGAAAGCCCTCAGGATCATTCCATATCCATTCTTACAAATACAACTGCATTTCCGAAGTGCATTTATATCTTATCTGTGCTGTTTACCCATATGTTCAATAAATCATTATTCATTATCTGATAAGGTGCTTGCGCTGAATTTCTAAGCCAGGCTTACAGTTAGCACAGAACAGGACATGCTGGGAATACAAATCGGAAAATAAATAGAGCAGCTGTCTCCAGTGGGGCCGCTCCACTACCAGAGGACTCCAGTGACATCGCCAGCCAGGAGACCAAAGCCTGGGTCACCGGGCCTGCTGAGCTGGATACAACAGGCTTGTGTTATGCAGAGCAGCCTCCTTTTAGTTAATTACACGTCTGAGATCCTTTCCAATGACAGAAGTGACAGTACAAAGCAAGCCATGTTTCCTCTCTTCTGCACTGCATTCATCTCTGCCCTGCCCAGACCCTCGCGACAGCCAAGCAGAAACAGCCTCTGGTCTTTGGTAGCCACAGGGCTCCCACAAAAGCTTCAGCCTGGGAGCAAGGAGGGAAAAAGGAGGAGTTTAGGTCTGAGACCTGCAGCTCAAGTAGACAGGAAAACTCTCATTTGTGCTGCCTGTGGCCCAGGCACAAAATCCGAGCAGCAAGAGCAACGCAAATCCAAATCCCTCCCCAAGCCTGCCCTCTCCTTTCTGCCTGTCCCAGTGCGGAATGGAGAGATGGGGAGAGGGGTTGGACCTGGACGGGCTTTACGGTCCCTTCCAGCCCATGCCAGAAGCAGAACCTGGCTCCATCCAGGCCAGGCAGAGCTTTGCCGCAGCTTCCAGCACTTGCCCCTTGGCTCCTGGGCCAAGGATCAGCTGCAGCGGGTGGGTGTTCCCATGGGGAGCAGCGGGGGAAGGTGGAGGGAGAGGGCAGGGAGTTGGGTCCAAGCCATGTGCAAACCAGCTACAGTACATCTTCAGAACAGGCTACAACGAAGTGTGACATCCAATTTCTTGGGAAGGGGAGGCAGAACAGTAATTAAATTTTCTGATCTTGTTAGCCAATTTCTCCAATCACTGCCCCTGAACTGGAGAAGGGGAAGGGAGAGGGGAGCAGCTTGCGTCAGCGACGCTGGTGAGGGAAATTAGGTTTTCACGGATTATTGGGTTAGTTCCACTTCTCCCATTTTTTAATTTATTTGTCTGTGTGTGCTGCCGAGCTGAAAGGCCGAGATTTTTTCCCCTTTATTTTTTAATTAAAATCTGTAGTTTTGGAAGATGAAAACTTAGGAAGGGGGGGAAGACTGCAACAATACAACCTTGTCAGCCAAAATCTGCTTCACTCCCTAACTTCTTTGTCAATCCCTCTTCAAAACAAGAGCCTAATAAGATCTCTCATTAGAACTCCAAATAGCCTTGGGATACTTTTACAAAAGAAAAAAAAATATCAATTAACTTTGTTCTATATTAAAGAAAGAACAGAATTTACTTACTTACTGCTGCTTGCAAGTTGGGGTTTGGTTTAGGTTTTATTCTAATTTTCCTTTAATGCTGCAGAAGTAATTTAAGAATTGCTGCCTGTGCAGCCCTCTGCCTTTATTATTTCTCAAAAGATGGTAACACTGTCCCTCCTTCCAATTTCTTTCAAAATAGAAAGAGAGGACTGCAATGTGCATATCGGCAGCGTTCAAGTACATTATCTGTGTGATTATTTCCAACTGCCTGGTGAGTGGTTTCCTATGAACAATTCCAAGGGGCTATTTTGTTTAAGCTTTCTGAATTTTGGATGAAAGTTCCCATAGTGCCTGGACTTGCCCTTTCGTGAACACTTTAGGACGTGTGCACAGCTACGTGGATCGTCGTTAGCAGGATGCTTGCGAAGGTTTTTGGGAAGCCGACCAAGACTGGAAATAATAGCTTATGGGGAACAGAAGACAGCGGAGCTGCAGAATTAAAGAGCTGGGAGAGCACTGGCCACTCCGTTGAAGAACATCCTGCAGGAGCCGAAGTGCATCCAGAGCCTGGTCTTGGGGTCAAGAACCTGCCTGATCATTTCACACACCAGGGCAGTGACAGTCATGGCTGAGGTCTCTGACCCTTCTCGCCTTGGAGATGGCTGCTCTGTGAGTTACAGGTATATCTTCTACCTCCTGAAGGACTTTAAGCTTGGACCAGAATAGCCTTTTAAAAGTCCTAGCCTGGCCCTCTCCAGAACTGTTGGGACTGATGGCAGGAACCATTGCTGCTAGCACGGTTGCCCAGGTCAGCCAGAAGGGATTTATGAGCGTGCGCTGGCCTCCTGCCTGTTAAGCTGTAGAGACTCCATCTAGGACAGCCCAGGACTTGTCAGTGAGCACAGCACAGAAGAGGCACCTGCTTCTCAGGCTTTACCACATTTCTGCAGCTTCCAGCCTTCCTCTAGACCCAAGAGATCACAGAATCACAGAATCACCGGGTTGGAAGAGACCCACTGGATCATCGAGTCCAACCACTCCCACAAAACACTAAACCATGTCCATGGCACTGGACCATTCGCTCCTGTACTGAGCACAGGTAGAGGGTGAATCCACAAGAGAACGATGTGGGGAACAAGGGGGCAGTGGCAGAGTTCAACTTAGAGCTTTGCAATCTTCCAGCAATCCCGTGTGCTCCTCCAGGACAGTGTTTGATCTGCAGCTAACAGGAGCTCTCTGCTCACCCTCACCTGCCTCCTTAAATGCCCCTCTGAGGAGGGACCTTGTCAAAGACATTGGGAAAGTGGAGCTGGGTTATTTTATTCCCCTTCACCTACTCAAAGAGCACCGTGCACCTCATCCCTACATCGCGCAGCCCCTGCGAGGGCACCAATGTTCATCTCACACTGACTGCATGACAGGTACGTTGCACTCGCACCCATCATCTCTGGTAGGGAGGTGACAAGGGCAAGAGTCCTCAGCTGGAATAATAAAGAGACTAAGCCAAGATCCTGCAAACCTGACCAGCACAAAGACCCAGACTTATCCCACTTAAGTTCAGCTATTTAAGCAGAGAGCCGGGTCCATTTTCCATTGAGAATGGAGAAGACCCAACCCTGAGCGTTCTACCTGTAGGGAAGGCCAAAGGCAATTTCTTGAAACTCTTTTAAAAAAGCAAAACACTCACACAAAAAAGCACCCTGCTCTTCCTTCCCAATCATGGTGAGCACGCTGGCTGCAGCCCTGATCGAGATCCTCATCATGGACAAAGCTCTGAGCCGACCCACCCTCATCAGGCTTTGCAGCTCGGAAAAAGTTAATTCTGATGGCAGGGAAGGAGGGGAGTTTACTGCGATCTGCCCTGACCCAGACTTCACAGCCATTCAAAAGGAACAGCAACAGCCACTAAAAACTTCACTTTATGCACTGAAGAGGCTCATAAAGAGAGTGTGAATTCACGGAGCAGTGGCTCAGAAAGCCTATTCCCTGGGCGTCCCGCAGACTGCTATTGTCTGAAATATGGAATAAAAGGGAGGTTCATATTTTACTTCAGACTTATTTCACTCTTCCCTTGTTTTCTCTGCGGGCTGACTAAAGAGGAAGTGATTTATAAGGGGAAAACAAGGGGAAGTGGTTCTAATTAATTGGCCATAACCGTTACAGCTGTACTGGCACCCAGCAAAGCGCAGGGTCACAGCGCTGAGACAGAGATGCAACAACACAGAAACTTTCCCCAATAACTGCTCTTTGAGGCAGAATAAAATGAACTTTTTTCCCTCACAGTGCTGGTAGAACACCCTCGTATGAGGCTGTTGATCACAGAGGACAGGGACAGTTTTTAGCTGCAAGAGGGGAGATNACTAAAAGGAGTCTCTGAGCTCAAATCTAGGCTTGCAGACCCTCCATTCCCTCCCAAGAGAGGTCTCAGCGTTCATTTTCACATCAGGGAAAACTCAGGGTGTAGGGAGTGAATCTAGTGTAGGAAATGTCAACCTTAATCCTGGGAGTGAGAAGTTTGACCTAACTGAAAGTTAACACCCCCTGCTTTATCAGGCCCTGCCATCTCACAGCTGGGAGGGGAACATGGGGCTCCTGGTGCTCTGGAGAGCCAGAGGGAAAGAGAAAAGCTCTTTCGTGTCCAGAAATAAATGTGTTTGTTCTGCTTTCAGCAACGTTACAGCCAGGAGAACAGGGCTCTGGGGAACAATAGATCACACATTGCAGGTGTCTAGTTTTAGGAGGGGGAAACTCTCCAGTTTTCCGAGTGCACATGCCAGAAGTTCTGTAACTGAAGTTCATCTTGACCTCAGAGGGCTGGCCTGCTCTATGAGAGGAAACAGAAAGCCTGGGCATAATCAGAACAAGCTTGTAATTAAAAGCGTTTTAGCCTTTATGAGTTCCCAGATCTCATAGCTGCAGCGAGAGAAGTTGTTTTCATTTTACCTCATTACCTAGGGAGCAGCGCGACGGTAACGACCAGCCTGGCGTTTCCCGGAGGCTGCCACATGCAGGAGGGCAGCCGACACCAGAGCAGATGGACACGCAGCGGGCTGCTCCCTGCTCTGACTCCTGGCATGAGGTTACCCCCCTCCATGTCTCTGCAGGGAGAGTTTTATGGGCAGGAGGTGTGGGGAGCAGCTAACCAGGACAGCCCTTAGTCCTGGAGTCAAGTAAGCAGATGGGGGTGGGAGAGGGTGAGAAAGAAATGCAAAATGCAAATAAGATCAGGTTTTCCCCCTTACCCCTCTGAAGCATCCCGTCTGGAGACCCGTAGGGGTGCTCCAGGAAGAAAGCCAGGCTCCCACCAGCTCTCCCACAGGAGCAGACACTGTGGCTCGCTGAGCATGATAATATCCAGCTGCTGCAACAAGGTAAAGAAAAAAATGACACTAATATTTGCCCAGCACTTAGCTGGTGCTGAGCACCATTGTTCTGGGCCATAGGAGATTAACACAAACAGATTGCTCTGTGGACTTACTGCTTACTGTCGTCCCTAGGCAGATATTCCTCCGTGAGCTTTGAAAAAGGTCTCGGGCTGTGAACTTGCATTTAGCAGGCAGCTCAAGCCGCTCTATGAGGCTTCTATCTCCTCTCCCGGTTTCCTCTCCTCCTGGGATCCAGGGAAGCCACAACCTTTCTCAGGGACCCTGTCTGATCACCTGCTCCACTTGGGACCATGACAACCTCAGGGCTTTGCGTGTCAAACTCATGGTACAACCTAACATCTTCAGGAGGCAACAGACCCACTCACAAGCCACCAACCCCACTTCCAGCCAAGAGAATCCAGTAGCAAGGCAGGGGGGAATTTATTTGCAGGCGCAGAAGAAATTTCTGAGCCACCTTGGCAGTTTCTGCATAACAGGTGAAAAAGCAATAGTCACCCAAAAGAAAAGAGGCCACCACACTGAACTGGTGAGGTGGGATGACAGCAGAGAGGTGAGTGCAGCAGGATCCATGAGGAGAAGAGGAGCTACCTCCAGGTGGAAGAACCCCAGGCAGCTGCTGAGGACACTGGCAGCATGGCCAAAGCCTACATCACATCACATCACCTTGAGAAAAGAGACCTTGAAAAAGCTAGGAAACTAAAACAAGGAAAGGAAAAAAAGG
>WAAB01022273.1:0-57602 GCA_013389865.1 Piaya cayana
TATTCAAGGAGCAGATTCCTTTTTCTCTACCTATCTATACTTTCTCTTTTTTTTGGTCTGGTGGCAGCTACCACTTCATTGAAAGCTTAAGGTCCTTCAAATCTGGGGCTAAGGACCGATAATCTGAGTAGGCATATCTGTTCCTTCACTTCATTGTATGTTGGTCTTAAGTGATCATTCAGCTTCAGATACACAACCAGATTCTTCTACAAGGTGTCATCTTTTCTCTTTCTCTGCAGTGACCCAAGAAGCCTTTTCATTCTGTTACTGTCAAGAACCTATGTGGCTGAGAGAACCTCAGATTCCAGGGGTCCATGATTCCCTGCCAGAATATCAGAGCTTCAAGGTTTTGGTCTGACTAAAGACAGCTTATCAGTATTCTCCCACTTAATGGTCCAAATTTTACAGTGAGAGGCTATGTTCTCAAAGCTTTCCAAGCTGTTTGTGACAGAAATCAGTCAGCCAGATTTCTGAGATGGAATTGCATAGATAATTTTTTTTGTATCATGGTCCCAAGGAAAGCTCAGAAACCCAGATTTCATTTAAGAAAGAAATAGAGTATTTAACTTTTTAACTAGTAGAAAGCATGCAGCATCAAGGACAGGCAGCTGTAATGAAAGTATATGTAAGATTATATAGAGCATTCTCCCTGTTCTCTGATTATTCCTGTAGCACGCCATGTCAGTCCACAACTGTCTTTCTCTTCAGTATTTATGTTTTTATGGGTGAAGATGGGGCTTATTTGGCTGTTCTCCCCACTCCCCAACATTTTGAATTAAGACATAAATCTTTATAGCTGTATGTGTACTTACCAGGCTGGTTACTTGTTTATTTTTTGATCTCTATGTGGAGCTGGGTTTCCTGGTTTCCATTACTTCTACAAGGAAGGGGGGGAAGTTCTGGACTGATTTTTCAGACCTTTATCAAGAGATTGTTCTCCCAGTTCTTGAAATCTAGCTTCTCTGTGTTAGAAACTTGGTCATATTATGGCTTGCTCTGTCTTCAGGTATTCTACATGCAGACTCTTCTGGACACATGAACTATTTGTCTGTTGTTGAAAGATTGAAGTATTCAGCCATTTCTGTGTAGCAGTTCTGTGAATATGGATAATAAACTGTGGTAAGACTTGATAGGAAGCCTTAAAGGTGGATCTTTTGTGAGTGATACCAGAAACATTACAAAAAAAAGTCCACAGCTTGGAGCAAAGCTTCATCCAAACCTCTTCATCAAGCACTACCATCTCTGATGCTGTGAAGAGTGATGTGAAGTGATTCTCTTCCACAGACTTGCTTTGTAAGAGTGTTAGTTATATATTTAACTACTTGGAGTTAACCACAGAGTGCATGTACTTCTAAGCTATCACTCAGAAAGAGAGGTTACTTTCCAGGTGATGAAATTATTTGGAATATGAATTCCATGTGCATTCAATTCTCCTTACTTGCCCTTCAATTTTTAAAAATTGTGTCTTTACCTGAGTTAAAAATGAAATGGGGCTGTGTGTGCTTTGCCTTTATGACAGTGTGGTAAGCATGAGGAAGAGTGGGACTTGAGCCCAAAGGAAAAAGTCCAGTCATAAGGAAGTGTCTATCCCTGATATATAAATTTACATATAGTTTAAATTTCTGAGACAAAGCTTATAGAGGTAAATACTCTCGTGTAGAAAGTATCCAAGAAGAACAAATAAGTGGAGGAACCCCCAAATGAAATTCTTCAGTTTCTTGTTGAGGAGCAGATCAAATGGGTAGTGACTTTAGTTGCGTTTGACCTTTTTAATATATGTAACTTTTGATTAAGTATCTTTTCACCAGACAGCAGGAAAGATAATTCTGTCTGCCTGAAGGGATCTGTGTTAGTACAGCCTGTAGAGAAATGCTATTAAATGTATTAAATAAGTCATGAAGAGTAGTGAACAATGCATGTTGATTGCCCGTTGTATGTCAAGGCTCTTTGCTTTTATGACAAATGATCATTAGAAAACCTTGGTTTGGTTTAACATCAACTAAATTAAAATATAGGCTTCGTAGCCCCCAGTTTAAACTGGTTATAGGCCAGAAATTTCTACAAATTGTCCTTCTAACTGCTTTTGTTTGTATAGGTTGTTATAATTCTTGTTTGTAAATAAGGAAGCTTAGTAATCAAACTAAGGGTGCTGCTGCATTCAGGTTGGTGAGTACAACAGATTCTTTGGAGAAAGTATGTAATAAACAGAAAGAAACTTTAATGCTCATTCTTCACAGGAAGGCAATCCCATGTACTTGTAAAATCCTGTAAAGAGCACTTAATGTCTGTAATTCATTTTACGTGGGAAGATTTGAGCAGTTATCCTTTCAAAAACTCTTCATCACTTCTTTCCAGCAGATTGCCAAACTGAGACAGCAGCTTCAGCGCAGTAAGCAGAGTAGTCGTCACAGTAAAGAGAAAGAAAGTCAGTCACCTCTTCATGGCAACCATACAGCAATCAGTCAGACTCAGGTAAGTAAATAGTTGCTTATATTAGCAGCCTCCTACCTTACCAGGGTTGAGTGAATAGCCTGATAATTCTTCCCGTCTTTCTTGTGTTTGTTTTCTTATGTAGTGCACTTGAAATGCTTAACAACCTGATACCATTGCATTTTCACTGAAATTTATCTGCTCGTTGCCATACAACAAAAGAAGGTAGTGTTGCAGCAGGATAGCAACTGAAATATATTAAGATGATATAAAAATTCTAAGCATGGCCAGATAGGACTGCGTTTCCAGGAATATATACTTGCCTCCCAGACTAATTCTTGTGATACGCTTCCAAAAGTCTGTGTTCCTTCGCATGATGTTTGCTTATCAGTTTCAGAAGCAAATTTCATCTGAGCTAGTTAAAAAATAAAATAAAAGCAAAAAAGAAAAAAAAAACCCCAAACCCTACCAAGGTAAAGCAGTCTGGATTGGCAGCCCAACAGTGATCAGTATGAGCAGCAAGCAGAACACTAACTGGCCTGCTGCAAACAGCCTTGTGATTCACCTTACCGTGTATTCATCAGTAGAGGACAGCAATGCTATATCACCAGAGATTTGAAGGAAGATCTCATTTCCTTGTCCTGTTTTAAGAATATTTCTGTTACTTTGTTTATTGATCACTTCCTGGCCAGGGAGACAATTTCCACGTGACATCAAGGAAAACAATATTATGATGTTTACCTCTAAAAGAAAGTGATAATTCACCTTCAATTTAAACTCAACTGAAATCAAGATGATGTTTGTCACATACCTCATCCCTGGTAACTAGAGGAACTGTCATACTACAGGCTAAGCATCTTTTTCTTCATGCTTTTGTCTAGGATGTTCTTGTTGGTTGTTATAATAGTCCAGAATCATTGTCAATACAGGATCCTGTCTTCTAATGTGAGCATTTGTGATTGCAGTGGCTATGTTACAGTACTGTTATTGCAGAATATTTTGAGAGTTTCTGTTGAATTATCTGGAGAAAATGCTATCATCAGCAGCCTGTTCTTGTTCCAGACACTGTGACTTACTCTGAAACATCAATCAGATATACACTTTAGGATGCAAACTCTTCTGTCGATACTATGTTGATGACCTTTCTTGTGTTCTGTACCAGTGGGCACTGTGATGACAAGACTTATCTCTGGCCATTGGTCCTTGGATTTGATATCCTCCTCTCTTAGAGGTTAAGCTCAAGATCCTAGTCTGACATCTGTTTTCTGTTGTCCTGTAACTTATCTGTTTTTTAAAGTGATGTGTGAGTGTAGCTGAATCTTAATATAACTGATCATTTTAACACTAGCCTGGCTAAGACAGTTTTGTTGTCAGATCATTTTCATGTTTCACAAATTATAGAAATTTGCCTATGATCTGAGTATATCAATATTTCTCCTATTATAAAGATGCCAACACATATGAAGAACAGGTTTGGCCAAATAACCTGACCATAAACTGGAATCTGAGCAGAGTGCAGTGGGGAATGCCCCATGCAGTGTCTGTTCTAGCCATTACAAATTGCCAGAGAAACTGAAACCCAGTTACAAGTTTTAAAGCTCAGGCAAGGTTCAGTCAATGACTTTGTGAACCTTAAGCCACCTGTAGAAAACAGTTAATCTTGTCTCATTTGACAGTGCAGACATTCAAGTCCTGATTAAATTTCACCTACAATGGATCCTTAGCTTGGTCGCCATGTTACTAACAGGCCACTGTTTGAACTCCTGAAATGTTGGTCGTGTCATTGTATTTACTGACTGCCTTTTAAATGGGTAGTGTTTTAGAAAGAAGAGGTTGAGCTGTGATGGCTGATCCTTTATGTTCTCCTTCTGTTCCGATAAAATGTGGTGGTTAAAACCCAGTCTTGTGATGAAGACATACAAGAAATCACTATTATCCCTGAAACTTTTATGCCTCTGTAACAAAGGATCCCACTATATTTTGTACAGAAAAGGACTTTGCTTTTCATCTCAGAGTAAGGTGTTGTAGGCATCTTTGCCACACTCTTCTTAGTTACAGTCTCTGACACAGACAGAAATATACCCAGGACCTTTGCTTTGAAGGAACATTATTTAGTACTTGGAGCTCACTTTGTCATGGCTCATGCAACATTTTCATTTCTCAAGAATGTCTTCTCTGACAAAGCCAGTGAAGTTTTCCATTCTGATACCACTGTGGGAAGCTGTCCTGCAGGCAGTGTGTTTTGTGAGAGTCAGAGAATGCTTCCACACAACTGACATGCGCCTTTGGAGCTGGACATCGTGCAGGGTTCATTTCACAAGAACTCAAAAATATTTTTACATTTTGTCTTAAGCATCCTGTGGTTCTGTGAACAAGAGCAAAATATGTATTGGAAGGTGAAAACTGTTAATGCCTGTCAGGATAGGCGCATGTATGCTGTGTAGCTGCAACCAAGGTAGATCACGGTTGGCCGTGCAAAATGCTTGTAAACTGTTCTGAATGGTTCCTGTTGGTAACAGCTCCAGTCCAACAGTTTTTTCTGAAAACCATAGTTGTATTTATTTACATGCTTGATTCTTAAACTCCAAATGATTTCTTTTAAGACCTTTGACATAAATTTCTGAAAAGCTGTAAGATAGTGAAATTAAAGGTTTGGAATGAATGCTTTATTTTTCATTCACTAAAGCCAACCAAAAGGGAATAGAAGTGCATTAAGTGAGTATTTCAGTTGAGTGGTTAAGGTTAAGCAATATTGGGAACTGCCTTTTGGATCCCAGTTAAACCATCAGCATCAACACCGCATATGCTCCCCATCTCCCCACAGTGTATTCTGTAATCTGTACATCTGAAAAGTACATATACTTGCCTTCTTACTGGCAAGTGAAATAGTAGAATGTTTTCATTATAGAGCACTTCTTTGAGTTAAGAGGAGGTGATTCTAGTGGCCTTTGATTTATGCAAACTTTTATTTTAAGTTTCCAAGTAAGCATGATTTTCTAGATGGCAAAATTAATATACAGCTTCTTCCTACATTTAATTTTTTTCCCTTTTCCGACTTCAAATCATGTTGCTTTCTACCTTCTAGGCTTCTATTTCCAGATCAGTCCCTATGCCACTGTCAAATATTTCAGTGCCAAAATCAACTGTTTCACGTGTGCCGTGTAATGTAGAAGGAATAAGCCCTGAACTGGAAAAAGTATTCATTAAGGAAAACAGTGGAAAAGAAGAAGTATCCAAGGTAAGGTTATAATAACACTTAGGGTTGTTTTTTCCTCCCATGATTTATGAACACATGGGAAACCTTCCTTGTGAGTAACTTTCCTTGTGGTTGAAATTGCAAACACTTTTCTTCAAAGAACTTTCTTTGAAAAATTTGTTTCAAAGTCCTAAGATGATGTTTGGGTTTTTTTAGAGAGCTTCTGGCCAAATATACTTTTGAGAGTGCCCTTTTTGTAGAGAACTTGAAAGATTCTGCATGAAATTCAAGTGCTTGAAAATTTAGATACTTGAGGCTGTAGTAGTAAGTCATTAAGAGACCAGGAGATTAATTAATTTGCTCTATTTTGCAATCTTTTTCTTAGGCAAGACTCAGGTTTCCTGTGCTATGCTCTGCTTTTTGGTTTTAATGCCTTTCTTCCATAAACTGAATGTGGACCGTTTTACTTCCATGAAAACACTGTGATCTGCCATGGGAGGTCTCCATATGGGAAATACTGAGAAATGGGCAAGCTTTCCTTTTGTGGGAGAACTGGAATATTGGAATTGTCATTGAGGAGCCCTGGAGTGCTTATATAAGAACACTAGTGTGGGATCCTTGATTTACAACCACTGTTTTCAAAATAGCGAATGAAGATTTTCTGCTGTGGGATAAACTACTCTACTGTTTGTTCTCATCTTCTTCAAGATACAGGTTCCTTTCTTGTGAATGATTATGTAGTAGCAATTAAAGTACAAGTCAAGATATAAAACTTTAATCAGAGATTTAAGATTCCAAAACCTGGTAATTGTAGTCCTTCATTTCACCACTAAGTTTAACCTTTGGAATAGTCTTGGCTTTTCCAGAGACTTAGTTGTGTCGATAAAGCAATCTTCAGAATGAAATACTGTAATAGTAGAATTTTTGTGCTATGTTTACTTTCTGAAGGTTTTCTCATCCCTTTGTGTGTGTGTGTGGGGTGCATTGTAATAGAGGAATAAAGAAAATAACACGCGCACCAAAACAGAAACCCCAAGTCAATAAACCTTGTTACGCCATCTCCAAAGAGAGTATAAAAAGGTATGTATTACAGTGCCACCATTGATGTTACTATTGCTAGGACTGTAATCTCCCATGGTTAGAGGACGTTTCATGTATTTATCAAACAAACCAACTTCGTAAATGTCGTCCTTGGGCTTTAACAGCTTATTACTTGGGATGCCGAACTCAGTCTAGTAAGTTACTGAATGTACTGGCTCTGGTCCAGTGAAACAGTTAAGCACATACTTAAGTGCATTGTTGGACTGGGGCCAGAGGTGCTCAGCAGTTTACACAACCACAACAATAGTGAACCCTTCCTCCAAACACCTAGCTGGAGACAGTCTTCAGACATTAAAGAAAGTTGCAAGTTAGACATTGCCCTTGAAGTCAAATCCATCTTTGTGGGCACAGGGTTGTTTCCTGCTATGTAGCTGTTAATTTCTGTGAAGTCTGGTCTAGTGGGATGTGAAGTGGACTTTTAGCACTGCCTTTGTGCTTACTAGCTCTCATAGTTTACTTATGGAAGATCATACTAATAGTGATTTAGTCAATTTTACTGCTGGTGAATTTTCTCCTAATAAAGCCGGTTAGCTGCTTCTTAGCCTGGGGGAGTAGTTGGGGCAGCTGGGTGAAAGGTTAAGAATGACTGTACAAAAGATAAACCATCGAAAGCAAACTCAAAAGTTTCACTGCCAGTTGAATAATTTCTGTTCAGATTTCTGTCATACTTGCTGTAATATTCTGTATATTTAGGAAGTATTTTAAAACAGCAGTCAAAGGCAGTTGATTGTTTTGAGTGATGTCTGAAGGATAAATAATTCTATATAGACTCGCTTGTAAAATTGATGTGCATCTAGATTTTCTACTGGTTTCTCTTAACCTGTTTCCATGTTTACTTCACAGTTTTAACAGTGCCTGTTCAAGCCTTCGTTTTCATATTAATTGATCTATCCAGCTGCAAGAAGTGCTTTGAGCCTGATTGTGAATCTGTATTCATTTGTCAGGAAAGATTTGGGGAATAACATTACAACCTGCTAAAACCACTGAGAGGGAATATTGCCGTTATTTTAGGTGCGGCTCACTACCTAATATTTTTTTCCTCCAAATTTAGGTACTTCATCTTCCATGTCAGTGTAAAATTTTTGTTCACAGCAAGGGTTGTGGGGCACTGGAATAGG
Organism: Piaya cayana; assembly: GCA_013389865.1. Classification (NCBI taxonomy): domain Eukaryota; kingdom Metazoa; phylum Chordata; class Aves; order Cuculiformes; family Coccyzidae; genus Piaya; species Piaya cayana. Next base: position 7,846 of record WAAB01022273.1, read on the forward strand.
CTGCGCAGGGAGGTGACTGAATCACCATCCCTAGAGGTATTTAAAAGATGGGTAGATGAGGTGCTCAGAGACATTGTTTAGTGGCATGTAGTAATGGTTGGACTTGATGATCCAAGAGGTCTTTTCCAAGCTGGTGGTTCTGTGATTCTGTGATTTCTGTAACCACATTTGGGATGTCCCAAGTGAAATGAAATGCATTTTAGGTTTGCTAACTTTTAAAATTTTAGACTAGTGTTTTCGATGTTTCTTGTAGTCTCTCATCTCTTTAGTATAAACTTGTGATTCTTTTTTCTTTTAACAAACTGCTTCTTAGTTCATATATTGAAGTCAGACTAGGTGATACATAGGGCAAAAGTAAGCTTAACATTAAAGTAGTGTTATGAATATTACTTGAATTACTTTTTTAAATTTAGCTCCAAATTAAAATGAACAACCAGTGACACTTTCCTCCCAGTTTCAGACTTCCTTGCTGAGTGTTCGGATAACGAATCAATATAATGTATTTTTTAGACTTGTTTTCAAGTTTTGTAGGATATGATGTTACAGTCTTTTCCCTTTTGCTAACTTGAATTTTCGTAACCCTGCTTCTTAAAAAATAAGGTATAATTTGGAATCTGCCCTTCTTTCACACATATAGTTGATGATGCAGTAATGTCATTATGTCAATACCTTTTAATAATCTGACCATAAAATTTTAGAGGGATTGCATTGTAAGTGGTCAAAACATTCCAAATACTTCCTTTTTTTCAGCTTAGTCATGCATGCATATAGTTTTTCAAATAATTCATCTTATTAGCTGAAGGTGTTCTCATTTTTCTTTCATAATTCTAAATGAAAGTTGGCTTTTTTGAGTAATTTCTTAGTTGCCTCTTTCTCCTTAGATCTGTTAATAAACTTTAATTTTGTAATGTATTTATTCAAAAATCCTGGATATGTTTACTTCCCTGTTTTATAACACTTTGACCAGTTTTCCAGGAAATTGTGATGGTGGTCTCCATTCCCACCATAGGGAATCAGCTTTTTGTTAAGTTGTGGCAGGATTTTGTTCTTTATCCCATTGTGACCCTACAACACAAATGTTGATGGCTTTGGTACAATAAGATGATGGAGTTATTGCAGGGAGTGAAGGGTAAGAAGTTCCCTCTTACAAAATGCATTGTGAAAACATGCCCTGTAGCTGGACTTGGCTACAATCATAGGTCTGCTATTAGGTGAAAAACTTACTAAATCATTCTCAAGCATGCAGAAGTAATTAGAAGTGAACCAATTTTGAGGGACTGTTGCACAATATAAGTGAAATAATTAGTATTTCTTGTCTGATTTTCAGTGCTATTGAAAATAAATAGCAAGGTTTGCCAAGATTCTAATTTGCTCAAATGCAGAGGATCCTTACTTAAATCTTCATATCCTTCATCTGAAAAGTCTGGTTTTTTCCCAAGCACTCCTTCATTACATTCAATATATTACCTTCAGTGCATTGTGGTTACTTGCAGTTGTACCTTATCTAATGATTTAATTGGTACTAGACAGAAGCAGCACGTCTGCCTTTGTGCATCTCTAATCTAGAGAACAGTTTTCAAATCAAAAGCACTGAATGCTTTGCTGTCAAGTAATTCCCTCCCAAATAGATGTAAAACTTGTGAAGAATGGATGATTTTTAAGGCTCCCCTTGGTGTATTGTATTATAGTAGCATTCCTGATGCAACTAGAAAAGGTGTTCTTGTTTTTTTTCCACTAAAAAGATCAATGCTGAAAAGAATGTGGTGAATTTTAATGGTGTGTTGAGAAGCACAATGCTGTCATCAAATCATGCATTTCAGTACCTTTGCAGGGAGATCAGAGTTGTAGTGTCCAAGAACATACTGTTCTGTAGGGGCTGGCAGGTGATCTGTCAGAATGCATTTGGCATAAGGTTAGTACATGAGAGGACTTTTGCTCTTGCAAAAGAAACCAACCCCCAAAACCAAACCACCAAACAACCCACCCCCCAATACATAGGAAGCAGTAATTTCTAGTTCATTTTCATGCATTGAGCACAATGAAAACTAGTAGCAGCAGTACCAAATCAGTTACTCTATTTTTTATGTTCTGAAGTTGTTAGGACTTCAGTTTTTAAAATAGTCGAGGGATGACTCGTGGAGACAAACTTCTGAACTATCATTTTTTGTCATTGATCAGACAAAACTCACGAGAGTTTTGTCTGATCGAGAGTTTTAAAAAACAAGAGTTTTAAAAAGTGGAATAGTTCAGTTGCTGTTTTAATGAAGTTTTTTACATTTGTCAAAACTTGGATTTGATATTAAGTTAAAGATACAGAAGCACAGTAATCTGAAATATTCACAGGCATTTTCTGTACCTTAAAAGTTATTTTACTTTGAAAGTGTGATAAATATTTAGATTTTTCTGCTTGTGTGTATATTTAGAGGCAAGACTGAAAACATGGATAACTTTTTGTACCTAAAATTTTTATTCAGTGGAGGTTGAAATATTTGGGATATAATTCCTGCCTGCATGAGACTGTTGTTCTAACAGGTATGAAAGAACATCTGTGTTATCGTGAAGTCTTTAATTATGTAATCATTTAGTGCTTTTTCCCCCCCCTTCCCTGGAATCTTTGCCTTACCTGTTACGCAAAGAGTAGTATTTGCACTTAATAAGCAGCTACTCAGTGTTTTGTCTTCTCGTTATTAGATGTGTGTCCTAATGCTCACAGAATCACAGAATCACAGAATCACCAGGTTGGAAGAGACCCACCAGATCATCGAGTCCAACCGTTCCCACCAATCTCTAAACCATGTGCCTGAACACCTCATCCACCTGCACCTTAAATGCCTCCAGGGAAGGTGAATCAACCACCTCTATGAGTAGCCTGTTCCAATGCCCAATCACCCTTTCTGTGAAAATTTTTTTCCTGATATCAAGCCTGAACCTCCCCTGGCAGAGCTTGAGGCCATTCCCTCTCGTCCTGTCCCCTGTCACTTGGGAGAAGAGCCCAGCTCCCTCCTCTCCACAACCTCCTCTCAGGCAGTTGGAGAGAGCAATGAGGTCTCCCCTCAGCCTCCTCTTCTCCACGCCCACTATTAAATCTCACTATTAAATCTTGCTTTGAGGTCAGACATCTGGATTTCTTGGTTTTGCTTCTGTATAGTAGGAGTGTGTCTTACATTTTGTTCTTTTTCTATCACACCTATGTGAGAGGAAACATGATGTTATCTGCACTCTATGGATGGAGAAAAACAAATCCATCAGGCTTGTATAATGTGATTCTGAAGGTAACTCAGGATATTGCATGCCATTTTAGGAGATTAAAGTGCAGCTCCCATAGTATCTTCCTGCATCTGTGAAGGCTGATGACTTTTGCAGATCACTTCTATGCAGAATGGGCATCCAGAAGAGGTACCATAAAAGAATGAGGTTGGTTCAGATGAGTTCCTGTCATCTCACAGAGTTTTTGTGGCAGAGAGAGAGAGAAATAAAAACACCATTCTGCTTGGCAGTTACTTTATTTGCTTAGGTTAATTTGGGGGGGGGTGGGGTTTGTGGTTTTTTTTTCCCTACAGCTCCAGTCTTGCTTTCTGCATCTCTTCTGTCTGTGTAACATGTGATATAATGCTTCAGGTCTATCTTGAGCATTAAAAGAGTCATGACCTGTTAAGGGTGATGGGAGTAGCAACATATAGTCGTGTTGTAATGCATATGTAGTGTGAACTGAGCTGTTTGAACAGGCCACACAGCTATGTCCAAACTTCTCAGCATTTGATGTAGCAACTGTAGCGTTCTCTTCACAGTGTATTTCTTAGCTCTTAATTGAAATGTGAAATGGTATTAACCGGAAGGTTCATAAGTAGGAAAAAAATAGGATCTTCCTGCTCTGCTATGTCAGCCTCTTTGTATAATATGCGGTGGATTTTTCAATAGACTGTTGCTGAACAGGGGAGAATTGTAGGACTTGACCAATAGGTTACATGTCTTCATTGCTAGCAAAAGAGCATTGGGTTGAATGAACAGCTGTGGAACAAGCTGTTATGGTTTTGGAATATATGGGGAAGAGGAAAGCAATAAAATAAAAATGTTCACTTGAGGTGAGAAGGAAAAAGACAATTTTTTTGTAGCTTGAACATTTAAGTTACCCTATGGCTTGAATACTATCCACAATGCAGTGAGGATAGAAACAATATTTAAATCTTACAGGTATTTTCTTCCCTCCCCCCATCACTTTTAAGCAGAACTATAATTTGATTTCTTGCTGTCTTTATGATAAACCTAATTTTCCACTGGGAAGGACAAGTAAGTAGAGCATGCCAGTCTACTGCTGAGAACATGTCTATGCGGTATATTGCAAAATGGGATGCAAGATCACTGTGGGCAATGCCCAAGAGGCTGATATGAACAGGCAGTGCTTACTAGCTTTGGATCAACACAAAGCTTGTGAACCTTACATAAGTCTGTGACTCATCTGCTTAGTTGCTATTTTGTCAGAGGCCACCTACAGAAGTGAAGAATGGGATATAGAGGTGTGCTAGAGAATTATGACTTACTGACAAAAACTTCGGTTGTTTCGTTTATAATTGTAATTCCATTGGTTATTATGGCAATGGTATGCCCTTTGATTTGACATTTTCTACTTTCCTTTTATCCAAATGTAATATCTATCAGGGTACTTGTTTTTCCTTCATAGCGACAGTGACCTTTACTGAAAATCGTATTACTAAGTATAATTAGAGTTCTATTCGTTGGGGAGGTTTGTTTTTTAAAATATCAGAAAAAAAAACCCCAACAAATGTTATGTTAGCATGTGTTGAGGTGCGTTCTGGTGTTAGTTTTGCAGTAAGAGAGTATAGTTGGCTTGGAATGTCTACACATTGTTGCAGCATTCAGCATAATTACTGTATGTTGTCAGTTGTATTGCATTATTTTCTTGTCTAAAAGTTGTTCTGTCAAAAATGGCTTGTTTGCTGTTCTTAAGGCCTTGCCTCATTTCTTCAGGTATAAGTGCTACAGCCCGACATGGATTAAAGTTTTGGTCTTTTCTCTGTAACAGGAATTGCTTTTTTCTCTTGCAGCCTTTGGATATCCCTGATGGTCGACGGGCCCCGTTACCTGCTCACTATCGTAGTAGTAGTACACGAAGCATTGACACTCAGACTCCATCTGTCCAGGAGCGCAGCAGCAGCTGCAGCAGTCACTCACCATGTGTCTCTCCCTTTTGCCCTCCTGAATCTCAGGATGGGAGTCCTTGCTCAACAGAAGATTTACTCTATGACCGGGATAAAGGTGAGAGTAGAATGGTCTGCCTTTACCTATGGGAGGCATATGATGTCCTGCTTTTACGACTACCTTCATTTTACTCATTACATCAGTTTTTGCTTTTGTTTGATTGTTGTGGAGGGATTAAGGATTTATCTTAAAATTGGTTTTGTTTGTTTACATATCTTTTTCCCTCTTGTTTGTGAAACTTCACAAACATCTTCCATAAATACGTCAGAGGAGCACAGCAAACAGTCTTAAATATGAAGATTTTAATGTGAAGAATTCACTGTAACATGTTTGTTGAAAAAAGGTTTCAGCAATGTTTGTGGTAGACTATGTATCCATTGTGGGGGAGTTAATTGCTGATTAAAATGATGACTATGAGTTTTGGACTGTTTTTAACGTAATCTGCTTCTGAACTCTTACATTCCACTTGAAGCTGTTTGGTGGGGAGCTCAGATATCAGTTTTAACAATTGGATGGAGAGTAATTATTTGTGTTTTTTACATAACCCCAAATTTCTGAATAATTTCTGTGTTTGTATGTCAGTATCCTGCATTTTTTTCAGTGACAACAAAAATGTTTGGTTTCATAGAGGGAGTCAACTAGAGTTTCAGTAATTAAGAATTGCTGACAGAACAAGTAGAATGAAAGTACAGGCAGAAGTGTAAAAACACAGATTTTTTTTTTTTTTTGCGCAAAGTGTTTATTGATGAAATTGTTCTTGGGCTTCTGCTTAGCTAGACTTAAGTCTTTTATCAGCTGGAAATGTGGACTTTGGCGGGATGCAAATTGTAATGTGTTTTCAAGACTAAGTCACAACAGAGACATCAACTGTAGTACTAGCACACGGGAAAATGTCTTGGAATTTGTATTTGTTCCTATATGTACTGATTATAAACATTAAATTACAAAGCAAGGAAATGAAAAGAATAATCCTTTTTCCAGTCAGTATTCAATTATTGCAGTAATTGGAATTTTCAGTGGTGTTTTATTGGTAGTAGCAAGTGCACGCAGTTTAAAGTAGCGCATCTAAACTTCTTCATGCTGTTCAAGGGGTTTTATCTCCCATTCGGGATTTTTGAACAACTAATTGCAGTAAAATTTGTTGCCGAACTTCACAATGAGTAGGTACTTAATTGTAGATTTTGGTTTTCAAGACTAGCTTTAATGCTAGTTATCAAAATTCTGCTTTATTAGTAGTGTATCGGTGACAGTAATAAACAGCCAGCCTTGTAAAGTTAATATAATTGCATTTTTAAATTAGTTTAAGGTACTTCATACTGTGCTTAGGAAAGATAAAAGCTTGAACTGCTCATAGCAACTTTGTTCTTTAAGGACGAGAAATGAGAAAGCACATAGGTATTTGCCAACAGAAAGTAATTTGTTAAGAGATTGTAAAAGTATGGTCAGAAAGGCACCTTCTGCTCTGATCATTAAGGTTCCCACAGACCAGTTGTTCTGAATAAGAGTGTTATCTTCAAAACAGTTTAATTATAGATAAATGAAGAACATAAGTAGAAACTACAAGGGAACAGCAAGTTTTGGGAGGCAATGTATAAACATCTGTTGTGGATGTTATCTTCTATAAATCCAAACTCACAAAGTTTTTCATGCCTTGATTTTAAAAGGTTTTTTTGATGGTATAACAAAACTGTTTTGAGTTTACCGTGAGGCCCATTAAGTTTTGAAAAATGCTTTATATAACCAAATGTAGACATTTTAAACGTAAGATATTTTTTCTGTCCCTTTCCTCAAGTTGAGGTTTTATATTTCTCTCTATGGCAATAAGTTTGCTTTACCATTACAAAATATAATTATCAGCTTTATGATTGCTCTTGACTGTCCCTGAATAGGAAAGAAAGGTAGGCTGTTCAACTGAGAGACAGGAGTAGTGAGAGGAGCTACCTCTGTATAGACACAGCACTGCTTTTAAATATCTGTTATTTCTTGTGCTTTGGCCTGAGGCCCTCACAGCTGCTCTTTGGACTGTATCAGCTGGTTTTACATTTTTGCTAGAAGCTGCTAGCTCCATTGAATTTTTCAAAAGAAAGTGAAAGTTAAATTTCAGAAAAGGTTGTCTATACTGGTCTAAATGGAGCTGTGAAACTGTATGGCACTGACTGGAGTAGAGAGGGAAGGGTGGAGAGAAGGTATTTTAATAGCACTTGGTGTTATGATTTTGTTTTCAGGTATTAACCTACTGCAAGGTATGTTACTGCCTTGCTGCATTAAACCTAGATGTTTTATGACAGTGTGGTTCTTGAGACTATAATTTGGAGTGCTACACAGCATACTTAGCAATTGTGACAGAGGTAGAGTTCAAAGGCATCCTAAGGTATAAGCAGATTAAATTTGATTTTTTTCATACAAAAATAGGTAGCGTAACCTGTTTTTCACAGATTTTGATTTAGATATTTTTGTGTAGCATTGTGTATTCTTACTGTTGTTAGCAGGTTATGAAGAATAAATTAAGATGCTTTTTAACTTCTGGGCATCTGTTTCATAGTTTTTAAAATGAAAATTTTATGGGAAAACTTTGGATAGTTAAGAAACACAGGTACTTTTGAACCTATAAAAACAAATCCCAAGGCTTGCTGGCAAAGTTTCTTGTTTACTACAAGTTCTGTCACTGAAAACTGTTTTGCAGACTCTTTTTTAGTTCACCTCTTCTGTTGCTGTAATATAAGCAAGCTAAGTTTTGTGATATTAAGTCTTCTAGTTAAAATAGCATTTCTATTACAATCAGTTGTAATCAATTACAATTTTCAATATTTTCTAGATAACAGAATAGAGCCATTTTGAATATTTGTTTAGCAGTTCAGTGTAATAAGGCTCCATATTGTCTGCTATGTGTTTATGGTAACAAAACTCACTTTAAAGGTTACATCTCTTAATCTTCAATCATTGTCATCGTAATGAAATTTGGTCAGAATTGAGCAAAATACACCAGCATAGCACACCCTACTGGTGGAAGCCTGGAAGATGCAAGCGTGCTTTTTTGACCTGACAGTTGGTACATTGTAGCATCTGAAAAAGTAAAATCAGAAAATGTGAATAGCTCAGTTTGAGAACGTGCACTTGCAGTGTCATTAAGGATTAATAATGTGACAATTTAGCATTTAAGAGCTTGGAGGATACACAAGTGGAGACTGACTTAAGTTGTAAATTCGACCCCTTGCCACTTAAACCCATGGCCTATTTTTCATCTGTTCTCACACTGCTGCTGTACATATGGATCCAACACCAAACTTGTATATGTGAGCCTCCTAATAACCACACGTATTTTTTCAAATACTTGTGTGGGGTGTGTTACTAAGCTTTAAAAGCAGGGAAGGTAAAGAGAGAAGCAGAATGGTTAAATTACAGATTTTTTTTAAAAAAAAACTTGTTTAACAGCTGTCTTGTATAGAAAGCTTCAGCCAGACAGGGCTAAATAAACCAAAAACTTGTTTGAAAACTGAACTGGCTAGACAAGACTCTGAATTTTCCAAGAACTAACTTAACTCTGAATTCAGTTTGATTCTTGCCTTGGATGTACTTCCACGGTTTTCCACTATTTGGTGGAATGAACAGTAGCACATTTTGTGTCAAACTTTTAAAATAGAAACTTGGATCTTCAATTTTAAATATTAGAGTGAGGAAACAAACTGTCTGGATTCTGTTAATAATTTCTGTATTTGGAATGAGCTGTGTGGGCCAACAGTGGAAAGATGCCAACAGGACCATCATGCTCTCAGCTTGGCAAATGTCTATATTGTCTCTAAGCTCTTTCTGCCTTCATACAGTTAACACCTAAAATTCTGTAAAGAGAAGTTCTGTGTTTACTCTACAGCAGGAAAGAGCTGAAGAAACAATATGCTACTGAGGTTCACTTCAACTTTTTTTTTTTTTTGGTCTCATCTTTCATAGTAAATCTCAAAAGGGAAGTGTGACATTTGAGTAGATTTGCGTCTTGTAAGAGGAAGCAGAGATGTTTCAAAACATCTAATGATTAGCCTTTATATTTGAGACGTGGTTATACAAATGTCTATGTAGTTATTGTTTGCAGGCTGTTAAAGACAGCCTTATATGCTTCATTGAATCTAGATTATAGTGCTCGAAGCTTTGGGTGCTTTTCCACTGTTGCTGAAAAGACACATGTGAAGAGCAGCAGAATAAACAAAGGAATAAACTAAGGAATAAACTGAGCTAAAAATAGTAAGCTAACCCACATTGGTAGAAAGGGTCAAAAGGAACTGAAACAAAAGTAGTTGTTTCTGGTCAAATAAGGTGAGTTTGTAAGTTGAGGGATCCTCTTTAACCTTGCTATTTCATTTTTTTTAATTGTAAGCTCAAGCAGGAGAATAGGGAACCACTAATACTAGCCCTGGATAGGTGTTGCTCTTTGAAAAGTAGAAGTCAATGCAAAAAGCTAATTTTCTGTGGGTAAATATTTTTTATCTACTTTATTTCCTTACTACTTTAAATATCATGGTGTTAAGATGAGTGTTTAAAATGACCCCATTTGTAGTCTTAATTTTTCAAATCTTTGTGTTTCTGCCATAACAAGAGCTGAGCCTTCTGTCTTAAGTTTTCAAGAACAAAAAAATCTGCCTCTTGCCTCTGTCCAAGATGTTTATACCTGTAGTTCTAAGTGCATCTCATAAAATATACACAGACAGCTAGGCTTACAAAGAATACCTATATCATACAGGTAGTAGTGATGAGACAATTGAATTGTGGATGTTTTATTTTGAGTACTAAAAGAGCTTCACAATTGTGAAGCAAGTAAGGTAGGGCATTGTAATGACAAATTATCAGTATCTGTGTTACAAACATGCTTTGTTTCTTTGCAACTGCTGAGCTGTTCATGAGACTAAAGAGGTCAATATTACAGTGAAGAATTATGTTTTTAAAATAAGATACATGCTGTATACGCACATTTTCAATAACTGTATTTATACAGTGAGAAGGCATGATATCATCACTCATAATTATTCTTCATGTGTTATGCATATTACCTTGTTCATTTATGTTTTCTGAAATACATAATAAAGAATGTGTTTGTTTCCAGGGTCACAGTTCTGCTTTGTTCCATTTGCAGTGTTCTGGATAAAAACATCCTCCTGTTATATGTTGTTATGTGATAGATTACTACCACACTGAAGCTTTTATTCAGAAGAAATGTGCTATACAAGAATGTTAGAAATAACCTGCAATAAAGGAAGCATTATGGTAGAAGCAAACCAGCATAATGGCTAAACTGTGAAAAAAGGCATCTTGTTTGGAAGTCAAATTTAATTAAAAAGCACTCTCAATCTCTAGTAATATAACTGCTTTAAATTTTCAGACAGTGGGAGTAGCTCACCGTTGCCCAAGTATGCCTCATCTCCCAAACCAAACAACAGCTACATGTTCAAACGAGAGCCCCCAGAGGGATGTGAGCGAGTGAAAGTCTTTGAGGAAATGTCGTAAGTAATGCCTTTTATATCAGCTGGTATCTGCAAAACAGTAAACCTGTTTACTGAGCCTATTCAACTGCAGATGAATAAAGTATTCCAGCTGATGAGTTTTTCAGGAGCAAACTATTCCTAGAGTTTGTACAGAAGAGAAGTTGAAGTGTTCATGTTAGTTTGAAGAGGAAGTGGAGCCTTTTATGCTTGAACTCTTTTTGTGCATATATAAAAGGCAACAAAAATCCAAGCAAAAAAGATAAGGTACATTTAATTTGATAAGCATTTATAAAACTCTTTACATAAACTATTTTATTAACTTTTCAAATGTTCATGGCTTAAAACAAAAACTCTCCTTGTCATGATTCTTCATCTATTTTGAGCATAGGTTACGTTTTGATGCATTTAAAATGCATATAAAATGGAATGAAGCCTATGTAAAGTGTTTGTAGACAGTAGTATACTTATTGCATATACTTTGCTCAGTATTTTTGCTGAGCAAGAAATTGGAAATTAAACTTTTGGACATCACGTCTTTTTCCCCTAGACCCAGCAGTGTTTGATCACGTGCTGTCAAGGTTGCATGCTTAGCTCCTGTGGATGAAAGAATTAAAGAAGGGGAGTTTCTTGCTCTTAACAGCATTCATTGCCTGCTGGATGGTGAAGGAGCAATCTTGGGTTCTGGAGGAAGCCTCCAGACAAATTATGGAATATGGGGAAGGAGAGGTCTATTTTGTGGAGGTTCTCAGATGAACTGTAGTGTTGCTTTATTGTTTTTATTAAGGAAGAATTTGTGCTATACCAAATTACTGTGGCATTTTTTTATGTGCTTATGTACTACAGATTTTTCTTGCTGGAAGTTGCATGTTTATCCCGTAAATATCAAGTCATTTTTGGGATGGTACTATTAATATTTCTAATGCTGTGATTCAGTTAGCTGACTTACCAATATGGAAGATGTTTGCCCCTCTGTCCAATTAATCCCATTCCTTGTCATTCACATTTTAGCAATGTGTAGAGCCACAAAGTTCATGATGTATAAAACATCTTGATTGGCCAGGTATATAATTTATTTTCTTCTTGTAGGTCTCGTCAGCCTGTCTCAGCCCCTCTCTTTTCATGCCCTGACAAAAACAAGGTTAATTTCATCCCAACTGGATCAGCTTTCTGTCCTGTAAAACTTCTGGGTCCCCTCTTTCCTGCTTCAGACCTGACACTGAAGAACTCTCCAAACTCTGGTCAAAGCACAGCTTTGAGCACCCTGACTGTTGAGCAGCTTTCGTCTCGAGTCTCTTTTTCATCGCTGTCAGATGACACCAGCACAGTGGACTCTACAGAGGTCCTGGTACAGCAACCGTCCCAACAGCAGCAACTGCTTTTGCAAGAAATTCAGACTGAAGACTATTCCTCTCCTCAGAGCTATGTGTTAATCTAGACCGAGGTAGAGCAGGCCTCTGCCCCGAGAGAAGGGTTGAGGAGGTAGTAGTTCAGATATATCTGCATGAGGTGGTGACCTTTCAGAACAACACAGAACACTTAGTAGCATTTGGAAGAAAAATATCTTGATACTGTTCTTGGCAGGGACAGAATTTGTATTCAGCATTTTTTTGTGGTAAAGCAGTAATGCCTGCAGAATCCATATATCATTAACTGTTTTAAGTGGAGACTATGCATTTCATAGTATGTTTGACCAGGTTAGTACTGTGTTCTGTGTTCTGTTTCAAATTCTACAGTATAAATAAGCTCTCTCTATACATATAAAAAAAAGTTGCCTGTCTGAATAGAAAATGTCTTGCTGTGTTGTGTCCTATGGAAAATACTGTACTTAAGGATTATGTTTACAATTGATCCAGGTGTTTGTTTTTAACTTCTATAATACACACAATGCAAAAAAAAAAAAAAAAAAAAAAAAAAAAAAAAAAAAAAAAAAAACTAGAACAGCCACAGCAGTTGCACAGAACCCACCCTATGGCCTAGCTTCAGGTACTTCTCTCGAAGTGTAAAACTCAGGTAACTTGGAATGTATCATATTGGGATATAAAATATTTTATTGCTACAAAGCTAAAGAGGGAACATCACTCTTTTGCCTTTTCTTATTTTATGCATTAATACTTCCTCATTACATTCCACTTTCTTGGAATAAGTGCATTCAGATCCAGGCAGATGATAACCCTGGACATGGATGAACATGAGGAGAACCAGCAAATCTGTGATGTATATCACTTTGTCATGTGCTTACAAGTAAAATAACTGTTGCATTTACTGTCATTTCAATATATGTAAAAATGTGGCATTTAAAGGTTTCAGGTGTTACTCAGTTAATGACTGTTAACCTGTTGCAAATAAAGTGTTCAGTACTAGGCTGTACATGAGAAACATTCCATGTTGTGTGTGAGAGGATCTTGAAAGACAAGAATGGTTTTGTTTTAGGACAGAAATTCTTTCAGGTTTCACAGGGGGTGATGGGGATTTCCTCTCCTGTTTTTGTTGGCAGTTAAGGATGTGAAATGCTACTGTTACTGTCTGAAAGTTCAAATTAATGTTTAGTTTCTCTTTTGGAAATGTTCATTCACTTGCTGGTTGGAAATAGGTTTTCAGATTTTGTCAGGCAATGTTAGATGAACAGCATTTTATTTATGTAGTGAATAACTGTGTTTGGATTGAAGTCCAAAAGTAGCAAGTGGGTGTTCTAAGAGGGGGTGGGAAAAACAGTAGTTCATGTTACTTAATCAAAACTTCTCCCATAACTTTCAGTTACTTAAGTTGTGTGTGTAAACATGTGTTTTCTCTCTCCTTGAGTGTGAATAAAGAAAAAAATCCTTGTAAAAAAATCCTGCTTTTGCAGGCTGGACACTTTCTCGAAATATTATGGCAAGAATAGGTTAGTGGTGCTCTTCTTTTGTACTGGAACAAGAGGAACATTACTTTCAGAGATAATTCCCTGTGATACAAAGAGGATCCCACAGGCAAAATAAACTTTATGTTCTTGCTCTATTGCTTTCAGCTCAGTGGAACTGCATTTATGTTGTCTGCTCCTAAGAGAATAAGGTTCACCTTTTCCACTAATCTTGCTCCATTATGTTTTTTCATTCCTCTTTTGAAGATGAGATTGGAGGGGGATTGAGAGTGAGCCACCAATAACTACTCACTAAATATGTGCTTTCTTTGGAGATCAGGCATCATTTACTTTTTATTACTGAGGTTTTGTTAATACTATGTTACAAGGTGGATTTTACAGCCTATAAAACAGTCTGATTTTTTTACTCCCCTTGCTGAAAATATAGGAGAGGTCTGTAACTGTTTTCATGTGAAAAACCTTGAAACACAACAGCCATCTTTAACCCTGCTAATCTCAGGCCTAGTTGAAAACACTATACATTTTATAGACTGAAAATGAAGGGAAGAAAATACTTGTGATATAAGTATCAATTCCTTTTAATATTTTTCGTTCTAGATTTAACATTGCAGTATGATGGCCTTTTTATGCTCCGGTTATGTCCAGATAAGAAATCGTAGTCTTAGTTTTTGTATTCCCTGGCAAATTAATACCAATGAGTGGTTTTTAGATCAGTGATGAACTCTGTACAATATTTTCAGTACAATTGGGTGTTCTGTTATTTTTTCCCATGAGAAACTAAATATTAATTAAATTGCATATTTGTTCTTAGCAGATTTGAGGGTTTTGAACAGAAGTGTTAAAGCTAATGCTTTACCATGTACATTTCCCAGCAGTTGTTTATCTCAATTGTATTCTACATCCAGCTGTAGAAATTTGTCAAATATTGTTTAAAGTTTTGTACATAGTTGTACTGTTATTTCTAGCCACTGTGCGGAACAGTATTCAAAGTTATCACACAATATTGCTTTACACAAGGAAATGTATGGCTTTTGTTTTGTATTTTTTCAGTATAGAAATTCCTGTGTCTTATTTAAATAAAAATTATAGTTTAAAAAACCAAACAAAAAGTGATGGAGGGACACACAAAGGCAGTGATTTGTTTTGGAAACTGTGTGAAACACCATAGAATGAGATTAAAGTTTAATATTGATCCAGATTTACTTGTAGAGTAGTTTTAGCCCTTTTTCTTTGACTGACATGCTGTCTTCTAGAACAATGTAATCTTTATTGATTTTTGCATAACACTGTTCTAGGAGGAGTAAAAAAATCTAAGAATAGTTGAATGCCTAAATAGGCTTAAAATTGGCATTTTTTTCTGCATAAAATCATAAAATGAGGTTTTCTTCAGAGCAGACAAAAAAAATCAGTTAGGCGTTACTGGAAACCATCCACTGCTGTGTAAGTTATCTGTTGAAAATTATGAAAGCTATTAGATGTTTTAGTATGTGAAACTAAACTAAACCCCTAAAGGATGTGGTAGAAATTTACTGGCAGTCTTGGTTTTCATGTTGTTTTGTATGAGTCAAGTGATTGTCATTTGACTTGCAGAATAATTCTTTCCAGATGGGGGGAAGGGGAGGAAGAAAGAAGGATAATATTTAAATTCATGTAAATCTTATAAAGTCAATGTTTACTGAAGAGCAGTCACTATCAAGAGTGGTTTAATGCTTATTAGTAAATGGAAATGTAAGTTTTTGGGATCCCCAAGATTACAGGGTTTCAATGTGACTGTGTAAAAACATTAACTGAAAGTGATGAAAGTCTGGAGTCCTAAAGAGCGTAGTGTCCCACCCTGCTAGGAAAGTGCTTGATGTCCTGAAGTCAGAAGCAGCTTGGTTTTAGACATTTCATCATCAATTTGCATGGATTGCTAGGAGAAGCTTTGTGACTACTTGTCCTCTAGATGGGTTTAGCTGCAACAGTCTCTGGCTGACTGTGTGGGAGGTCAGTCTCTTATCAAGAATTACTTTGACAAAACTATGTAGCTCGCCCTGAAAAGATGTGATGCAGCTTGTAGTATGGGTAACCTTTTCACCATGCCTGTGAACCTATGCTTCCGTGGTTAGGTGCAGTTGCAGTAATGTGCTGCTTTGATGTAAGCCACACTTTGAAGTTGTGTGCTTGGTGTAAGTCACTGTGTATGTCTTCCTAAAAATCAAGACAAGCAGTCTGAAGAGTGCTGAGAGTAGGAAGCTAATAAAATAATTTTGCCTAGTTTCTCTGCTTTGCGACTAAAAGGTCTTCCTCAACTTGAATGTTACATTTTCTAGTAATTCATTACTGCGGAAGTGGACTCTTCAGAGGCTGGAGGGTGGGGTAAGGGGAGTCTTTGGATGTGTATGCTGCGGGTAGAGGGTGACGGATAGTGACCTCCTTTTAGGAAGCTGGGTGCTGTTAAGAAAATACTTTGACTTCCTGAGAGATCAGCTCTTGAGAAGGACCAGGTATTGGTCCAAGTCTAGAGTCTTGATACTTCACATTATTTAAACGTAAGCCCGTAGTAATACAAACGTAAGGAATTGAATGTATTAGAGACTTTGGCTGATACCACAGTTGCAAGCTAAGACCACTGAGGCTTAGCAGACTAGCTCCTGGCCTTACTCCATAATAGCGAATTGATGCTTTTATCTGTTACTTGAGGTAAAATTCAAGCAACTTCAAGATGACAGATGACTAGGAGAAGTATAAATCAATTACTGTAAAACGGCCTGTCTAGCTTTGCAAAATATAGCTGTGCAAACACAAATTTGAAGCTATGCAATTGGGAAGAAATAACCATGGTTCCTGCAATATATTTCCAAAACCTAAATGCAAGGGAAAAGTGAGTGAAAGCTGGTAAAGTACCTAAGTTACTGGGGTATACACATACAGCCGTTCGTAGTTGGTGCTTGGCTAAAAAAAAAGACTGTCTTGGAGTTAAAATACATGTATTTTACCTCTGTTTGCATTAGTGTAACCAGTCCTGGAAAACTAGTTCAGTAGAGACTGTAAAAGGCTGGAGGGGGTTCAGGGAAGAGCTATAGGAATGAATGAGGTACTGGAAAAAGAACACAGCTAGGTTTTGTAGGAGCTCAACATGTTTAACTTAGCAGCTGAGGAATGACTTAATTCCATGACTTAATTCCAATTAGTAAATACCTATATATGAAATACTTAGTAATGAGCTGCATAAATTTAACAGATATGGAATATTAAATTCAAGCAATGACAAGATGAGGCTAGATCAATGCATGCTAGAAATGTGGATTTATTGTACCACTAAGGGTAATTAGGAACTGTGCTAGCTTGGAAAGGTGGGTTTTTTTTCAGGTACTGGTGTGTTTAAAATGAGATAATTTTATAAGGGGTACACTCAAAGAAAATGTTATTATAAGATTTCCAAACTCATCATTATTTAGAGCGTTTTGTATAAGAGGTAGGGTTTTTTAAAGTGCCTTAAGTATTCTTGCCTTGCTAAAAAAGTAGCATGCCACAATATTTTTAACTAGGGAATTGATGCTTTTTTTCTTTGGTTTTTTTTTTCCCCCCAAACTGTCTGGAATAGCTCTTTGAAGATAATTTCTGGCTCTGACAATTTTTGGTTTGTGTCACGAATAAAGCCTCCAGTAAAGCAGAGGTGTTTGGTTAGCTTTACAGTTGCTTTGATTTGTGTCAGCTTCTCAGTAGCACTGTTATTGTGGAGAGTTGACAAGAAACTGGAGAGTAGATGGTTTTGACTTAGAGTGCAACAGGTCACAGAAAGAATGAGTCACTCAAGTGGGGCTGATAGGAATAGGTTGATTAAGAAAGTGTAGTGTTTCCTCAGTGAAGACCACATTGGAAGTGAGTGAACATGCAAGTTGAATGGATAATTCACTTGACAGTTAGAAAAAATAGCAATTAAATGAAGCTGGATAGAGAGATGACTGCTTTTTCTAATAAGAATTTGAAATTTTATCTCGGGTTGTTACAAGTTGGGTTAAATTGGCTGCTTGAGCTGTAGGCTTGGAAGCTCAGATGTAGAGAGCTGGAAGCCTGGTAGATGAGGAAGTTGTGTAATCTTTTTTTCCCTTGAATGAGAGACTGGGCTTGTTAGCAAAGCATAATTAGACTAATAACTGCGCTTGCAGAAAAATTCTGGGGGTTTAAAGTTTTTCTTTTTTGTGTATGTGCATAGTGAAGTGTGTGGTTAAACTTTGCAATGATTTATACAGCTGTCGGTTGAGAAATGGGGTTTTCTTAGGGCAATGTATATTTAGTAATTCGGGTCTGCCCAGGGAAGTGGTTGACTCGCCTTCCCTGGAGGTGTATAAGGCACGTGTAGATGAGGTATTGAGGGGCATGGTTTAGAGATTGGTGGGAATGGTTGGACTCAATGATCCAGTGGGTCTCTTCCAACCTGGTGATTCTATGATTCTATGGAAGTCTCTTTTATGCTTGTTTTTACTTCTCCAAATAGGTTGTAAGTAAACAGCATTATCTAAATTCAGATTGCTAGGCAGTGCAGTCATGTTGACAAATTCTGAGTGTCTGACTGCTTCCTGCAAGGGGGGATGAGATCTGAGAGCTCTTGAGATGTTTGTGAAAGGAGGATTTTTCTCCAAGGAGGAGAAAGCTTAAAGAAGAAACTCAACTCTCAAGGTTTGGTGCCAAAAGGCTGGGTAATGCAATTACTCCTTTCTGATCTCTTCAGATAAGAATTTGTACTCCTGCCCTGTCTCTGATACAGAGGTTACTCAGGGAGGAACAGCCTCACTTTCCGCAAGACTGGTGGCACCTTCAGGTTTGTTACATAGGGAAGGAAGAACTTGTGAAAAATTTAACAAGTAAGGGTGTTGCCTTTGGAAACTAAATATTGCTTTTAAGAAGTAGGACACAATAATAGTTGATTCTCCTTTTGGGTTCTAATTCGTACTGCCCAAGACTGCTGAAAAACATTCAGCGTTTTGCTGTCAGTTGCTGAAAGGGTGTTGTGTGTAGCCTTACATCTCAGTGACTACAGAGATGGTACCATATTATAGGCTTTCACTGCATGGTTTTGTTTCGTATGAAGCATGTGCACGTATTTTATGGGTTGCCACTTCATTCAGGGGCTCTTGTTCATGAAGTTGGGTAGAACGGTGGATGTGTTTTCTGTCCAAGTAAGGAATGCCAAGAAGACAATTTAGACACTTTCTGAATTCACTACCTAAGACACCTTCCCTCTTCTAGAAAGGTATACTAAACCCTTGGAGGTGATGAGAAAGATGGTGGTGGTGGTTGTAGGTCTTCCTAAGCAACGGGAAAGCAAAGGCAGCCTAGGCCCTACCTGTACCTGATTTGAAGGGTCACCTATGCGCATATTTGTATGTACAGGACTCACTTTGGGTTAAGAAAAGAGTGGATGCCTTAGCGGTGCACAGGAGCACTAGCCTGGAAAAGTGTCATTAATTCTCCAAATCAGACCATCTACAGATTGCAATCTGCCTCTTCAGTGGCATCGTAATTGAAAGGCTGTCAAATGCAGCACTGTAGCATGGTGTGATTTTATATCCAGTGCATGAGGAAATCTACCAGTAAGAATGACCAACAAATTAGACACGGGGTGGGGGGGGAAGGACGACGACGACACACGACCCAACTTGTTTGTGAATCCTGTGAATACTTCTGTGTGGGGCATCCCAGCAGCCTGGGATCTTTGGTACTGGTGTAGCTGCCCTGTAGTTCCTGTGGAAATGCACTGAGGGAAACTAGATACGTAAGGGTATTCTGGATGTGCGAAGTCAATTTGTGGATATAACCCTTTTGGTAAAAAATGCTCTTAAGTGTCATAAATGTCAGCTCAAGCAGGTTGCTCAGGCAGTATCCAATTGGGTTTGAAGGATCTCCAGGGACAGAGTCCTCATAACATCTCTGGGAACCTGTTATAGTGTTTGACCACACTCACAGTAAAAAAAGGAATTTCATAGGTTTAAATGGAATTTCCTGTCTTTCGGTTTGTGTCCATTGTCTCTGAGTATCACTAGAGGAAATTCTGGCTCTGTCATTTTTGACACCAGTCCATCTCTTCCCATTTCAGGTATCGATCCACGTGGATAAGGTTCCCCTCTGGGTCTTCTACAGTGCTGAGTAGAGAGGAAGGATTGAGCTTGGAACAGGTGATCCTTGAAAATCAGCCAGGTCTCCTGAACTCCTTTCCAGGAGAGTATGCCATGGGACTTTACAGGCAGGTCCCTGAAGGGGTCAAAGTCTGCTCTTAAGTTCGTAGTTGTGATCTTGCTTTTTACTCCCTCCCTCTCAAGATCCTGAACTTTACAGTCTTCTGGTAACTTCCGACAAGGCTGCCCCCAACCTTTATGTTCCTAACCAGATTTTCTTTGTAGGCATGAGGTCTAGCTGAGCATCTCCCCATATTGGCTCCTTGACTTGGCTCTTGTGGGAAGTTAACCAGGCTGTTACAGAAAACTCCTGGCTTGCTTGTCTCCGGCTGTGTTTTTCCTCCAGCAGAACTTGAGGTGGTTCAAGGTCCTCAAGGAACAGGGCCTGTGAATGTAAGCCTTCTTCCCATTTTCTGAGGAAGACCTGATGTATTCCCTTGAGATCAGGTTGTCTTGTAGCAAACACCACAGTGTCATTCATGTTGGTCTGGTCTGCCCTCTAATCCTGACCTGTGAGTTCTCAGCCAGGTCACAGCTCATCCCAGAGCATCCATGCCTTCCCACAGGATGGGCAGCTTCCCCTCTTCACCATCCTACCCAGTCATACCTAAAGAGCCCATGTCCACCCCATGGCAGACCTCCAATTGTGTAAACTCTCTCACTACAACTGATCCCAGTGAGATGTTAAGCCCTGCAACGCTATACAGACCTGTTAATTTCTCCTGTTTACTCCCCAGGCTGCTTGAATTACCATGCAGCTCCTTCACGGAGCCACCGGGATCTCCCAGTAGTGCTAGGAGAGCTCCCCACAGTGCTATTTTCCTACACTTCACTTATTCGGGCTTACCTGAGGTGAGCTCCTATTCCATCATCTCTGAGGTCTCTCTTGACCATGTCACCCTGTTTGCCAAACCTGGACCACCACTCTGTCACTTGACTGGACAGCAGTGTCTCCATAACATGCTAGATTGAAGTCTGTGGCAAACTGCAAGCCTCCATAGATAACAGGTTGGGTTAGAGTCTCTGTTTCCTAACTCTGCCTGCCCCTTCTGCGTTGGGAGTCTCTTTTCCACCACTTTTGATAACTGGGAGAGGAAATGACTTGTTCTCCTGCAGCCTCCAGGACTTAAGGCAGGCAGCATCATGGTGGTGGTTCAGGCTCCAACAGCAAGCTGGGGAAAGGAACTATCGCTACGTGCCTCTGAGTCATGCTAAGGCTCACCTGAAGCAACTTGATCTTGCTGTGGGTCAGCCTTATTTTTTTCCTTCACGTGCAGAAACCTGAACAACTTGATAGAGATTTTATCAATGCTGAAGGTGTGTCCATCAGAGTAAGTCTTCTGCAGAGAGGCACTTACTTCTCTTTGGCAGTCCTGCCTGTGGAAAGGAACTTGTTTTGGCAATGCTGTACAACAGGAGGACTTCTTTTGGGCCATAAGAGCAGTTTCCTATATCTTAAAACACGTTTCCTTTTTTCATAACAACCATCAAAGAAAACAACATTAGGTACCTCAACCTCAGTTAAGCTCCTCCATTAGGTACTGGATGTGTTTATGGGGAATGGAGAGGGAACCCAAACCACTTACAGGCAAGCTGTACTATTCATTACAAACCACCCCAGGAAAGACAGTTCAATCTACTGCAAATCTCAAGTAGGGAAGAGACCCATTATGGATTTTTTTTTAGTGTTTTCTGATTGCATTTATTGTTTGCTCTCAGGAAGGACTATTAAAATGGCAGGGTAAGGGTGAGGGCCTTAACACAGTCTCAGTGCAGGCTTTCTTCCTGCCTCTGTTTGCTTTTTAATCTTGTTTCCCTTTATATTTTGCTTTGGCAATGTTCCCACCGCTGAAACTGGACTGTGAGGTGGATCTGCACTGTCTGCGGTCTGTCCATCCTTTGAAGCACAGCAATAATAGCAACTAATTGAATGTGGCAAAGGCAGGTGAACCCAAGAGCTCCCCTACCTCAAAGGAGACACAGATCACGTTCCTTAAAATAAAAGCAGAAGCTGTAAAGTGGGAGAGAGAGGGAGCCTTTAGGGTGGACAATAGGAAGATTTTGTTTGATTAATGCTTTTTTGTAATTATTGTTTCCCTACATGAAGACTAGTAACAGCTATGTATATCTTGCAGGTAAGCTTAGCTGTGGTGGTGTGACGAGTAGAAGGGACAACAGGCACTACCCAAAGTGCTCTGGTGACACTGTTGTTGCTGCCAGTGTCTCCCCACTGTGCAGGCTCATGTGCCTCTGTGACCTCTGCTGCCTCAAACTCCCCCCTCCACCTTTTTTGGCGAAGTTTTCAGCCAGTTCAGTGCTATTACAGGCTCTTCTTCTGGTTGGAAAGGGCCCGTTAGGGCACCACAGGCTGCAGGGGGAGCATGGAGGCCCACATTTTGGTGGATTTGGGGTCCTTACGGATTCTAGCCTTAGGCAGGCTGCTGTGACTTAACAGTGTAAACTGGCATTTTGGGGGAAAAGCCTTGGATTGCTCATGTGCCTGTGGCTCCTCTGCAGCCTTGGCTGCTGTCACCAAATCCAGGGAAAGCCTCATGGACAGGTTAGATTGGCACAAGACCCAGCTGAACTGTAGATCGGAATGATTCCTCCAAGACTTGTTTCATTCTTCAGAATCTCTGTTGTTGACCGTGGTCAGGGACACTGTCTGTTGTCACACTTGTGCTTTGAAGCTCCAGTACTCGAGGTCAAGGCAGAGATGATCATGGAAGACCACATAGGACTGCCTAAACAATCCAGGAAAATAAGCAGCTGTAAGAGCAAAGTAGTTATTGCAGTGGCCTGTGATTTTAATTTCTGCATTTTATGTGCAAAGGATTTATTCTGAGGACTGCACTTAGAGTAATAGTAACTTTCTCCTTCTGTTGCATTCAGCACGCTTGTTTCCTGCAGCCAGCTGTTACCCACCTACGTAGATGGAGACAGGGTGGATGATTTCATTGTGTAGCACTTTGAAATTTGTTTTTTTTTTTCCTCTCTGCAGCCTGTTGATCAAGCGAGCATATGGCTCCAGTACTTGTCCTGAGGCCTTTCCTACTGACACAAGTCCAAAATAAAAGGAACACCCTACAGAGTAGGTTTCTAGGCTAAATGAAAGACTTGTTTAAAGAAAATGCTGGTTGTAACTTTAACAGCTTAGGTAGGTCTGCAGTCACTTCTAAAATCCCTCATCTGCTTTTTTTTTTATTTATTTATTACCCCATAAATATTCTAACAGCAACCAGTGTAAATAAGAGGCAGGCAGACTGAGCCAGACATTTAACTCCAAGCTATGGCATGCTTTAAATTTTGTAATTTTCAGAAAGCAGCCAAAACTTCACACCCCTCTCCTATGGATTAATAGCAAGGTTGGGCACATCAAGCTTTCACCAGGGTAAAACAGAGTGTAAAAGTTGATGCAGTTGATGGGAGTTTATGCTGCTCCCTGGCCAATGGCAGCCTTCTCACTTCATCACAGACTCAAAATAGTTTGTGTAGGAAGGGACCCTTAAAGGTTGTATAGTCCAACCTTTCTGCTGTGTGCAGGGACATCTTATGTTTATCAGGCTGCTCAGAGTCCTATCCAACCTCAACTTGAAAACTTAGAGGGACAAGGCATCCACAACTTCCCTGGGCATCCATCATCCCACCCTCATTGTAAAAAATTTCTTCCTTATATGCCATCTAAACCCTACCCTCTTTCAGTTCAAAACTGTTGCTCCTTGTCCTCAGTCCCTGGTAGAAAGTCTCTCTGTCTTTCTTATACAGTGAAAAGCCACGCTAAGGTGTCCCAGAGCCTTCTGCAAGCTGAACAACCACAGTGGTCTCAGCCTGTCCTCACGGCAAAGATGTTGTAGCCCTCTGACCAGTTTCACAGTCCTCCTGGGGAACTGCTCCAGGTCTATCGTGGTGGGCTCCTGTGCAGGAAAATACCTTGTGTTACTTAAAGGGAAGATTGAACTGGTTTCTAATTGATCACTGAGGGGAAAAGTCAATTTTATGCTTAGGAGAGCACTGTTAATGAATACCTGTGTAATGGTCTGACTGCAAAGCTAGTCTGCCCCAGAGCTGGAGGCTGGACAGTACCCAAGGCCAAACTTGCTGAACCTGCGAGGCCTGTTTGCCTGTGGTGCCCTATTTACTGTCCCTCTTGTGTGTGTGTGTGTGCCTGCACGGCACCGCAGCCAGGCTCTGCGCACAAAGCACACACTGAGCTAGGATGGCAGCCTCAACAGTGGGAAGCAGCTTGTTCGTAGCTGGTTTGCCAATGCAGTGCTAGACTGTCTCAACATTTCTGCTAACCCTCTGCTGCCTGGCTCTTGGCAAGCCTAGTTTTTGCTCTGCTTCCTGCCTTCCCTTATGGTAGCTTGTTTAAAAATAAGGCGTTTACAAGAAACAGAAATTGTAAAAATAGGCTACCTGGAGTGGGGATACAGTACACGCTAGATGAGATTGTGTGCCTATATTGCAGTGAGGGCTTAATTTTGGGTAGCTTACATACCCATAGCAGTATAAACCTAGAAACCTGGGTCTCTGGCTGGCCACAGCTTACTACTCCTTGCTGATGAGTTGAGCAAGAGTGGCTGCACGCTGCCCAGACTGCAGCATGGCAGGACCTCCCTATGCTGCCTAGCTCAGCCTTGCTGGTGTCTCCCTGCCAAGAGGAGAAAGCAGTTGGATGCTGGACTGAGTGGGTGGAAACAGCCACTGCATGCTGGGCAGAAAATAGCTTGAAAATGTGAGGAGAGACCCAAAACGGGCAGCTGCACCTTTACCACATCAATGTCTTGCTGCTACTCTAAGTAACTCTTTGGGAATGGCACTG
The DNA here is from genome assembly GCA_013389865.1 of Piaya cayana. Lineage (NCBI taxonomy): Eukaryota > Metazoa > Chordata > Aves > Cuculiformes > Coccyzidae > Piaya > Piaya cayana. The sequence continues at coordinate 32,368 of WAAB01022273.1, forward strand.
AGAGCGAGCTGCACCTTCCAGCTCTTCTTCCTTTGCTCTAGGGCTATTTCACTTCACGCATACACACTCAGCAGAAAGCGTGGACAGTACAACCACTATTCAGTCCTCAGTGGTGCTCATCTAATATCCCTTGCTACCTGGACTGGGGTGTGATTGTAGATAGCAGCTGGTAGTGGCAGAGGCCCCAGGAGAACAGATGATGCACAGCATCTGGATACTGTATTCTCTTGTCAACCTCAGAGCCTGGACCTGTCAGGGCTTGTAGGCTTGCTGTTATTCCCAATTGGAGCAAAGCTGCTGCTGATGTTGCTTCACTCAGTCACCTTGTTACTTAGGTTGTCCCTTCCTTTTTCTTCAAGCACATGCAGCCCCTCATATTTGATGGGCACCCATCAAAGAGTGTTGGGGGAAGGCAGGTGGCTGCTTGTGACCAAGTGGTCTTGCTTCAGAGTACATCAATGTCATGCCTATACAATGTTGGATATGGAAACAGAAGAAGCGAACAGTGTCAGCAAGTCATACTCTTGTGTTGGAAGTAAATTCTGGTCATTTAAGAAGGCCAGAAAAGTTACTTTGAAAAGTTACTTGTTAGTTTTCTCCATAAGCTGTTCAATTCCCAAGGCACACACTCCAGTTCCCCTGAAGCAGCTTTCTCGGATCTGTAGAAACCTCCACTCACCAAAATCAATTACATCAACTTTGATCAACTTCCTGATAAGGACAGTTAATCAATTACTAGTTTTCATCTGCCAGGAGGGGTTCTACAGCTGTTTTTATTTTAAAACAATCCACTAGTCAACCAGCATATGCAACTGGAATGAAGCATATTAAATCAAGATGAATGCTATGTGTTTAGCACAATCAATCTGTAACTGCACCAGGATGATGAACTGCTCTGTTGTCCCAACTACTGCTGCGCCTGTACGCACATCACAGAAAATCCTCTCCTGAGGACACTGGGGTTCGGAGTTACACTGCAGCCCAGGCTGCCAAGAGGCACATGTCACATGTGTCAGTAGTAGTAGGGAAGCATTTTTTTGTAACTCTGTAATTAAGATTTTTTTTTCCCCTGAAAAATGCCTGTTTGCAGGGTGTTAGCATGCTTGCTTCAGTTTTCAGCTTCAATAAATTTTCATGATAATAATGCATTGTACACCAGGATTTCAAGTGCTTTTCTTTAAGAAAAAAATATTATATTTATTTTAAATGCTTCTGCCTCCTTTCTTTCATTTTAAAGTGTGAAAAAACATACAGGCTAAAGATTAGAATTCAAAGCTAATCTTAATTTCAAAAATTAAGTATTACAAAAATCCTTATGCATAATATGAGCTAATTGATAGTTTGTAGGGGAGGAACGCTGCAGTCATGGTTTCTCTTATGTAAAACAGATGATAATTCATCTGGTTTTCTACCTAAAAAAACATGATGAGGATTCAGAACATCTTTAGCTGATTGGCACTTAATTGTGCCAATCAAGACAGGAGAATTTTTTAATCCTGGAAGTCCAGAATCTGTGACCTAAAAACCAAACACAAACATTTTTTCTGAATCTTAAAGAACAGTGAATTAGCTGTTTTGAGGTCACAGTGGCCTCCTCTTTGCTTTTATTCTCACTGCTTTAGCTACTGAAAATGCTACAGTAGATTGCCCATAAGTATTTTAGCAACTATTAAGATGAACATAATTCAGAGCAAGTTTAGCAACCACAGACTTGCCTAAAGTTGCACAAATCTGTTTAATGATTTCAGTGGTAACCAAGCTGGGCTGAAAAGCAACCTGTCTACCCCCTCAGCTCCTAACATTTTTGGCATTGCAAATAATTACAGTCTGTGATGAAGAGGATTTGGGGCAAACATCCTGTGTTATGAGTGCAAACTAGCACTCCAAAGTGAACCTCAGCATAAACCTTAGGTATTTCACAGTTAATCCACTTTGTAGATGCCTTATTTATGGCCAGAGACTGCCTTCCAAAGTCAGAAGTTCGGATTCCCCTCTAATGCTCAACAAAGTTATACATCTTAGAAAAGACAGTTTATCGGGAAAGTAGCTGACAGTAGCAAACAGTTGGAAATGCAGTGGACGGAATGAAGTTTTATCTTTAGATAAGGCATCTGTATCAGCTTTCATGTCTTAATCAACAGATATGGTGGGGGGGACCTGGGTGGGCTGGGTACTGTGCAAGGAGAACACCAGGCTGTCCTTTCCTATTATATATGAAAATATACTGCTAAACAATTGAAGACCTTCTTTGGCAAATACTGGAGTACTCTGAGACTGCCAAGCTGTGGGGTGGGAGTTTGAACACTACAGTTTTGGACAGAGATAGTTAAAACTTGTAAATTCAGTCAGATAAATTCCAGTCAGTCCAACCTCCCCCCCACTTACTGATAGCATTTTAGCTAGGAGGTAACAAATTCACATTAATGTTGCTTTGTGCAGCCATTAAATGATGTTCTGCTGCATTTGAGAAGCAGTAGGTCAGTTCAGTTAACTTCTATATTTATATAGTAATTTTCAGGTTTCCAGTGCAGGTACTTAGTTATCTGACTATGAAACAAGGATTATCTACTTGATTATACAGTTAACAGGTACTGAAACACTTCACCAATGTAAAACAAAAATTAACTTAATTGAAAAACGCCTAATACAATACATTGCAAAGCAGGTCTTACATGGTACATACAGCAAATACACAGAACTTGTGCCAGCACTCGCTTAAGATCATCCTTTTTTACCTTCCCCTGCTGTAAAAGGAGGGTGGAAAGAACACCGAGTTCAAATTTTCTTACTGTCCTACTATATTACTATTCAGAAACAGTGTAAGGTAATGATACAAATTATTAGGTACTGTCTAAAAACTGGTCGAACCTTTTATATTCAGATACTTGTTATGTACCAATTCAACAGCACACCAGCACTCTAGTAGGAATAAAAGGTCTTTTTTTTTGTCAAAATCATTTTATTAAAGAGTTAATGTCACAACAAGCTCAAAATAACACATGCTTCAGAAATAAATTGGATGAAAAACTCTGAACAGAAACATGAATGCTTTGAAGGCATGGTAAAGAATCAGTTACAAGAAACTTCTTCAACACGTGCAAATTCTGTTGGTGCAATGGATAAAACCCTCAGAAAAGAAGCTTGCTGCTAGCACAGTTTGTCTAATAAGTTAAATCAGAAAGGGCATAATTTCCATGGCTGCACTGCACAGACTCTAATGTATTTCTTCAATAATGAGCCCCAACACAGATTTTTCACTGTACTACCAGAACAGATTCAACTGACATCTTAACATAGCAGTAATATATATTATATACATGATAAATGTTTGACTCATGCAGCCTCCTCAGTTACATGATTTATTTTTATTTACTCAAGAAAAATTATAAAAAAATAGGTTTGCAATTTGTATTTCACTCCAGTGTTAGCTCTGCACCACTTCAGGCAAAGACAGTGTTTCAGCAAATAATCTAATTTGGAAAAAAATCTGCCCTAATTCTCAACCTCATTTTTTTTTGTAAATCCACATAGAAAATAAATGTGAACTCTTTATACAAAACAAGAGCAAATAACTGTACCTCTATAAAAGGGGATTCATTCCCCCCTTTTTTTTATTATCATGGCACATACTTTATAGTTTCACAACAACATAATAATTTTCATTTAGTTTCTTTAAACCTCAAACCAGTGTTGATGAATGGAAGAATGTGAGTTACCACAAGCGGCTGTCTCATGCATTAAGCAACTCATGTTCTTTATCAGTTTTCCCGACAGCATCAGGATTGGCTAACGGGTCAAGGTCAGCAAAAAGACTGAACCAGGCAGTCAAGTCTTTAGGTTTCTTTGTAGATTCTGGGAAAAAACAAAACAAAACAAACCAAAACAAAATGCAAACAAAAAAACACAGAAAGAAAAAAAGAGAAGTACAGACTTGTCAGCAACTTTTAAAACAAAACTGACTTAATGTTTTACTGAGGTCAAACAAATGCTATGCTATTTTTTTAATTTATTACTAAGGGCACATCTGACAAGAAAATATGAAAAAGTGATGGCATTTTAAAACACTGCCTTTAACAGAATATGGAACTTCAGCAAGACTAAATGTTTTACATCTGTTTGTATTTCATATGGTTCCTACCACTTTAAGTATAGGAACACTAACTGAAAATAGAAACAGTCTTTCCCTGCCTACCACTGTTTCATAAAAGGTACTTTATTTCTGTGTGCACCTGCGTGTCTGCAAAGAAGTAAAAGAAAACTGAAGGCAAATTTTACTTTCCACCTCTCCTGCAGGACTAAATTCCTCTGCCTAAATCCAGTTCATGTGACTGTTCTGTCACCCCCGTGTACAGCCACACAGGCTGTTACTTATGTGGAAGGAAGTTTTAAATGGGGAGGTATTGGCTGGATTAGAGTGAGTACGCGTGATAGCCAGTCCCAAGTACAGCTTCTAGCACTAGGGCATATTTTTTCATGAGCTATTGTACCTATGTTGCCTGTATTGACAGATTTCATAGAGGCCTCCTTCCTTCTCTTATTCCAGCAGGGCAGATGTTCAGGTTGAAGGAGTGACAACTTTGGCTACTATGAAGGAGGTACAAAATACGCTCTACATGGCATGACTTTCATCTTGGTGTCTGCAAGGGTAGAGTATCTGCTACTTTCATAAACACAGATTTCAAAGTAGTTGAAGCCTTTTTCTGGTGAAGGTACTGTGGCTCTGGTATCACACTCACTTCCAAAACAGTTTCCAGAACACCTTAATCCTCTTTCTTTTTATTGCTGAGTTGAAAAATGTCAGTCTTTTAATCCCTAGAGGCAAGGCAAGGAATACACACTGCTCCTTTCTTCTGCACTGAACAACTTCAACATAGTTTCTGATCGAATGTGAGTGCACAGAATAGGCAATAGACTGGCAGTAAGGATCCAACGTTTCTGGTTTGCTTATCCAGAAAAAAACCTAGTCAAAATCAGCAGGGCTTGTCTCAGTAGCTGGCAGGACTATGCATTCTTGGCTCAGTTGCAACAAGTGAATTCAGTTTCAAACTGATGATTACTGATATGATGTATGTTATCAATAAAATTTGCAATTAGGTTTTTTCTGCCTTTTCAGTAGCCTGCATTTTAGCCACAATGTCCTCCTAGAGCTTCAAAACACTGTTTAGCTTGGACAAAGTGCATGCAGATGGTATTCTGTGACTCAAAATTAAAGCAGTAAAAGAAACTGTAGTTTCAGCTCCCTCATGATAAATTACTCTTGACATACTCCTAGCACTGAAGCCTACCAAAAAAATACACATACTATCAATTAAATGCTGAAACAGAGTAATTATTTAGTGAGCACAAATTTCTTAACTACTGCAAAAATAGGTTTTATTACAATAGAGTAACCCAGAAGACTAGAAAGATACCAGAGTCAAAGTCAAAAAGGAAAAGCAAAGTAACTGAAAAAATACACGACTCAATCACCTTTCACGGGCGTCTTGTTAACATTCACATTCGGACTATTTAGTTTCTGTGCTGGTTGTGGTATAGATGGTGGGTTCATACTGTTAGCTGCCCATCCTAAAATTCAATAATAAGGCAGCATTAGCATGAAGAATTAATTTGTTAACTCTGATAAACCACTGTCTGGTAGCACAATGCATGTATAATATGATGAAGCAGAATATTATGTTTACTGTTACAGCTGTTTGTGTCTTTACTCATACAGAAGAAATCAGCAATCAGCAATCAGATGCTGCAGACAAGCAACATTCTTAAGAAGACAATATCTGTAGATCTGTTTCATTATCTCCAGATTCAGGCAACTGCACTCTTTTCAGACCTTTAAACTGGCTAAAAAAGATTTTTTTTCTAGTTTTAATTTTTTAAAATCCAATTACAGTTAATGCTTGCTCACAGAAAGGCCTGTACATTAATCACGTCAAGCATAGCTGTAGGGAGAACATCACCACTTACATTTGGGTTAAAATATCACACATACTAACATTTTTTCCTACCTTCCTTTACTTTCACAGTTCCAAAGACTTTAATTTCATCAACTGTTTGAGAAAAAAACATATTTAGAGGCCCTAGATTTTTTAGCTATGTTTGAAATTATTAATTCTGGAAAAAAAATTACTGTGAAACACTTTGAAGAATTAAATTCAGGATGTGCTACTTCACATTAGCTTAAAACTAAGTTTTGATTGGGAGAATTGTTTTTGTTCTTCATTTGAAAGGATATTCTCAGCAGAGAGAGTAACTGAAACTGAGTATTCACAATGTTTTGTTCTTACAGACATATTCCATAGCCATAAAAGAGTAATGATAAATACAGTTAATGAGACAGGTGAGCTAGGATGGCAAAATGAACTAGACATGGCTTACCATGGAAACACACTAGGAAAAAACAGCATTTATGTCCCTTTGTATGCTTTATCACATTTTGAGGACTGGAGGTTGCATTTCTAATTTCAATATCTCTTTAAGTGTGGTCTGATCAACTATCCATCCATCTCATGCATCTAGTGTATCTAATTTTGCAGTACCATAAACAGGATATTCATCTGTGCACACAGTTTGCACTTCCTTATTCAGTCTCTTATCTACAAGTTTATGCTCTCACATCCTTTGCTACTTTCTGTCTGCTTCCTTCCCTTACTTTCTCCCCTTCTGAGAGAAGAAAGATGTTGACAGATGTTGCTACCCAGCATCCCAACAGTGTAATAATCCCAACAGATTATTCTCGTCACTCCCTGATCTTGGCCTGACTATAAAAGGTCTGAAGACCAAGCAGTGTTATTAAAAAGCAAGAAGAGTGTATCTATAAAATCATATGAATTCAGAAGGAAATTTAAAGCCACAAACATCATCTGTATCTCTAAGGAAAGAAACTAAAACTTCTTTAAAATCTGGAAGTAAAGCGCTCACGTATTTGTTGCAGGCAAAGGTAATAAATGCTTATGATCAAGCCTGCACCCCTTAAAAGTGAGATTTTAGAGTTCAACCTTTCAAATAGGCAAATTTGAATCATAAATAATAAAAAGTATGGCATCAAGACTTCAGAATGCCATACTTCCCTGGGCTTTGTCTGTGTTACAAAAGAGGAGAATGGCAGAGAACATCATACACCACTACAGAAAACTGTAACACTTGTTTGCTTGGAGATGCATTGTGCAAAAGTGCTTTAATATATCAGTGGATGGCAATGGATAAATTAAGTGGCCGAGGCAAATAGGACCATATCCTAATTTCATAGAAATGAATGGGAATGCTGCCTGGAAACTTCCTGTGCAAGTCTTGTGACTTCAGTGAGATGACGAGTTGGCTCCCTGAGACCTCACTGATGTTTGTTTACACCAATGTGACTGGCAGACTAGAGAGCAAAACACTGCAGAACAGCTAACTTCTTTGGAGCCTTACTTCTGAGTTCCTGGACTAAGGCTCCGTAAGTAGCACAACCATAAGAGATGCTGTGGTCTGGTTCTCTGTTGACTGAAACGCAGGTAGCTCAAGTGCCACTTAGAAAACATAAAAAACCTAACAACAGCAACAAAAACATCCAAACAAAAATATTCCAGAAACCATGTAATGCCTTCCTAATGAACTCACTCATCTATGAAGGTATTGGGAAAGACTCTTTATTAAATACTATAATGAATTATGGTTTTAGTGTCCACTCACAGTAAGCTACAAAGAACTTTGGCTTTTAAAAACAATCTGCAGTCTAGCAATCTGAAAGCAGTTTTTTGCCCTGAGCCTTTTCTGGTTTGCCTGTGCACAGGATGGCTTTGTTACGTGACTAGACAAAAGGTACTGCCAAGACAGCAAGGAAACCAAACAGCTTACTTTTCAGCTAGCATCTTCACAGACATTACCACAATTAAAATTTAGAAATGAAAACAGTGACCTGCATTTTTGTCTTATCAACTAGAGCATATGCACATTGGGAAAATAAAGAGAAGCCCGTAGTAGTATGAACAAGTAAGTAAATGAGGCCATAAATATCATGAAAGAAAGAAAGGCAAGGATATCTGAAAAAGAGGAAAGGCAACCAAATCACAAAGCTGTACCTGGAGGAAAACCCAACAGACTTCTTAGAAGCATGCTTTGTTTATAATATATTTGTATAGACACGCATTTATGTATTTTAAACCAACACTTGGTAGCCCCATAACAATTCAAAGTCCCATTGTGCTAGATCTTGCCTATAAATACAGCCAGAGAACACTCCAAGCTGGGAGTTCCTGAATGTAACAGTTTATAACCTACATAGCATTGTGCCTGCTTTACAGATTAAGATCTGAGGCAGACAGAAAACAAAGCTCCAAAGATTTATGAGCGTGCTTAACATAAAATAAGTAAGTAATCCCACTGAAGTTAATAGAAAAGTTAATGTGCTTAAAGTTAAGCATGTGAGTTTTAAGGATCTTAAGGCGAAATTTACAATGGAAGTATGCAACATTTAGGCTCCAATGTAGCACTCCACACAATAATTACCAGGCAATCCTACCAGTTAAGGGAAAAAGAAAGTGTAGGAGATGTATTCTGAGTCCTCAGTAAAAATATCCACAATCCATATATTCTAATATTTCCAACTTGTATATTTATACTGCAGTTAGTATTTTGTTTAAACATAAACAAGTCTCTGTTCCTAAATTAACTGATGAGGTCAAACTATGAAAGGAGTGCTGTGAAGTGAAATGAAATGCAGTTTAAGATAAAAGCCAAGATTTCTCAAGATACAAAAGAGAGAATTTCACCTTCTGTTAAAAAAATAAGGAACAAAAAACTTTAAAAGAAAAATAGTCTAAATAATGCATTTTACTTGGCAACTAGTCAGCTGGGAACATGCTGACTATGAGATATAATCATTCAGTGATTAGCCCTGACTTTTCAAATGCCAGCAGATCAATTGCCATGACCTGCCAAGCCCTTGGAAATCCATTTGAAAGCATCAATGTATTTTATTCTTCTAATATAGACTTATTCTTTTTCATATTAAGAAATTATTTTGGGATACCATGTTGTCTGGAATGGATTTTTCATTTGTAGTGTTGCTTGAATGCAACATACCTGAGTTCTGACTTTGAAGTACTAACAGCACAGCCAGTGCCAGCGTCTTGTGAAGATGACAGTGATATCAACACCCTCAGAAAGGATACTCAGCCCTGTTTGCCATTTACACTTGAAGAATATATTAGCTTCACAAACACATTTACATTTAAAAACATGTAAAAATTCTGCAAAAAAAAATCAATCTCATTTCTGTTGCTATTTTCACTAACTTGCTTAAAATCTATTTTTGTCTCTGTATCAAGAAAGGTGGCTTTCATTGTCCCCTTTTTTTCCCCCTTCCAGTAGATACCACGTCTGCCTCTGGTCACAAAGTTTAATTTGACAATGTCATGACTAAACTTCATTATTTATTTAGCTTATATTTTATCAAGTCAATTCCTACACTCTTCCAGTCCCTCTTCACTCTGTCAATCATACTCATATATGCATGTACCTCATAAGAAAGATGCATCCAAAACTGTGTATCATTGCAAATGTCTCCCAGTTTCCATCTAAGTGTTGAATTCAGTGAACCCAAATACCTTGCTTTAGGGATGGTGATGGTAACTGTACTAATTATAAAGTAAATTTGACTATCTTCCTCTAGCCAAGATGTACCAAGAAGCAGTCTTCAGGATGGATTCAGTCTGCTATCTTTCCTACATCACTCTTCCCCAAATGAGATTTAAATTACCTAGGACAGAGCTCAAAAAGTCCAAAGGAACTCCTCCAGCTTGCAAAGCCCTAGGAGAAACCTAGGCGGGCAGACTGTGGGAAGTAGAAAAGTAGTTGCTGTTGGCTGGTTAACACCAGCCTGCCTTCCTCCCTTCCTCAAGGCCAAAGCAACAGCAGGAAAACTCTGCCCTAGTTCCCCTTTTACTTTTCCTCACGCTCTAGGAGAAGCTTGGAAAACACAAGAAAAGGAACTGCATAGAAGAAAGGGGAGAGAAAGAACAGCATCAGTAGATAACCAGGCTATAAGAGGAATCCACCCATACAGGTGGTTGCTAGGGTAAGAACAACCCATTCTCTCACCCATATCCCTACACAAAACAGCATGGGATGCTTTGGAAAAAACAGAAAATTAATGAATGCAATTGATTCTCACTACATTGTTTAAAACTCATATTCACACACAAAATACAGTAATCATTCTTGGTTCTTCAGCCCCTTAACAGAGACAGCAATTATGATTTAAACAACAAAACCTACTCAAGCAGAAAAAAAAATCTCAAAGGCCTACAGAATACTTCATGAAACTCAATGTAAACATTCGAGATTGTAATTTTGATTTCAGGTTTTAGAGTACTTCATTCACAAAACCTGAATGAACAGGGCTAGAAAAACAAATACACTTACTTTTCTCCAGGCCACACCTTGCATAATTCATAATTCAGGGCATAACTTTTACTTCTGCCACTGCACTTCTACATAGTTGAAAGCCATACTCTTAAAAACCATACACTAAACCCAAATCACTAACAAAACAAGATAAGGTCTCACCATGTAAAGATGACTGCAAATCATTCATGTTTTGGTCTAACAGCTGTGAGGGTAAGTAGCCTGACGATGCAGGTGCTACAGATGATGAAGTGTTCTCCACATCTCCAGCTGAAGAGTTCATGGTGAGATCAGCAAGTGTATCCTGCCCAAAAACAGCTGTCCACTCTTTGCTGAATTCCCCCTCGTCCAGGGAGGAGGCGTTGAGAATCTCATTCAGTAATACCATGTCATCCTTATCACTAGCTTCTGGCTCCAAGGACCTCACAAACTGATCCTTTGCAGCTGTCTCAGAACAACAGTCAAGAGAAATATTTTTTAATACAAAAGAAGTAACCTTTTAAAATATCCAATCTAGGTTTTGTATGTGAAGTGAGATGGAATATTTTTGAGTGAATATTTGTTGCTTTCTCTTTTAGACCCAATTCTCTAGGACAACTGGGCTTGTGGCTTATGCAACAAATAATTCCTTGATTATTTTACATAACCTCATGCTGTTAAGACTAATTTCTTATTAAAAACAATAGTACAAGTATACTTAAAATCTATGAAGCACCACACAAAAATCATTATATATTCTGATATTTAAAACATTGGAAATGGCTATTTTTATGTTGCTTTTTGAAGCATTGTCTGTTTCATTATATGCTTCGAAACAGTCAAAACTAATAAAGCTGTCAAAATCAATTAATTTGGTATATATTGAAAATAAATAAGAGTTGAAGATTATTCTAGAATTTTGTGAGAACATACTTATGATCATCTTTATGACCACCTGACCAATGCTTGAATTTTTGGCATATTTCCTCATGAGCACAAGTTACTCTACACAGAGTAAGATTTCTACACAGGTCAATGCTGCAGTAATTTTTTCCCCTCTTAGGCTGCTGAGAAATAACTGAGGCCACTTCCCTTGTTGATTCCCCCTCCTCATTTTTCTTGCACAAGGACTGCAGCTGAAGAAGCTCTTAGATCACTCAAGCCATTACTCCTTAATTTTTTCCCCCCTATTTTAGTTCAATAGTTATATACAATACATAAACCAGGATCATAATCCATTTCTCATGCTTATAAAATATATGTAAAGTGAAAGAACTATCAAAGAATCCTAAGTGTTATTTTACTTGGTAACATTTAGAGCTCCACTGGGGCAGTACGCAGATGACAAAAACGGTGGTTAATAACTTTGATCTTATGTTACTGAAACCCAGATCAGTTTATCTTACTTACACTTGTTTCAAATTTGTGGTAAGTTTGAAGAAGCAACTTTGGCTGAGCTCTCCAAGTTGCACACAACTTGCAACAATGTTTTTAACCCTTTTGGGCTGGGATAAAAGACTGATAATACCAAAATGGTTGCAACAGGCTATTTTATTTAAATGCAACAGCCTTCTCTGAAAAGTTTCTCTTTTAACAGCTGTAATAACTTATAGTGAAATGGTTGAAGTTGAGTCAGAAAAGCACAGAACAGTGTTTTAAAAGATGCTGATGAGTCAGCATACACAGCAACGTACTAAGAAACAAATAAACCAACACATAATCTAAGGATTTTATTCATTACAGAAGTCAGCTCTGAGATTCAGCTTCTTTCTAATTCATATCTTTATATACCTCTGTACTCCTTGACAGGGCCCAAAAATTAGAAACAGAAACATTACAAACACATCAGTTTTCCTGATGTTCCCCAGACAACAAGTAAAACAGCATAGAAGGGGATTTGCTTTCCTGAACTTTCAGGCTGCTTTCTCATCTTCAGAAAAACAGCCAAGAATGTTAACATTGTCCAAGCACATACAATTCCCCTAGCCATTCAGCAGGTGAGACAGAGAGGTAAATCCTTCTGTTTGGGAAACGTGTGCCATTTCAAAAGCACTTATGAACCCTGATCTCTACAGGGCTTCACCACCTCAAAGCTGCTTTCAGGAGGTCCCTTTGTGAGTTTGGAAGGCTTGGAGGGGTAGATGCAAAGGGAGCATCATTAGTAACAGACCTGCTAAGAAATACTGCAAATGCTGTACCTCACTACAAGTGACATTTACTATAATGGAACAAAAGCTTTGCAGCAACACAACTCAGAGCAAAGCTGCTTCACCTGAGTATCCCATTGCAGGAGTCCCAGTTTTACAGGGAGAGATAGTACAACATAGTTTTAAATTTGAAGAGCCGTTAGATCTTGCTGTAGTGTGTAAGACCAGCATCAGTGGAGTGACAGATCTCGTCTCAGCAGTCTTCCTGATCTTCCTGTGGGGGCAGCACATCCTGGGCAGGGGAGGATATTGTGCCCAGGCTGTCTCAAGTAAGCAGCATAAGTTCTACCCTTGTCTGCAGTAAGGTTATCTTGAAACAGTCTTGCCTATTGAGATTCTGCTGCACTTAAAATAATACAATATTCATTGACCTAAAGCCAGCTAGTATGCAAAATCAGGGCAAATGGCTGATACTGTAACATTAACATAGCCAGCCTTATCTGATGTAGTCATCCCACAACTGCTTTTGTACTGACTTAACTATTTGACTAAGGAAAAGAAAAATAGACTTTTAACTTGCTTAGCTAAACTTGTATGATTGCATGCATCTGTACCTCCACTACAAAGGTCCAACGAAGAATGGAACTTCTGGAAAACCAGAAGAAAAAAGGCCACTGTCAGACCATACATTTATCTTTTTACTAATCACAGAAAAGAAGCCATCACTACCTTATCTGTCCACAGATTAGGGCTGCTTCTGCACAGGCTGCTTTCTGCCTCCGTGGGTGATTCCGACATGGGTTATCTCCCCACAGTGCAAGAGACTGCCCACACAAATCCTAAGTTGATGTGTTCGCAAACACCTTCTTCCTTACCAGCCATGAAGAGAGCGCTTTAAATATGTCAAATTACACTTTCAGTCTGACCAACTAAACCGCATAAAGGGATTTATTTTTTATTTGCTTTACTTTACTTAGTGTCTCTGGTACCTATATGAAGTTGTGTTTCCTTTAACACCATTTAAATACTGCAGCTGAATAATTTCATTCAACCTTTTATATTATGAAACCAATTAAGACCTAAAATTAAAATTGTACTTGGTGCTTGTAATTGAAAACCAGATAAAATGGACATGCATAAATGTTTCATACCATTTTCTTCAAGGTGCAGGTCTAATAAGTCATCTATGGCACCTAAGAGCAAAAAAAAAAAAGAAGAAAGAAAAGCAACAAAGTAAGGTCTGCAGTAGACTGACAATCAGCATGTACACATCTAAATGCAGTTTTCTTAGGTCTCTTCACCTGAGTTCTGCTTGTGGTTACAATTTCCTCGTAAGGTGGATACGACATCCTTGCCATCGTCAGCTGTAATTAAGATCCAAACCCACATTAAACTGCACTTGGCACAAGACCATGCTTACAAACAATGTTACTTTAATATCAACATGCAATGGTTGTTGCTATTCACCTTTAAAGTGATTCTGGTCACAACAGATGAAAGACCCAAGATACAAGCATTTCTAAAAGTGAGGCAAATTTCTGAGTAACAACCTGGGGGGATCTTACTTTGTATCACCACTGCCACAAAAGTGCATCACCAGGCCTCGTGCACCCTTGAAGCAACTGCAAGAATCAGACAAGTCTCTGCTGTCCTCCAGAACGTGACACACTTCTTTTAGAAGATTTTACTTTCACAGGCCAGGAATGAGCACAAAAGTGGCCAGGACCTCATCACTCTCTAAATCAGCTATCTTGATAGTATGTTCTTCCTCATGACAATAAGTCTTTGAATGGGGAAAAGTAATTTTTCCCCCAAAGAGCCTAGGTCAGGATACAAGTAATAGCACCTCTTCTCCTGCAGTAGAATAAATGGGCCAAGACCAATAGGTGGGTAAATGGATAGCTGAGAATTATAGGCTATCAAAGGCAAGAAAACACCACCATGCCCCAACTGTAACTACCTTAAGTTCTGAGAAAGTTTCTTAATTAGATGTGATATCAAATCAATCATTGAGATTCCACCTGTCAGTCAAGAGAAAGATGCCTCCCCCTCAGGTGATTAATCTCAATTAAGATTATGTAGCAAAACAGGAGGGATGAGTTACCTGCTGAACATACCTTTCTCTCCCCACTAATATCAGAATGAAATGGAACAGACCAGCTTGCTGTTTGAATCATACTATTTTAACAAAGCTTTGCTAGGACAGTGACAGAAATTTGCTACTAGCTCTAGCATCAGCTGATCATTTAAGGACCCATGATGACAATTGATTACTCTCTATAAGGACATAGATAGGAGGGGCACAAATACACAGGGACAAATATACATGATGCTTCCACAAAAGGACAATGTACAAAGCTAAAGGGGAAAAAATCAACACTAAACTGACTGATGGTGGATGAGGGGAGAAATCAGAAAGAGAAGCTCATGAAAGGTGGCATAGGGATGGCTGCAACTCTGTAATGAAAAAAAGCAGTTTTTGCTGAAAGCATGCCTTAGTTCAGTGGGAAACATGAAGGATGGAGAAAAATCTTAAAAATATCCATTTCATATTCAGGTAAAATGCAGGGCAAATGATAAAAAAATTGGAAGTTATGAAGTAGAAGTAGTGGATGAGGAAAACTAAGAAGAAAGAGAGCTCCATCACTAGTAGCACTACATCTGTATTACTTTAGTATGTACAGAGTACTTCCAAGAAAAAAAACCAAAAATCTTAACAATGGCACAGACACACTAGTGTATAGAGATGGAAAAATTTAGCAGAGTAGGCAGAAGTGTTTCAAAATACTTCAGTTCCTTTTAGGGGCAATGGAGAAAGAGACAGAACAAGGTATAGATACTATAGATGATGGTGAAATCTTAAACAGCCCATAAATAACTGAGATTCTAGAAAATACCTGCTAAGAAAATATAAGTCAGATTTTGTATCCAAGAATGTTAAGATATCTCATCAAAGAGATATCTGATCTAATTAATTGCAAAATTACTGAAATGTCAAAACACTGGAAAAATCCTAATATTATGTCATTATGTCAAAAATCACCCAAACAATAATAATAATTAACAGGGTGACTCAAATAATTCTAGGGAACTATGGGCTAGTAGCTCACCATTACTCCTAGACAAAATGTTAACTGAATTCCATTCAGTATGGGATTCAGCAAAAGAATATGAGCACGATAAATCCTCCTACAATAAAAGGTGTTTTTATGGAAAGCAGACCTCGTTTAAAAAAACCCAACAAACCAACTAATTTCATTCTTTGATAAAACGACAAGCTTTCTTTGGCAAAAATATTTGCTTACAGACAACTTGACTTTGCACTGCATAGACTTCCAACTAAAAAGTTAGCCCTGCATAATATCTATAATGAACATATTGAATGGATTAGGAACACGACAACTAACACATGTCAAAACCCAGTTGTTAGGAGAAGTAATTACAAAGTAAAAGTGTTTCTAGTTTAAGTCTGCAAAAGTAAAAGTGTTATAACCATTGCTATTCAATGGCTTTAGTAGTCATCCGGAAGTAAACACAATATTGCTATTGGAAAAAAAAGTGTGCAAACAACTAAGAGAGGTGGTTATTCAAACCAGTAATTCACTTTCTGTAGTTGGAGCTGTGAGACTTTAAAATCACTAAGTTGTAAATTACATCTCCAGGACTAAAGACTAAGTCATGTTGCAGAAAGGAAAAATGAGTCCTGGAAAGCTGCGGCCAAAAGGAAATGAGTCTTAATAAACAACAAATTTAAATATAAACACTTAACTTGATGTTGTAAAAAAATGAGACAGTGGTTTCAGATATACAAACAGGAATGTGATTTTACCTTCTAGAAACATGACAAGAAAGACAAACATCAGAAATGTCTTGTTCAGCTATATATTTCACATTTTAAGAGGGAGACTGTAAAACGGAATGGAAACAAAAGGTAAAAAACGGTAGAGAAGATGTCTTCAAGACATCACTATGGCTAGCCTATCGAAACAAAGACTGGAGAGAAGTCTGAATTTTGAGGTAGTACCTCTTAAATACCTTCATGGAGGATAAAATACCACATACTGAAATGATTCTCCATTAATTTAGTAGAGAAATATATATTATAAGCCATGGCATTATTTAGGCAGGTAGGATGTCTGGAGGTCATCTTGCCTAAGTCCCTTGTCAGAGTAGAGCTATGAGTAGAGCTGTTGTGTTCAGTTCTGGGCCCCTCACTACGAGGATGATGTTGAGGCTCTGAAGCATGTCCAGAGAAGAGTGACAAAGCTGGTGAAGGGGCTGCAGAACAAGTCTTATGAGAAGCGACTGAGAGAGCTGGGGTTGTTTAGCATGGAGGAGGCTGAGGGGAGACCTTATTGCTCTCTACAACTACCTGAAGGAAGGTTGCAGAGAGGAGGGAGCTGGCCTCTTCTCCCAAGTGACAGGGGACAGGATGAGAGGGAATGGCCTCATGCTCGGCCAGGGAAGGTTCAGGCTCAACATAAGGAAAAAATTCTTCACAGAAAGGGTTGTTAGGCACTGGAACAGGCTGCCCAGGGAGGTGGTTGAGTCACCTTCCCTGGAGGTGTTTAAGGTGCAGGTGGATGAGGTAATGAGGGGCATGGTTTAGAGATAGGTGGGAATGGTTGGATCCAGTGGGTCTCTTCCAACCTGGTGATTCTGATTCTATGAAGTTAGATGAGATTTCACAGGGATGTGTCCTGTCAGCTCTTGAAGATGCCACAGCCCTTCCAGGCACTCTTCCCAGCACTTCACCATCCTCATGGCAAACACTTTTTCCTGCTACGTAATCAGAATCTCCCTTCCTGTCACTTGTGTCCACTGCCTCCAATGCTTTTCACTGTGCACCTCCAATTAGAGCCTGGCTGTGCCACTGGGTAATAACAACCCATCAACTGGCAGTGGTTGAAAATGACTTTGCCTAGGTTTTGGGCAGAAGCTCCTCTGAATACATCAAATTTTTAACAGAGTACATATTTAATTATTGTAATAACCTAGTGAGCTAACTGGATACTTTCCGTGTCTCAACACCTACTAATCTGTAGATCCTTGGCTTGAAGACATGACCAATGCAAGAATTATTCTTTGGAAGACAAGCTGTTTGACCTATCTGAGTAACTGAAAGAAATGCCGTGGTACATAATACATAAGAGAGTAGACTTAACAGATTTTCCTGGCCTTAAGTTTTATGGATTTGTAGGGATGTGCTGGGTGAAGCTGAACGTACAGGAAATAAACAAAAATGAAAAAAACCCATGTATGTCAGTATTTGGGAAGTTGTAATAACATGAAATAAAATACCTGAATAGTTTGATTCCTTGGTATGGCTCTCCTCATCTAATGAAATCAACCTTAATTTGAAAAAATAAGAAAAAAATTGAGAAAATAATTCTAAGGCTATAGAATAATGTTATATATTTGACCACATCATTACAGAATATCCTCAATAACAAAGTAATTCATACGGGCTCTTGCATTGAATGTATATGCTGGTGCATTCTTAGCTTTTACTGCTTCATTGGCACAAGTCAGTAGAAAATGAAGATTAGACTGAAGACGAACAATCAAAACCTATCACCCCTCCATTATTAATCAGACAAAATGTCTGAAATGAAAGGTATACTATATTCTGCTTTTTCAGTTTTGGTCTTTGATAACTGTCACGAAGGAGGCACAACTGTTCAAAATATACCCAACCAAAAAAAAAAAGCTGTGATTTATATGTAATTCTTACACAAAAGTAATCTCTTCAGCGAGGAATATTCAAACTGCTATGATTTTGTTTAAAGCCATTCAACCAGTAGGGGATGAAGCAGACATAAGCCTGATATGGTGATGAAGACAACTGTGTAGGCACATCTGTAGTGATAGGACAGGAGGAGTCACCTCCCTTGCTCTTGAGCATTGGCTTGTGGGGAGCAAAGGAAAATCTGATTCAGGCCAAATTCTGGCATAATGAATGTTTACTGTGAATGGGAACTTCATGAGGCTTTAAAAAGCTTTGGTGTGTGTCATTCTTCTAGAATCTTAGATGTTTGTTCATGGCTTGTTTTAGACAGCAAAATGGTGATGTATTTTTCCCTTCCTCGGTACTACGACAAAAAAAGATAATTCATAAATAAAAATACGTACAACCATGACATGGCTCTGACGCATGTGCTGATAGGTGCCAATGCACACATCTTGCATAAATCATGCATTCATTTTAGAATTTTACAGTCAACATTGGGATAAATAATTGTTTGTGAAATTCTTTATTATAGTTGCACAAGATGCAACAGATTCAAGGACCTGCTGTGGAGACAACCAACTGCCAAACGGTAACTGGCCAAGTCCTTTCTAACCTGAAAAGCAACAATCTGTCCAATTTGTAAACTGGTTTGGGTCAGCAGTTCTGAATCTAAACAAGCAAAAGAACTGGAAAATTGAACTCTTAAAAAATCTATTATTATAAATAGCCAAGCAAAATCCACTAATTATCAGTCAAGCTGTTCTCTGCGTTTTGACAACTGATCCTTTGCTGGGTGCTTCATTTAGTCAGGGACAGTCAAAACAACAGGTGGCAGCAGGATTGTATCAACACTACACCTCCTCACAACTGAATCCTGATGGTCCCATAGGGCAGGGATCATATCTCATTCTCCTGTTTTCCTCTCCCCATAGCAGCCCATTCATAAGTCTCTCTCACCTCAGAGCTACAGGTAACTCAAACCTTGATAGCATCAGCTCACTTGGATGTACTTTTACTAAGTACCTAATGCTTCATTGGATTACTAACTGATGTTGTATACATTACAAAAACTAATTAGTGCTCAAAGCAATCAGGAATTCATATCCTATTCCAAGGTGAAAGGAGATGCTGCTGAAAGGACAAATACAACACTCATATATCTTCTCCCATGTGGAGTTGTTTACCATTTCTTTTACAAAACTAAAAATGAAGTAAAAGCTGAAAAATAAAAAGAGGGCTAGGAAAGATGAGAAACATACAAAGGTTTAATGTGTCTACATAGAGCTCTTGATTTGTGTGATAAGCTTATCAGTTTTCATGTAAACATTACAACATTTTGTGAATTTCTGTATTAAGCTTACTGTTAGTGTGATCAGACTAGCTCTACCTATACTTCCATTGACAAATATTTGGTGACTTTAGCAACCAGAAAGCACATTATAGACAAAAATACTTATTTTAATATACAGGCCATGTGACTTACTGACTCTGCTGATCTTGTATTGATGTGGTGCTCTCAGTCTGCAGGTCCTCCTTTTCTGTTTTTTCTGTTAGCTTATTTACAGGATCTTGTAAACTCTAAATCATAACCGTAACATAAGCAAAGAGAAAAAAACAGCATAGAATCAAGGAAGCATAAGTATGTCATTTAAGGCCAAACCAGACTATACAATGTACATAAATGAAGGAAGAATGGTTTTGAGCTGTTTAATTATATCTGAGTCAAACAAGCAAAACAAAAAATGTTAAAAGATACCAATTCAAATTGAGTCACATGAACACACTTTAAATAAGAAGGCAACTTGTGGCTACTTCTAAACTCATGTTCTGTTTCCAATATCTCTAAGTAAAACCATCTACCATGTGCAAAGCAGGCACTAAATGCATGTTTCATTGCCATTTGAGGGTTTCCCACTTTTCTACCCCTCTTTTTTTTGGTAGGTTGTTTTTTTTAAAATAAGAAAAAAAAACATATCTGTTTGTTCCTCCTGTACTGTCTCTTTACACTTGCAATTGAGTTTATTTATGTCTTTCTGATATTCATAGAAGTACATCTCACCTAACTTCTCACCTGCCCTCCCAAAAAGCTGAGGCTAAAACCAGTAAGCCACCTTTCATGCAAAACATCATACACACAAATACTTAGTGGTTCTGCATCTGGAGTTTTAACAAACTGGTAGTATGTTTCATCAGAATACTAAACTAAAGAAAAAACATGGCCACTAAGTCCATCTCATCTACGGAATAAAAGTTAGAGGCCCCAGCCCATATGTTACAAGAAAAGCTTTCCCAGGCATGTCACAGGCCTTGTTTGTACTGCCCTGTAACAAGGACAGATGAGTCCCTAGAAGGGGCATTCTAGTTTCTGCTTGGCTTAGAACTTGACTGCATGAGGAAATGTATGCTTCAGTGCTTTGGAAACCAAAGTAATGGACCTGTCCTATACTGTAGTAGCATTATTTTCCCTCTCAGTAAGTTAATTCTTCTATCTAGAACCGCAGATGAATTTGTCATAAGCACCTTCAGCACTGCACACATCATCTGTCAAAAGATGAGTCACAAAAGGAGGAATAATAGAGGCATTAAATACATTTACCTTATGCTGTGGCTGCCACTGTTTTGTGTTTGTGTGTGTGATGCTGTAACAGTGCTAGCCAGAATCATATGTAAGTGTACTTCTTGGATTCTGAATAATGGACACTAACCACTTCGGTTGGATCACCTAAGAACAATTATGCTCCCACTGACTGGAAAAGGGGAAATGTAACCTCCATTTAAAAAAAAAAAAAGAGAAGAAGAAAGACCTGGGAAACTACAGGCCATTCAGTCCCATCCCTGTCAACATCATGGGGTAGATCCTCCTGGAAATTATACTAAGGCACATAGGAAATAAGGAGGTGGTTAGTGACAGCCAACTTGGCTTCACTGAGGGCAGATAATGCCTGACAAATTTGGTGGTCTTCTACAATATGGTTACAGTGTTGGTTGGTAAAGATAGAGCAACTGATGTCTTCTACCTTGACTGGTGCAAAGCATTTAATACTATCCCTCATAATATCCTTGTCTCTAAATTGGAGACATGGATTTGACAGATGGACCACTAGATGGATAAGGAATTGGCTGGATGGTCACACTCAAAGTGTTGTAGTCAGTGGCTCAATCTCCAAGTGGAGATCAGTGATACATGACATACTGCAGGGGTCAGTATTGGGACCAGCACCAACATCTTTGTCAGCAACACAGACAATGGGATTGAGTACACCTTCAGCAATCTTGCTGATGACACCAAGTTGTGTGGCGTACTTGATGTGCTGGAGGGAAGGGATAGTATCTAGAGGGCCAGAGCACCTCCCATACAATGACAGGCTGAGACAGTTTGGATTGCTCAGTCTGGAGAATAAAAGGTTCTGGGGAGACCTCATAGCAGCCTTCTAGTACTTAAAGGGGGCCTACAAGAAAGCTGACGTAGGACTTTTGACAGGGGTGTGCAGTGACAGAACAAGGGGTAACAGCTTTACACTGAAAGAGAGGAGATTTAGATTAGATATAAGGAATAAAAATCTTCACTATGAGTGTGGTGAGGCACTGGAACATATTGTCAAGAGAAGTTACAAGTGACCCATCCTTGGAAATGTTCAAAGACACATTGGATGGGGCTTTGAGCAACCTGGCCTAAGGGAAGGTGCTCCTGCCCCTGTCAGGGATGTTGGAACTGGATGATAAAAGGTCCCTTCCAATTCAAACCACTTTATGATACTATGAATACGTTGCCCTTTAACTGCATTGGTACTGAGTATTGATTAGATAGCTCTTCTTGTACTATTAAAACTTGTGGGAATTATTCCATTAATTCCAAGGGGATCTGGATTAGAGTTCAAAAATGTAAGAAAATGCAGTGCAGAGAAAGACAGCAGAGCTTTGCATTATGGGGACAGTGCTGCTTCAGAATGTGACGATGCAACAGATGTGGTGCTCTGCCTGTCACTAAGTTTAGCAGCACAGAGCCTGCCCCAATGTACTGGTTTTGAACAACAATCAGAACTATTGTAACCACTGCCTAACTATACAAATTGAAGAAAATTATCAGAAGTAAAATCTTCTGCATCTTCACCAAGAAAAACAGACAGATATCACCATCCTCCTTTAAAGAACTATATTTTACGATGCTTCCTTCATGAGTGTTTCAGGAAATCCATATTTAAAGGTCTGTGACTGAACCACGGAAACAGCATATAAAAATGGTGTTCACAAGTACATTGGGAAGGAAACTGCATGATATTATTGGCAGTTACCATTTCCTGTATTAAAAAAATAAACATAGCTCTGAAATATAGCCTTAGTTTCAATAGAGATTATTGTAACAGTTAAAATACAGCTGTATTTTAATGCAATATTTCAATATAACAATTAAATTCAGATAGTATTTCCTGAAGAGCAGATGACAAATAATGAAATTGTTTTACTCTCTCTTGCCTCCCTCCACATCTGCATGTGTACTACAAACTCAGATACCTTTTTAAAACAGATTAAGAAAAGCTACAGAATGAGTATGAAATACAACTGAGTGTTAAAAAGCCATTGTCAACTGTTTTCTAAATGTGAACCCAAGATACTGTGACCACTACTCTTAGCATGTGTAGAAATCTATGATATTCTTTCATTTGTTTCAGGTTACATAAGAAGAAAGTAAGTAGTCCTATCATCTAGGAAGTGTGTCAATTAAACAAGGCTGTAAAGACACAGATGGAGTTCAGACTAAAGCAGGCACACCTGAGTTGGGTGTATGTAAGTGTCCTTGACTTTGCTGGCTCAGAGCAGACAAATGTGTAACTCTTCTGAGTGCTCATGTGGAAGCACACAGACTTTGTTGTGAGCTACACCAGTATGTGGCCTAAGGTAGGATCCTTGCATGTTCAGAAAGCTGTCTTCCTAGCTTTGTTATTCCTCTTTTACTACAAAAATCAGGGCAAGACTGTACACACTAGCAGAGCAAGTTCACAGTCATTCACTGCCTATCTTGCCTGTCTTTAGAACCAAAACTCACTCAGTAATAACTTGCTTGCTCCCAACACTCAGACTAAACACCCAAGCCAACAAAGGGTTCCTCTGGAGCAGTTAACTGTGCTTCCAGCTCAGGCACCATTCTGACATTGACTGCTACTCACTCACAAAATTCCTTCACTTGTATCTGGGCTGCTTTCAAGTCAAGCCAAGATCATCTGCACTGCACACAAAACCTGTCCTCTGCAGTTAAATCACCAGAGTGTTGACAACACACTTGTGCCCCCCCACAGATTCCCTCAAGTGCTTTGAACAACTAATGCACTTCCTCTTGACTGTTTATGTATCAAAGCTAAGGGCTGGTCCAGGGGCCAAGGATACATCCCAGGTCATTACAACACATTACAACACACATTCAGTGCAACACCACTGAAGAGACAAAAACTTGGGATACGTTTCATTTGGGAGGAAAACTGAAAGAGATCTAAAATTATCCACAATCCTGCCTATGAGTAAAGTCATGGCAGCAAGAAACAGAAACAAGAAAGGATACCAGTACAGAAGAGGTCAGCAGAAAGCAACAGTGTTGCAGTACCTGTTTAGACAGAGTTCTACAATTCTTATAGGAGCACAGGCAAGGAGTGTTCTACTTAGCATGGAAATAAACAGACACACTGAGATTTACTCCTTTTGACTCCTTTACCAGGGCTATTAATATTTCTAAGCTCATACAAACTCTTGAAGAAGTTTGGTATTATACTATTAAAGTGGAAAACTGCAACTAAATATTCATTAAGTAACTAAAGCAAATAAATTAGAATAAATAAATTAGAATTCATTTAATATACAGTGATTTCAAGACAATGAAACCTTAAAGGCTTTACTGAACCAGCAGCCCATCATCTTTAATATTACAGAAATGGATACAGAAATTGAGTATACACAGAGTTGTCAGCACATTAATAATCATCTTTCATCAAGCACAAATCTCACAGTTAGGAAACACTGCTGCAATAGCACAGTTATACTACTCTCAGCATATGCTCTGAAGCAAAGAAAACAAATGAGCTGCTTTTCATTAAAGAAGTTTGGCAAACATCCCTAAAGACAATGTTTTCTTTCCAGAAACAATCCCAAGAGGTGGTTAAGAGTCTCTTTTCTGAGGTAAACCCGGTACAGGAATATATTCATACTACAAAATGCAAATAGTAATTTTCCCATACATAACACCTTCTGATTTTTCAGTAAGGCAATCTACATCTAAGTCAAATATTAACAGCTTCTTTAAATTCTTGTTTTAAAGTAAAACACTAAACCTACATATGCACATGCTTAGTTTAGTTCAGAATGATCACTTATATGAGCAAAATTAAGCTGCTAGTATCAAAAACTGGAATAATTAAAGACAAAAAATTATTTCCAAGCATCAAATTAAAAATTTTCTTTTAGAAAAGATACCCTTTAAGATATGACAGGGAAAAACATTCTAAAATGGTAACGCCTGAACAAACACAGAAATGGGCACATTGAAATATTTTATGTACATTTTAAGCAATCATATATTCTGATCGAATATTTTTAATGCAGAAAGTCAACAGCAGACATGGCATTTTCATCGGGTACATTTTTTGATGGTAAGTTTCTCCATCAGAAGATACATTTAGCCTAGATCAGCTATTGCTATTTATTATACTTCATAAAATAATACCACGTAATCTCAATGCAGAATTAGCTTGTAGCTCCTTCTGAATATACAGTTAACTCTCGCAAGAACATATGATATGACTGGTAGGGATCAGTTCCCTAGTCATAAGTATCTATTGTTATTACACACCCAGGTCTCGCAGAAGAGAGACAGGACTCATGAGAGATCCACACCCATCAGAAATGACAAACAGAGGTGAAGTGACACCTGAAGTTGCAGCAAGCATCTATTCTCTTAGACAACAGAATCCCACCTGAGGTAGCCACCAGATTTTCACAGAATCACAGAA
>WAAB01022278.1:1139-24935 GCA_013389865.1 Piaya cayana
CCTTCAGACTCCTCTTCTCAAGGCTAAACAACCCCAGTTCCTTCAGCCACTTCTCATAAGACTTGTTCACCAGCTCTGTTCCCCTTCTCTGGACATGCTCCAGGGCCTCAGTTGTCTTTCTTGTAGCGAGGGACCCCAAGGTGAGACCAGGATTCATGGTGCAGCCTCATCAGTGCTGAGTACAAGGGCAGAATCCATTCTCTCATCCTGCTGGCCACGCTGTTTCTGATACAAGCCAACATGCTGTTGGCCTTCTTGGCTACCTGGGCCACTGCTGGTCTTATTAGGGACATTTTGTTTTCTAAACAGCAAAATTAAACATGTTAATGAACTGTTGAATAAGAAATTATACACAGCAGGTTTCCTTTCCCTGCAGTCAGGAACCCACGTGTCCAACATACACAACTCTATAAATACAAGATGTATTTTTTTTTAGAGCTGAAGTAGCAGATTTTGTATTAAACACTACTTCATGATCTTAAATTTTCTATAAATAAGTTTTGTGTAATATGATCTGAAAATAATGATGCTATTAAGCCTATTGAATTACTCTTCTCTAATCCTCCCCTTGCTCTGGCTCCTATCCAGATGCAGTATGGAACCAGAGACTGGACTATTGCCTTTCAAAATCCAGCCTACATTAAAATCATCCGCTTGATCAGGGAACAGCATTTCTAGCAGGGAGGCAAGGTGAAAGATACTTTGAGAGTTTGAGTTACGGAAATTGCTGGCCTTTTTCTCTTCTCAAGTAAAGGGACAATTAACATTGGGCCTCTTAAATAAAGACAAAATAATTG
The DNA here is from genome assembly GCA_013389865.1 of Piaya cayana. Lineage (NCBI taxonomy): Eukaryota > Metazoa > Chordata > Aves > Cuculiformes > Coccyzidae > Piaya > Piaya cayana. Next base: position 1,937 of record WAAB01022278.1, read on the forward strand.
CAATTCCAGATGGAAATCTTACCATCTAATCCAACTGAAACAGGTTTTCTTTCCAAGTGGAGAGGCTGCTAATTCCAGGGGAAAGGCATAGCAATATGGGGATTCTGCATGCACTGGATTTATGAACATACAAAGAAACAAAATACAAACTGGCTTACCAGAAACTGGAAATTGTCCCATTACACAGTGGGAATGTACTTTAGTCCCAGCTTTCTAGGGAGGGCCTGCATTTTCCCTGCAGCTTTGATACCAGCTGGAAATTCTGTGTTGCTTTAGACACCTTGTACATGGTGACAAAGGTGCTTCGTCATTCAACCTGGAGAATGGAAGGCTCTGGGGAGACCTTAGATCAGCTTCCAGTACTGCAAGAGGCTCCAGAAAAGCTGGGGAGAGTCTCTTGATCAGGGATTGCTGGGGTGGAATGGGGGAAAATGGTTTTCAGCTGAAAAAGGGGAGGTTGAGATGAGNTTTATTTACAGAATAGGATCAAAGTTTTTGACTTGGAGGCTGAAACCAGCACTCAGCCTCCTCAGAAGACATGTGCATGAGTTGTTTTTCCTCCCGGGTTCTGTTCAGGCACATTCCCTCCATGCTACATCCATGACGTGTATTTTAAACAAACCTCTCCATTTTTATTCCCCTCCAGCTGGAATGCAGCAAAGCCAGACACCCAGGGCTTTGATGATAATTATGCCAACTGAGATTTTCTGTGCTTATTTTTCAACATTACAGGAGCAGACTGTTGCTTCCTAGCACCTTGACCTTGGAGTAAAACAGGTTTCTCTGGTGGCTGAACATTTTCAGGATAAGAACCTGGTCTCTTTTGAACTTTATGTATAAATGGAGAATCAAACCAGCCACTAACACATGCTCCCAAGTGCAGCACTTGCGTTCATGAGAACACCGTTCTTCTCCTTTTGAAAGCTGCTCTTGTACATTCACATCCCCTAGGGAGCAACTTATTTTGTATGTAAGCAATTAATTTGAAACCCATATTACTGTGTAATGAGAATAATGAAACATCACTTGTGCTGTCACATGTGTATCATTTTGGGAAATAGAGGCTGGAGATTTACTCTACTCTCATCTCTTGTGGAGCACCAGCAGAATCAGGCTGTGTCACTGGCAGTAGAATTGTAGGATACAAATGAACTTGTATTTGATTACTTCAAAAGCTGCAGTTTTCATAGAATAGTAGAATGGTTTGAGTTGGAAGAGACTTTGAAGATCATCCAGTCCCAACCCCACTGCCAGGAGCACGGACACCTCCCACTGCATCAGGGGCTCCAAGCCCCATCCAAGCTGGCCTGGAACAACTCCAGGGATGGGGCAGCCACCACTGCTTTGGGCAGCCTGGGCCAGGGCCTCCCCACCTTCATTGTGAAGAATTTCCTCCTTAGATCCAGTCTAAGTCTGTTTCACTGTATTAGCTTTTTCAGTGAGAAGCAGTGAGTGCGTCCTGCCTTCTCTGACCACAAGGCAAATTGAGCTGTGACCAGAAAGATGCCACAGAAGGAGCCTGTGCAGCCTGTCCCTCGGTGCCTCAGTGGCATCCAGCGCATTGCTTGGGGCTGCATTGTGGTGGGTCCTGTACTCTTGCACAGAGGAGAGCAGAGGGGCTGTTGTTATTGGCTGATGGCTATTTATTAGTGAAGGCAGGATGAATGCTCTCATAGCCTAATTCCCATTTTCCCCTGTCCAGATCCTCAAAATCATCAGCACAAGTTGGTAGTGATGGAAAACCAGCTGAGAGGACTCCTGTACTTCAGTGGCACCATAGCCCAGCAGCCTCTCTGTGTTAGTAGTGTTTTGGTATCATTTTTTAAACTAAACTAAATTTTATCAAGCTATGAGTATCCTAATGGTAAGTAGAAATTCTCCATCCCAGGCACAGGAATGCAGCATTCAAAGGAAAAATATGGGTTAGAGCCAACCCATTTCTTGTAGGATTTTAAATATCTTCATTGGTAACACTACCCTGCTTCCTTTATAACACGACACTAGAAAGAGTAAGGGAGGCAAAGTGAGGGATGCGTCCAAAGAAGCACAGTCAGCAGGGCAAGGGAGGTAACTCTCCCCCTCTGCTCTGCTATGCTGAGACCTCACCTGGAGTCCTGCATTCAGTTCTGGAGTCCTTAGCACAGGAAGGACATGGAGCTGTTGGAGCAAGTCCAGAGGGGGCCACGGAGATGATCCAAGGGCTGGAGCACCTCCCAAATGAGGAAAGACTGAGAGGTTTGGGGTTATTCAGCTTGGAGAAGAGAAGGTTCTGGGGGGGACCTTAGAGCAGCTTCCAGCACTGAAAAGGGCTCTAGGAAAGCTGGGGAGGGGCTCTTGATCAGGGAGTGCAGGGACAAGATGAGGTTGAATGGTTTTCAGGGAGACTGAGGTGGGATCTTCAGAGTAAATTTTTTTCTGCGAAGGAGGGAAGGTCCTGGCTCAGGTTGCCCCATCCCTGGAGGGGTTCAAGGCCAGGTTGGATGGGGCTTGGAGCCCCTGATCCAGTGGGAGGTGTCCCTGCCCATGGCAGGGGTGGGGCTGGATGGGTTTTGATGTCCCTTCCAACCCGAACCATTCTGATCTGAGTAGGTGGAGGTTGGCAGCTATAGGGGAGGCAGTATTACTATCTCCACTCCAGCCATTAGGAAGAGCAATTTGACCACAAACAATCTGGAAAGAGTTGTCTTAGATTACAGTAAAGTTCAAGGAGCTGGAAATTCCACCTTATTCTGATTAGCTCAGCCTTCTCTACGCAACCTTAACCGTCCAGTGAAGTGCGAGGAGGGTTTTGATAACAGCAAAAGCAACTGGGTGGTGTGTAACTGATCTGCAGCACAGGGACATGATCCCGGAGCTTGTCACTGCTCCCAGTTACTCCCAGTGCAAAAGCACAAAGCCTTTGCATACTGAGAGTAAAATTCAAACCCTTGTAGGTTGATTATGGTCTAAATGGTTATTTAAAGGGATGGAGATTATTGATATAAACCACAGAAATTCAATGATATGTCATCACCGCCCTGATATGAGGTTTAGCTGATGATCAGGGCATTGCAAGAACTCGTGAGCACAAAGCTGTTGAGGGGAGAGACAAATAACACAGATAGCAATAGAAAACATTCATTCTAGATCAATTAAAACTAACTCTTGGTCTGAGCCAATGTCAGTTATGTGACACAAATTAATCAAGACTTTGGAAACAAGCTTGGTTATTCTGTGTATCAGGATTTTTTTTTCCTGTAGATCTCTGATCATGTTATTCGTTCAAATGCACTTTCTCCCTCCTCAGGTTTAAGAGCAGTTGTTATAATGCCAAACCAACTGATTACATGAAAAGTGAACATCATCCATTTCCATCAAAAGCAAATAAAGCAAAAACTGTGTTGAATTTTCATCCATCTTTATTATATTTAAGATTTGACAAAGGAAATCAAATTGGGCAAACCCTGAGAGGCAAACACTCTTCCCAAATAGTGGTCATTCACCCATGGCCTTTATCACCAGAGGAGAGCTAGCAGGAAAGCAATGAGCACCTACTGGAATCACATCTACCTCCAGAAGACAGAAAAAAATACCCGTGTGCTTTAGTTAAAAAAGAGTGAAGTTCTTGTATTTCATAGACTTGATCCAAAACCTGCCAGAGTCATTGCTGCTAACTCAAATGGGTTTGAAGTCTATCTGTACACAGGACCATGTCTTCTTCTATTAATCCTAGAATCATGGACTCACAAAACTGTTAAGGTTTGAAAAGACCACTAAGATCATCAAGATCAACATAATACCCCCATAGTAAACTATGTCCTGTCTCCATGTTTTTGAACCCCCTCAGGGATGGAGACTCCACCACTGCCTTGGGCAGCCTCTTCCAACGCTTCACCACTCTGTCAGTAAAGAAATTTTTCCTAATATCCAATATAAATTTCCCCTGGAACCACTTGAGACCATTTCCTCTTGTCCTGTCATTTATTACTTGGTTGAAAAGACCAGCACCCACCTCTCTACAACCTCCATTAGGTAGCTGCAGAGAGCAATGAGGCCTCCCCTCAGCCTCCTCTTCTCCAGGTTAAACAACCCCAGTTCCCTCAGTTGCTCCTCATAAGACTTGTGCTCCAGCCCCTTCACCATCCTCTTGCCCTAAGCAGAGGAAGAAGAGTTGCTTCAAGATTCATTTTCTTTGAAGCCAAGTGACAACTGAGCAGGAATGAGTCCACAGACATGGGTCATAGGCAGAGCTTCAGTCATCCTCAGATGAAGGATGGAAGTAGCTGGTGAGGGCATATCCTCCTTCATTTATTCCCACCTCCCCCCCTTTTTTTTCTTTTTTTAAAGTGCCATTACCTTACTGAAAAAATACTTATAGTTAATCAGCACTGCTTAATCCTATTCACTTCCATCTGTGCCTCTTTGTAGCCTGACACCTCTCCTGTCCCGAGGCCATGGAAAGTGGAGGGTAGTTAGTGCTCAGGCTCTGCTCTTGGAGGCCTCTGGGGAGCAGCTGTCCCCAATCATCCTGTCCACAGCCCTTTCATTCCCAGATTACATCTTATACCAACAGTTTGTGTGTGGGAAAAATCAAAGATGTCAGGGGCTCCTCCCAGGACGTGCACTTTGCATAAGGTGCCCAATCACAGGGGCGCAGGCGCTTGACCTTTGTGCTTGTGGAGAATAATGAATTGGGGGCCCGTCTTCAGGCACTCACCATCATTATCCAGCCCCACCAGAGCTCAGCGGCAGAGTAATCACTGACATGCTGAAGCAATGAAAGCAATCTGTTGTTAACTGGCTGAACTGGCTTGTCCCAAGCCCCAGACTTCCTCGTTTGGGCATATTACACGACGGTAATTGTCTCTTTCTTTAAAGGAGAATTAAAAACTCAACAAGGTAAAAGATGCCTCCTCGTAGTCTTCTTTCCCCTGTCCAGGGGTTCAAGAACAGAAAACCCAAGAATGAAATTTCAGAAACCAAAGGTAGTAATAGAAGTTGAATGCCTGAATAAATCCTAGCGGACTAGAAAGACTTCATAACAAAAAAAATTCTTCGATATTAGTTCTTCACTCAAGCTCACTGAAATGGATCTATTGACTCACTTGGATTCACTGCCCAGGGAAAGGATCTTGGTCTTTTGTTACACTTGATCAAGGCATTTCCAATGGTTTGAAATGCAAACATGCTTAGAATTTCTATATGGGTGCAACATTGAACTGTAATCCACTGTAGATAAAATGTTATGTTTTGAGTGTCAGCCCAGCTACTGATCAGGTGAAAACACAACTGCTTGCGTGACCTTCCCATGGCAGCTCTGCTTCAGCAGCACTGGGTCATCACCCACCCACCCAGGGCTTTCACCCCAGATTCTGTCCTCCTGTACCCACTTTGTTACCTGTAGCTGCATATCTGCCAACAGTAGTATTTTAGTTGTCTATTTAGCTTTTAATTGTCTAGCTAGCATTTAATTTTTGTTTTGTTTGGCAAGGACCATACTTGTGGGGTTCCTGCACATAGACATGCTGAGCCTGCTCCACTGCAGCACTGCCTGGGTTATTTTTAGTTTCAAAACTGATCCTTTACATCACAATGTACTCATAAAATGGTGAAAATAAAATGCAGTTATGGGTGTCTTGGCTAGGTGTCTATTTAAGCCCATCACAGGATTCCATGGTTGATGTAGGAGGTGAACCTGCTGCTTTCCACTTCTTTTCACCATGCTCCTTACATGGTGCCAACTTTCCTGGATCACAACAAGTAGCAGACACTCGAGCAGCTTTATGGAGGTGATGAATGGGCCAAAGCCACTCAGTCTGGCTGCGTATCCCACAGGGATGATCTTTGTGCCCAAAGGCTGTGACCCTCTTCCTCCCCAAGTCCCTGTCCCCACCTTGCTGCCTGCATGGCCTCAGCCCTGCTCTAGGCAGTGTTAGGTTAGGCATTGAACTTAATGACCTTAAAAGCCTTTTCCAACTTAAATGGTTCTGTGATTCTACAACTTAGAGCACAGCCCATCCCTCTGGTCTGTTGTTAATCCTAAGCAAACTGCAACCTTGTAAACAGCTCACGCAGCACAACCTGCTCTCCCAGGCAAGACAGAGGCTTCAGTAACTCCATAAAGACACGGAAGTTGTTAAGAACCCAGGACAGGTGCCATGAGAGCATCCCACTGAACTCCTATTAATCCTTTCAACATTTATATATCCACCCTCATACTAAACGCTCTTTCCTCACTGCAGAAATGCCAGTGTTGAAGGTATAAAGAGATAAACTTGTCAAACCTGGTCAATGTTTTATGAGTGAGTTAAGCACTTTTTCCAGCTGTTAAACAAAGGCTTCCCTTCCAACTTAGTGAGGGAAATACTACTTATTGCCCAGGTCACATTAAAAAAAAGTATTGTTATTTTATGAACAGTGTGAGATGACGCTGTCATTCTTTCCTCTCCAATTCTATAGTTTCCTGTTGCTAACTTGTTAGCAGGTATTTTGCAGGATTAAATGATGTGATGTTATCGGGCTGTGGGGCTGAGTTTTGCATCTGATCGACTGAAGCAGTGTCCTCTCTTCAGCTCCCAAAGAAATTATCTCCATTTTCCACTCCACACACCAGGAGATGTTGTCAGGCTCATATAAACAGGTATTTTGACAGGGAAATTTAAGTTTTCCTTCTGTTATTTTGTCTAATACTTCTCATGTTTTGTCTATTGTATTGCAGATTGGTTAAAACATGAGTGCAAACAGAGATAAGAAGGTACTATCAGCTTCCCATTTCTATCAGACAATACCTGCGGGTTGAAGAAACCCACTCCAACTTAGGAAAATATTTCCATGTGTCAATGCAAAACCTTAGAAAATGAAGTTTTAATAACAAACATACCTATTCCAGTCACAGTCTTGTCACTGATGCCACAGTCATGCCTGCTGACCCTCAGCTAGGAGAACCAGCTCCACTTGCCAGTATCATTAACATTTCAGCTAAAGACTATAAAGATTATTAAATGTCTTGCTGGAAGGTCAGACCTCATTGCTCTCTAAAACTACCTGAAAGGAGGTTGTAGAGAGGAGGGAGCTGGGCCCTTCTCCCAAGGTACAGGGGACAGGTCAAGAGGAAAAGGCCTCAAGTTCCACCAGGGGAGGTTCAGGCTGGACATTAGAAAAAAAATTCCCAGAAAGGGTCATTGGGCACTGGCAGGGGCTGCCCAGGGAGGGGGTTGAGTCACCTTCTCTGGAGGTGTTTAAGTTACGGGTGGACAAGATGCTGAGGGGCATAGTTTAGTGTTTGATAGGAATGGTTGGACTTGATGTTACGGTGTGTCTCTTCCAACCTGGTTATTCCATGATTCTATGATTCAAATCCATTCCCTCTCATCCTATCCTTGCACTCCTTGACCAAGAACCCCTCTCCAACTTTCCTGGAGTTCCTTTCAGTACTGGAAGCTGCTCTAAGGTCTCCACAGATCCTTCTCTTCTCCAGACTGAACAACCCAAACACTCTGAACCTGTCCTTGTATAAGAGGTGATCCAGTCCTGGCATCATCTCTGTGGCCTCCTCTGGACTCACCTGAATAACTCCATGTCTGAACAACTCCATGTCCTTCCTGCACTGAGGACTCCAGAACTAAATGCAGGGTCCAGGTGGGGTCTTACCTGGAGCCCTGAGTGTAGAATATTGGTGCAGAATCCTTTCCCTCACTGAGGTGGTTCCACCAATGTCATAAGTAACCTCCAGAGAGGTGGCTGAAGCTTCCAAGCAAGCTGTTACTGCAGAAACCATGATGCAGTCCAGTGGTCTACACAATCCCCGCTCTTTCTGCCCCTCTCTGTCCATCCTCCAGACCTTACAGAGGCAAAGTGCACAGCACGTGTTTCTTAAACACATATCAATCACAATCATATCAGTATTACAGCACCAGTGCAGGCTGTTTCCTTTAAAATTAAAACAATCTTGCAATGTGCCTTGAAAAATGAGGAAAGCTGGGGGGGATGAAATCTTGGCTCTCTGCAGCTGAGTGGTACAACTAGCATTGCTTCTGTGGAGCTTGGTTGTCACATCAGCTCTTCTGGTCTGGGGCAAATAGGGAAATTGCATGCACAGCGCGGGGCCCCACTTTTGGAAGGGAAGGTGTTGGTTCAGGGGTCTCAGCCCAGCTCAGCAGCAGGGCTCTGTCTACGAGGAAATTAATAGTTGGTGTAGGTATCTCCAGTATAAGTTACGAAGTTGTTAATCCTCCACAGGTTTTAATAATCATTTAGTATTTAGTGAATACCCTATACCATAAATGTCGTATTAAACCTAAATTAAATGCAGATTTGGAACATAAATGTGCTATAGAAATTTATGAGGGATCTTAGCAGGAGAGTAATTTATTTTAGACGCTGCTGTGAAAGCTACAGAATATCAGTTTCCAAATGAGTCTGAAATGCTGTGGTTTAGTTGTCAGTTATTAGAGAACGTGTCTGTGGTGGCGTGTCCTAAATGCACCATGCAGTCCCAAGATTTAATTCATCAGCGGGAACTTCCAGGTCTGTAAAAGGCAAATGAACAATTTCCATGTCGGTACAGAACTGCACCACCTGGAGTCGCCGTCTGCAGGTCCTATTTAATCCATGTTAACCAAGCCTAGGAAGTGCAGGAATCCTGTGTGCATCCCTAAAAGCTGCAGACATTAGGTCTGATGATGTCTGCTTGGAGCATCAGTGTTTTTACCCAATATTTAAGATGCCCAGCATGCTATATTTGTTGCAGTACCAAATGTGAGACTAGGCACAACTTCTCTGGGCAACCTGGGCCAGAGCCTCAGTCTCCCCTCTTGCAGCTCAAAAATGTTCCCCATCATCCTGTCCCTGCACTGCCTGATCAAGAGCCCCTCCCCATCTTCCCTGGAGCCCCTTTCAGTATTGGAAGCTGCTCTAAGGTCTCCCTAGAGACTTCTTTTCTCCAGGCTGAACATCTCCCAACTCTCTGAGCCTGTCCTTGTTTGGGAGGTGCTCCAACCCTCAGATCATCTTCGTAGCCTCCTCTGGACTTGCTCTGCCATCTCCATGTCATTTCTGTGTTGAGGACTCCAGAACTGAACACAGGGTTCCAGGTTTGGTCTCACCAGAGCAGAGCAGAGGGGCAGAATCCCCTCCCTACCTGCTGGTCCCACTGCTTTGGGTGCAGCCCAGGACATGGCTGGTTTCTGGGCTGCAAGCGCCCATTGCTGGGCATCTCTTACTCCACCACTCCAAGTCATTCTCCTGAGTGCTACTCCCTATCCATTCTCTGCCCAGCCTGTGTTGTGCTTGGGGTTGCCCAGACCCAGGTGCATGACGTTGCCCTTGGCCTTGTTGAACTTCATGAGGTTCACACAGTGCTACCTCTCCAGTCTTTCCAGGTCTCTCTGGAAGCCACCTTTCCCTGATGAGGTTGATTGATAAGCCAGGATTCCTAAACCCACCTGTCTGCTCTGGCTCAGCATGACCCTACGTGACATAGCTCCCTGGCCATAAGGACAATCCTCCCCACAAAAAATGGTTAGATATGTCCAGCTGAAAGGGCAAAGAACTGAGATATTCATGCTGAAATGAAAAGGAAGAACAGAGCAAAAGTATCGACATGCTCAGCATCACTGCTGGCTGCAGTGACTGCCGAGAAGAGGACTCAGAGTGGGCTAGGTTGCCAGTGAGAAGCTGAGGGTCTGCCAGCAGTCACGGTTGAGTCCTGCAGAAGCAATGATGCATTCATTCTGGTCTTGGGTTCCTCCTCTTCTATGAGAGTCAGCATCCAGGTCTTGGTGTCCTCTTCATCTCTGAGAGTCATCATCACAGCTCCTGCATCCCTCACTGCAAAGCCTGAAGGTGTGTTGTTTATAAATTCAAGAAAGTTGTTCCCAATAAATTTCAAGCATCTCACACACAGTGAAGCACCATTAGAGGACACTATAGCCTGTGTTAATATGCTCTTCGTAGAATTTACGTCAACGTTACCATGTGTTAATTTGGGCTCATGTTCTGCCAGGGGAGGTTTGGGCTGAACATTAGGAAAAAAATATTTCACAGAAAGGGTCATTGGGCACTGGAACAGGCTGTCCATAGGAATGGTTGGACTCGATGATCCAGTGGGTCTCTTCCAATCTGGTGATTCTATGATCCTATGAAATCCTTACTCTTGCTTTAAAGGAGGGAAGGCAAATCTACAACAATTTCAAGCATCTTACAAAGCTGTTGATGACTGAAAAAGCTGGACTTCATCCCCACTGTAGCAGTTTTTTGGCTCAGATGGTTGGGTTCTGTGGTATGCAAGGATCCCATTTTCTGCTGAACAGATCATCAACACAATTGAATGGACTCTTAGTAATTCTGTGGGTGACACTAAACTGAGAGGAAGTGTCGACCTGCTGTGGGGTGGGGAGGATCTACATAGGGATCTGAATGGGCTGGATCGATGGGCTGAGGCCAACAAGATGAGGTTTAACAAAGCCAAGTGCAGAATCCTGTGCTTGGGACACAAAAACCCCCATGCAGCACTACAGGCTTGGGTAAGAGTGGCTGGAAAGCTGCCTGGCAGAGAAAAACCTGGGAGTGTTGGTTGGCAGTGGCTGAACATGAGCCAGCAGTGGCCCAGGTGGCCAGAAAGGCCACATCCCATTGGTCTCAGCCCTGTTCAGATCCCTTTGGAGCCTCCCAACCCTCCAGCAGACTGACACTTCCACCCAGCTTAGTGTCATCTGCAANAACGAGTTGACTGGGCCTGATCCCCCGGTTCCCTTCCAAGTGCTTCATGATAGCTCTCAAGACCACCTGCTCCATGACTTTCCCTGGCACTGAGGTCAGACTGAGGTCAGTACCATAATCAAGAAACAGTATCCACCTAAATATCCTCGGTGGCTGGGAGATTAGAACAAATTCTAGGGAAGACAAAATAGTGGGGAAGAAGCTATAATAATTGGTCCGATGATGGTGCTTTATTTTAGTGTCACGTCAAATTTGCTTCATAGGCTACACCACAATGTAACACAAAGCTGTCACGTCCACACGTGTATTTCCTAAAGGATCAACTCTGTCGCTAGTAATTCTTGAAGCAAATGTAAACCTTACCTTAATCAGGCACTGTGGAAATCTGCTCCCATTCAGTGAGAAAAAGATGGGGAGAACGGAAACAACAGGACAAGGGCAAGTTCCCCTGCATGCTGGTATAAGCACCCTAGGTAGTTTCTAGAGGGGAAAAAGAATCACATTGACTATGTGATTTCCATGGGGCAAACCAGGGTTGATGATGTCCTGTCACTCACAGGACTGATGCATCTAAGATTTCTGTTTCCAGCCCTGCACTTGATTAAAGGACACTCCAACTCCAGAGCTATGTTGTTATACAGAACGCCTGTGTTATCAAATGATTCACTAACCATCACAATATTAGCTCAAGGTTTAGGAATTTTCTAGCATAGGAAGATTAAGACAATTAACAATTCAAATGAGTACCATTTTTTATTAATTGTTTGCAGATATGGCATAGAAGTATTACAACAACGAAAGTAGCAGTATGATTTTGCTACACAAATTTCTAGCTGAAAAAATAGTTAAAATAAATGCTCAGAGCCTGAACTTGCTAAAATCCATCCATCTGCATTCATGTGGAGACATGTTGCACTTACAGAGGTGAAGAGGTGTCCCAGCATGCTGGTGTCATCTTTAAAGCTGAAATTAAAAAAGCGATTATATATATATATATACACACACACATATATATTTGATTCAATCACCTGTAGGTTTTCTTACAGCCTGGGCAGCTTTTCAGGTCTAGTCTACAGACAATAGAGTAGATATGCGAACAAAACTTGTTACTGGCACAAGTTCTCCTGCTGATCTCCACAGGGTGACCTGCACAGCACCGACTTCCCTCTAGCTGCTCTGCAGCACAGTGAGCAAAAAGGCACGCAGGGCAGAAAGATCTTAGTTCTCCATTCCAGCTGAGTCAGAGGCTGAATATGCGACCTTCTGTCACTTGGTCTTCTTATGTCAAAGCCAAGACTGATTTTAAAACTAGGAACGCACTGAGAACCAGATGCTCCAGCCGAGCCAAGCCTTTCTGGGTAAATATATTGCAAAGAACACAAATCATAGAATTTCAAACTTTGGGAATCTGTATATATGTAAATGTATACAAAATTCTGCTGTTCCTTGACAATAGGTTCATACTTTAGAAGATCAGAAATCCAGCAGACTGAAATTAATAATGCATTAGAACAAACACCAGTGCATTGTTTCCCATTTAAGGAACTGCCTAGATATAAATAAACCCTTGCTCGTATCCTGATTTAAACAACAGAATTGTTCTTACCCAGGGTAACAATTGCACCTTTTCAGATAAATAAAAGGGAGAAATTATTTTCAAGAAGAAATCTGAGGAATTAGTCTTAAACTGTCATGCACCAATGCTTCTGCTGTCACTGTACTGAAACCACACAACAGGAATGAGACAGACTGAGAGGGTCGGGGTTGTTCAACCTGGAGAAGAGAAGGCTCCAGGGAGACCTTACTGCAGCCTTGTAATACCTAAAGGGGTCTTAAAACTTTTAACAATCCCTGTAGCAAGAGGATGAGGGGTAATGGTTTTAAGCTAAAAGATGAGAAGTTTAGACTAGACATTACGAAGAAAATTTTTACGCTGAAGTTAGTGAAGAACTGTCCCAGGTTACATGTAGAGGTGGGAGATGCCACATCCCTGGAAACATTCAAGGTCAGGTTGGACGGGGCCTTGAGCACCCTCATCCAGTGAAAGTGGAATGTGTCCCTGCTCACTGCAGGGTGTTGGACTGGGTGACCTTCATGGTCCCTTCCAACTGAAACCATTCCATGGTTCTGTGATTCTATGAATGTGGCTTAGTTCCAAACTCTTGCTCTGAGCATTTCCAAAATTTAGGAGGAGACTGAACTGGATGAGTGAATTACTTTTCTACTTTTGATGCTTTACCTAAAAGTACTAAATCATACATTGCCTAAGTTTGCAGTAGCATTGCTTCTCACTGAGACCAGGTTTCCTTCTTGCAGAATGCAAGAAGCATGGAAACACGGATAGACGCTTCCCCAAAACAACAACTTGGTTAAAAATCAAAAAAGATTAACAAGGATCAGGGATTGCAGACCCTCCCTGAAATAATTTTCTTACAGAACCCCTGTGCCAGCAGTGGGGCAGGGTATTACGGCAGCAGCAGGAACCTGTTTTGCTTTGCCTCTTGGGTTACAGCCTGTAATGAGAGCAGCTCATGACTATTCAAGTTTGCTGCCCAACAGGCAGCTGGATGATTGCATGTTCACCCATCTGACAATGCCTCCAAATAAGACCAGAAAGAACCCAGGCAAAGTATTTCAAAAATATCATTTTTAAAATCTGAAATGCGGAGTTTGATTTTATACTATCAAATAGTTGTACTATCCCATGTGAGCAATATCCAAGTACAGTAACAAGGTGTTTTCCCCTGTATCTTCACAGGGAAGAAAGTTGGTTCCAAGCCAGATTATCAGTGACTTTATTTTTATTTATGAAATGTAAAAGGCCAGAGCATTTGACTACAAAATTCACTGCTGTGCACATGGTATTTGGAGTGAACAAGGGAAAAAAAAAGCATCTCATAAAGTATTTTCCTTTGCTTATATTATCAGTTTGTGAAAACAAGCCTCTCATGAGCAAAGCATTTAAAACAAACAGACTTTTATTAGTGTGCAGTACAGCAAACTGTGGCTGTTTCTCACATAATTTCATTATATGTCAAGCACTGATTTCTTTTTTATGTAAATGAGAGCCTACACACACATGCAATTGCCCTCTACACATACATTAGTTTAAATGCTGGGGTGCTGCACAACTCATCTTTTAGGCTTCCTGTTTGGCTGCAAATCAGTTCTCAGGTTTAAATTTTGTTTAAAAGTTCTTGGCTAATTGATCACTTTAGAGATGATTTAAACACAGGTAAAACACCAACAAAGACTTCTAAAGTAAGCTTTCTTAATGGATGAATTGCAACTATCCATCATTCTGCTCGCTGCTTCCCTACCACCATCCCATTAAACTTAATAAGTTCTATTAAAGCTGTTAACATGTGGCATCTGCTAATGGAAAGTGTATAATGCACAAGGCATGAGGGGGACCTGAGGGCTCCTAGAAGTAAAGTTTGGAACAGAAAGACAAATTCTGACCGTTTGCAAAATTAATGTAACAACAGGTCAACGCTTCAGGCCTTTCTCGGACACGATTCCCATCTAAAGCCTCGCCTGCAGAGGCAATGGGGTTACATTCACTGGTGCAGCGCTGTTATATTTCAAATTCCTCAGCAGTCGAAATGAGGACATTGAAGGGAAAAAAAAAGTTATATTGATTTTTGGCTTGAGCAAATAGTGTGACACATGACCAGCCTGGATCTCTTTTGGAGAGCCTGTGCTCTGTATTACAGAGATTAAGTTTGATCATTCCTGAAGGAACACAGAAACCCCCAAAGTTGGATAGTGAGGGCTGTAATAGTTGCCCTTAATGTCTGCTCTTAGCTGATTACTGACATCTTGAAAGCATTGCTCAGGCGGGCATTCTCGCAAGCTTCTGTCATGTGGGTGCTCTCGCAGATGGAGAGCGTGCAGTGTGGAAAGTGGGTGACTGGGAGCTTCAAGGACCGGCGTGTAATCAAATGCTTTGAACTGTTCTAGCTTGTGAGACCGCTTTGCTTGTTACTAGGGGGACTATCAGAACGTATTATAATGACCAAAGCCAGCCCATGTAGTAACAGCTGCGAGTGTAATCCAAAAATTAGCTCATTAATTCACAGGAAAGTATTTTCTACTCCTCTTTCATCACAAAAAATGTGTCTGCTTGTTAGCGAAATCTAGAGCTTTAGCTGGAACCTTTAAAACATTAGCAATGCACATGTGCTTTTGTATGCCTTAGTGGGAGATTTATTAAGTTTATTCTCTAATCTCTGTTTACAAGCAGAAATATGACGAACATAAATCTTTGGAAATAAGATTTCAGGCTACAAATCCAGTTTGCTATTTTCCAACGTCATGATGTTATTTCAAACCTGCAATTAATTCTTTTCTTCATCGGCCTGTTTGTTTTTAAAAACAATTTCACTCCACTTGACCTTTGTATTTCTTGGAAAAATGTTCAAAGTTGGAAATAACTCAAGATGTTATCTGTTAGTGCTTATTTACCATGCACAGCAGGCTAAACTGGAGCTGAAGCTTAGGAGCCCCAGTGAGATGTGAGATGTAAGGGGCAAGGTTGCAAGCTACCAGTAGGAAACAGCATCACAGTGACAACAAATTGAGGACTGACGCTGTTTAATATCTTTGTTGCAGGTGTGGACAGTGGGATTGAGGACACCATCAGCAAGTTTGCTGATGACACCAAGCTGTGTGGTGCAGCCAACATTCTGGAGGGAAGGGATGGATCCTCACCCCTTGACCTCATGGAGTTCAACAAGGTCCTCCACCTGGGTTGAGGTGATCCCAATCACAAACCCAGGATGAGTAGAGAATGGTTTGGGAGCATCCCTGAGGAGAAATACTTGGGGTGCTGTGGGATGAGAAGCTCAACATGAGCCAGCAATGAGCGCTTGTAGCCCAGAAAACCAAACCATGTCCTGGGCTGCATCCAAAGCAGTGGGACCAGCAGGGAGAGAGGTGATTCTCCCCCTTGGCTCCATCCTGGTGAGACTAAACCTGGAGCCCTGTGTTCAGTTCTGGAGTTCTCAGCACAGGAAAGACATGGAGCTGAAGTTGGAGAAGTTGTCGGAGAAGCTGAAGTTGGTGGGAAACACGCTATGTCAGCAGCACTTGACAAGCCCCACTTTGAGACCAGCTCCAAGTAGCTTGTTTCAGTCTAAAAATTAAAGTAGCCTCTGCTAGCTTTCAGAATGAAAAACCTTCAATTGTATAAGTAGCTTTTAAATGATCAATAAACTCAGGCATGCAAGACCTCTAGCACAACTCACTCAGACCCACATATTCATTAGGCAGGAGAAACTTTTAATTAATGCAGTAGTCTTATGTAAACCCAGATGCCCATGCCTAGAGGGAAAAGATGCTACACACTGCTTAGTTGGTTACAGGAGGACAAGACTACTTCTAAGCTTCAGAGGCTGAAAACCCACAATAAACCCAAACAACCATAAACTTTAAACTAGATTATTTCTAAAAAATACATCTCTCTGATCGTAAAAGCACGGTATCAGAATGGAAAACATGACACAAATAATTTTCCAGCACTTCTTCAGCTCCATATATTCAACCTCCTGGGTCCATGACGACACCTTGACATACTGCACATCTGTAGTGCAGCCCCACAAACCAGAGGCCAATGATATTTTATTTAGTTTACATTTTCTTGAGGAACAGCTCATTGTCTACTTGAAAGCAGAAAGAAAACCTGGCCCAAAACACACGCCCCAGCAGCAGCAGAATTGCGGAGACTCCATGTCCCATGGGAAGGATGGAGGCAGCTGAGGGAAAACTGGAGGGCATGAAAGCCTATGACATGAACAAATTGTGAAAGAGAAAAAGAGATTGATCCAAGAATGGCCAAGACGGAAATGCACTGAATGAAAAGACCTTATTTTCTCCACCAGCCCAAGCTGTTCCAGCTGTTAAACAGGTCTGAGGTAAAAACAGCTACTACAGCATTTCAGTGAGAGTTTGGTTCTTATTTGGTGAGGCCCTGACCAAGTTTGCCCAGAGCAGGGGTGGCTGCCCCATCCCTGGAGGGGTTCAAGGCCAGGCTGGATGGGGCTTGGAGCCCCTGATCCAGTGGGAGGTGCCCCTGCCCAAGGCAGGAGGTGGAACTGGATGGGCTTTGAGGTCCCTTCCAACACAAACCATTGCACTATTCTATGATTTATAAAAGTGAGAGGTATTATAAGCTGATGTATAACAAGTTCCTGTGATGGGATAACTGTGGCAACTCTCTCACCCATTCTGTTCTCTGCGTATGCCATGAGATGTGCAGAGGAGGAACAGAAGATACCAGAAGAACGGGGTGGGTGTTGCAGCACGCTGCACAGCTGCCACTCCCAACCTGTACCACTACATGTAGGACTGAGGTTTCTTTTCTTACAGCGACCTGCAGAAAAGCAGCTTTTGCAAAGCAGGAAAGGCTTCTGGAATTCTGCTCCCACCACAGACCCGTGTGAGTTTGGAAGGGTTTAAAAACATTTCTCTTCTTGGCTGCTTTTAACCCACCTGCTTGCTCCTTTTCTCCCTCATTCCTCAGGAAACACTTTTCAAAGCAGTGCCTTTGGACCATATTTATACAAAACTGTCACCCACTGGATTTTCCTTCAACTCAGAGGTGAGGAGGACAGTAGTAGAAGCTCGGTGTGGTTATAGTGGTGGAGCGGCAGCAGCGCTTTGCTGAGCAACAGGATTAGTAAAAAGACTTACATTTTGCAATTGAAATGCTTAGGGAAAGAGTAAGTACTTTAACTCCTATTTAGAGCTCAGTCCTCCAGGGTGCTGAGCACGTTGGCTGTGAGCCAGGCAAGCATTTCAATGCCTACCTAGAGAGTAACCCCATGTTTTTGATCATTCAGTGCCCCTGCCCTTGCTCATAGATAAAGCGCAAAGTGAGCAAAGGAACAGAATTGAGCCCAAAGCCCTAAAACAGAAACTATTGTCATTACTGTTGATTAATTACACTTATTGTCATTACATTATTTTCATAGAAGAGGACAAAAATGGACAGTTCTCATTGCATTACAGCAATTTGATACTTGCCTCAGGAAGGACAGTGCTCTATGAAGCTGGCAATCATGATATTAGAGCAATTTTAGTACATTCTGCAGGAATCAGTTTTATCTTTTTAGGAAGGTTTGCCTTTTTTTCAGTGAGGAATACACATCTTAAAATGGCTCTCTTGGCTTTGAGGCCTCTGATGTCAGCTGAATCCAGAGGAGGGCCACTGAGATGATCCAAGGGCTGAGAGAGTTGGGCTTGTTCAGCCTGGAGAAGAAAAGGTTGAGGGGAGATATTAGAGCAGCTTCCAGTGCTAAAAGGACCTCCAGGAAAGCTGGTGAGGGGCTCTTGATCAGGGATAGGATGGCAGGGTATGGTTTTCAGCTAAAAGAGGTGAGATTGAGATGAGATGTTAGGAAGAAATATTTCTCTATAAGGGTGGGGAGGCCCTGGAACAGTTTTCCCAGGGCAGTGGTGGGCACCCCATCCATGGAGATGTTCAAGGCTACGTTAGATAAGGGTTTGAGCAGCCTGATCCACTCAGGTGTCCCTACCCATGGCAGGGGGTTTGGAACTGGATGGTCTTTGAGGTCTCTTCCAAGCCAAGGTGTGTGATGATCCTATGATCTGCTGAAACCCGTGATTTCAGAAATACTGATTATCCGTATTGGATCAGAAACAAGGCAACAGCAATGCTTTAGAAACATTAGCTAAGCAGTTATACCTCTACCCTGTGTAATCCAGTTACACAATCTCTTCTTTTTTTGTGCTAGAGAGAGGAAAAAAGTTCAACTCTGGGAAGAAAAAAATAGTTCAAAGCAAAAATGTAATACGGAAAGCCAATGATATTTACATTTAGCAGATTGTAGCATTTTGGTTTTCAAAAGACTGAGTCCGAGGTAATTAAAACTTTGGTGGCCTTTCAGTTTTTAAATTGCAAATAAAGGGTAACAAAACTTAGAGAGTGAGGTCTTTCTGCAGCACATGTGGCAGGAGAAGCCCGCGCTGTCACGGTTTGACAGGTGTGTGCTTGTGCGCTGCTCGGCTCGCCGCGGCGCAGAGCTCCCCGTGAAACCCGAGAGTGTTTGTAAACAGTCTGTACTTTCTCAAAAGTGCCCTGGAGATTTGTTACAGGAAGTCAAATTGCTCAAATCTACCTAATTTGGCACGATACGTTGAAAGCATGCTTGAGTGATCATAATTGCGCTGGGACTGACTTCATTTAGCAATCTCGGGGCATACCTTTCCAATAACAACTGCAGGCAATATAAATTCAATCTCTTGTTTGTCTCTGAAAGTGATTAGCCTAAAAAATTTGGTATTTAAACACTCATAATTGCAAAGTGTTATTTATATCCCAGTTTGATTTATTGAATAAAAATTATCTTTTTTTCCCCCCTATATGAGCTCCTTTGGAAAGCGAACAGGATAGGAACAGAAATGAAAGGGAGAAGATAATTCTCATTTTGATTTATTACATTAAAAAATCTCTTCCCCCCCTCTCCCCCCCCGAAATGATTTGATAAATGGAAAAGAGAGCAAACAGGAATAAAAGGAAAAAGGTAATTATCAGCTGTGGTGAGTGCTGCTTTTACAAGGGAGTTTTCTTCCCCTGCAACTTGTAATACTGCAGCAGGAACATAAAAAATCTGGTATTTATTTCAAGCATGGATTTTTTTCTGTGAAATACCTATGGTTCATTAGGATTACAATTACAGAATCGGAATTGTTTGGTTGGAAAAGACCTTAGGGATTATCGAGTCCATTCATACCTGTCCACTGCTAAATCAGATCCACTTGATTATTAGTTATATACACCTACAATTTTATATACAATGTAATTACTAATATAATCGTCTTTTAGATCTATGCCAAAATATGTGCAAAGCTAAGGCAAATCAACGGTGCTGTACAACTAAAAGGACAGAAAGGAGAGGTGAAAGACTCCCATTTTCATTTTGAGTACGATAATCAGTGTTTTCAAAGCTAAAGACATTTATTTGGTGCATCCGTTCGTTTTTTTTCAAACAATTAATGTAATACATATTTACATCTTTTTATATTGGCATTCTTATAAATTGCTGGGGCAAAACCCAGGACAGGTGAAAATTGTCCTGAAAATGAATTCTGGGAAAAGATCTGCAGAAAGACAATAGTTGATTGGAAAGTACAGGCAAAGATCTAACTTGTGTGTGACCTTGAAATGTTTGATTCCCAGCTGAACTTAAAACTTCAGCTGAAGGAGTGGAGATTGAGATGAAATGTTAGGAAGAAATGTTTTCATGTGAGAGTGGTGAGGCCCTGGCCGGGGTTTCCCCAAAAAGTGGTGGCTGCCCCATCCCTGGATGTGTTGAAGGCCAGGTTGGATGGGGCTTCAGTGGAAGGTGTCCCTGCCCAGGGGGATTGGAACCCCCTGCCATGGGCTGTAACACCTCCCACTGGATTCAGTTACTCAAAGCTCCATCCAACCTGACCTTGAACCCCTCCAGGGATGGGGCAGCCACCACTTCTCTAGGCAACCTGGGCCAAGGCCTCCCCGCCCTCACAGCGAAATATTTCTCCCTAAGATCTCATCTCAACCTCCCCTCTCTCAGCGGAAAACAATTCCCCTTGTCCTTTCCCTGCACTCCCTGATCAAGAGCCCCTCCCCAGCTTTCCTGGAGCCCCTTTCAGTACTACTGGAAGATGCTCTGAGGTTTCCTCGGAGCCTTCTCTTCTCCAGACTGAACAATCCAAACTCTCTCAGCCTGTTCTCATACAGGATGTGTTCCAGCCCTCAGATCATCTCTGTGGCCACTTCTGGCTTCACCCAACAGATTCACATCTTTCCTGTGTCTCACACTGTGCTGGGGTCCTGTGTAAGGGTGAAGAGCTGGTGCCAGCAGGTGCATCCAGTGGTAAATGAATTGCTTAAGTGGTGCTGGAACAGAGATGGAGTTTCTAAGACTCCTCCAGGATTAACCTAAAGCTTACTTTATTTTTAAATATCAAATTAACCAAATTGTCCCTTATATGAAGTCAAACCTTGGGGCGAGCCTGATATTTAAAGGGTCTGTGCATATTCTGTTTCAAACTAGGTGGGACTGTCACTTACCTAAGTAAATAATTTAGTGCTATAATTTAGCCCATTTTGCCTTTGGCAAAGCTACTGCTTACCCTAAACATCTCCACTTATTTTTAAACCAAACATATTATTTATTTGATGAGAAGGCAGAGAACAGAAAGAGCGGCACAACCTGAACATTCATCATTGTTGTTTGTGCTTCTTGAAGGACATTGTTGAATTATTGCTGTAAACATTCCACATTTGGCTGAATGTTGTTGATATAAACAAGGATTTTTCCTCATTAAGGTAATTTGGTGCAGTCTGAGAAACTGATTTATCAAGAGAATTAATTAGAGGCAGATATGATTCGTAGCTCTTTGTACTTGTAGATGTTTCAGCATAAACATCCCCATTAAAATTAAATTACTGCTAATCTCATCCTACTAACAATAGTTTTAAAATACACTTCACATATGCAGACAGGACGCCCTTATTAAGATTTGGGGCTGTGCAGCAGACAGTCGCAGGCTCACAGTTGTCATGGTGCATAGGTGGAAGAGAAGTTTTGTAGATGCATTATGTGGTGTATGGTGCTTGTTCAGGGGTGGGCAGGTGAAATCGAGGATCATGGAATCGTGAGATGGTTTGGGATGAAAGGGACCTCAAAGCCCATCCAGTTCCAACCCCCCTGCCATGAGCAGGGACACCTCCCACTGGATCCTGTTGCTCAAAGCCCCATCCAACCTCTCAAAGACTGAAGTAAGAAATGTTAGAATTTATCTGCAATTAAAGCAAAGAGGCATTTTTGTGAGTCAGGAGAATCCATCTTTCAGTTCCCAATCTTAGTGATCAATCCTGTAAAGATGCTGAATGGCTTCAAGCCACTGTTTATTGAGTCTAATTACAGCGTTCAACAACTCACAACCCGTGAGCATCACAGAGCCAGATAGAGTGTGCATTTATTATACAAAAAGGGCCTTTGGGAAGTCTCGATTAGTCTCAAGACCACTTGAAAGGAAAGATAAGGACTTTCCTTTCAAGGGGTCTCTTCCTCTTCTGTAGCAGACGAAAGAATTAGCAGCAAAGGCTCCAGTTCTGGTCAAAAAAAAGGGATAATGTGGTGATGAAGTAGGTCTTAAATCATTTTGATGCATTTAAGTGTCACTCTAAAGAAGATCTAGAGACGTAGAGAGCAAACAAAGTATTAATCAAAATAATCAAGCGTATTTGAGGATTCAGTCGGTCAACCGGTTACGTAGATTTTTCAACACCAAATTTTCATCACTTTTAAAAGGTCTTCTTTATATTGTTCATTCATGAGATGAAGCTTCTGTTTATTCAGGTTATTAATCCAATTTTATTGCTTTATTTCTCTCACTGGAGAGTCTCATAAAAGGCATTTGATTTTCCACAGGCAGAAGAGAGTCTCAGGGGAGGATTACGTATGGATTAACCAGGAAACTAGACAGCTGGGGGGACTCTGGTGACCCTACTGAAGGAAGCAAAGCTTTTCCCTGGTCTCTGTCATAGGACAGAGCTCCACGTGTGGACTCCAGCACCAGAATATGATCCAGTTACAACAGTAACATTGGACTCAGCATTATGGTGGGACCCAAAGCCCCCAGCTGAAGTATGGTGGGCATTAAACACACGGATACTCTATGTAAGTGGTGGGTGGCGTGTGTCTGAGATTATGGGATTGCTGGACAAACAGCTGAATCTCTGAGAGGCAGGAGAAGAGCAGAAAGGCTCCTTCAAAGTCACCACAGTGCGAGGCAGGAGCAAGCTGATGATCTGGTGGGATGTTGTATGCAAGCAAAACAGTCCTATGCCAGAGCTGAATCCTGCCTCCAGAGTCCTGTTTTGGGCCACTCTCCATCTCTAATCATTGAAATAAAGGCAACAAAGAGAATGCATGGTGATCATCTATTTGAGGCTTGAATTTCTGCCATAAATCACAGAGATATCAGACTCAGGGGAACACAGGGGAAGAAAAACGTCTTTCTGCATATACTTTTTAGAAGTGAGTGCTCCTGAAGGATAAATATTTAGCTGAGGTACTACAGTACAGAAAAACCCATCACATTTCGCTTGGAACTCATTACCTAGGGATTCATTAACATCTTTTGCCTTCATGCAAATATTTATTTCAGGGAAGGCTATCTGCATATAGATGATTTTTTAAAATAGAATCATAGAATAACCAGGTTGGAAGAGACCCAAAGGATCATCGAGTCCAACCATTCCTATCAAACACTAAACCATGCCCCT
>WAAB01022282.1:6017-19837 GCA_013389865.1 Piaya cayana
ATAGAATAAAAAAAAAAAAAAAGCCTCGTGTGGGCAACAGCTCACACTGAACACCCTTTCTGCTGGGAAAAAGCCGCCTTTGGTGCTCCCTGCAGCAGGCTGAAATCAAAGTTTTCTCACCCGCCGCTGCGATTTGTGTCCTCAGGCTGGTCCAGACCCAAATGTAACTTTGGGCACTAGCAGCCCCAGGGCCCAGTGCTGCTCCCGGGGTTGTCAGTGCTGCAGGACAGAGCGGGGTTACTCTGATTCCTAGTGCCACAGGCAGTTTTTATGCCTTAAAGATGCTTTTCCTCACATCAAAAGCGAGAAGGGGCTGGCCCCATCCTGGCCCCCTCCAGTAGTGATGCTTAATGGTTGGACTCGATGGTCCAGTGGGTCTCTTCCAACCTGGTTGTTCTATGATTCTATGATGGTCTAAATCGAAACAGCAGTTTGTGACTCCTAAAAATCAGTCTTGGCAGGGCAGGCAGCAGGTTCAGCTCCCCGGTGGTCCCTGCAGATCCCTTAATTAAGAATTTAAAGGCTTCAGAGTGACCCCGGTGGTTTGGGATTCGGGCAAGAAGCCTGGGATGAGCGCTGGGGCCAGAAGGCGGCTGCTGGGGGCTGTCGGCTGGGGGCAGCCCCCCCCCCCCATCCTCTTGCGTCTTGTGCTGCCATCACTCTTGGGATGAAATTTCACTTGGACTCGACTCATTTTTTGGTTTAGCCTTTGGTAGGAATTCGGTTTAGTGTTTGATAGGAATGGTTGGACTCGATGATCCGGTGGGTCTTTTCCAACCTGGTGATTCTGTGATTCATTTTGGAGGTTTTCTGCTCCCCCACGGAGCATCCGATGTGTGATGAGTTTGCAGAGCCTCAGCCCTCCCCGTACCCCCCTGGCTGGTGGGGGTCACGCTGCTCGTCTCCTCTCCCCCTCGCCGAAGTTTGCAGCCGTGGGCTTGATCCACCTAGATCTCGCCGGGCTGAGCCGCCCTGTAATGTTTGCTGCTCTAATCTATTTCGAAAAGGCGGCCCCTGCGATGCTGTTTTGTTCCAATTAGACCCTGGGAGATGATTCTGGTAAGGCAGCGGCCGGGCTAATTTACCAGGCAGACATTTCATTGAATTAGTCCTTGAGCTGCAGAGCGAAACGGGGAGAGCAGAGCCCAGGCTGGGGCAGGACTCAAGGCTGAGGGTCAGCGTGATGCTCACGGCAAAAAGCCACGTTCTGCTCGAGCCTAAAACCTGCTCCCGAGCTTTTTTTGCCCCTCGTTGGGTGGGGAAGGGGCTTGAGCTCCAGGCTGGAAGGACATGCAGAGCGAGGAACGATGGTGGATGTTACCCGGCCAGGCCGGGAGCGCTGGCAGAAACCTCCCCATCGACTTGCAAACTGTGCAGATCCGCTGTGGCCGTCACTGAAGGGGAATAAATATAGAAGCCTGAGATGCCGTTGGGTTCCCAGAGTCACTTTTCAGGCCCTAACTTTGCGCCGTGAGGCAACGTCGATTAAAGAAAATGGATTCTCTGCAGCAAGCGGGTTCGCACGCCTGGAGGAGTTCGAGACAGCCCGGGACACCCCCCCTCCTGCCCGCTCCCGTCCCCATTGCAGACGGGTGACACCGTGGCCTAGGATCTCAAATCGCTTCCCAAAAGCCAGGAGGGGCAATGCAGCCCCCCTCATATAAACCTTGATTTATTCAGCAATGATTTGAAGGTCCCCGTCCCCGCCCTCAGTCTGTACGGTGTGGAATATTCAAGTGGTTAAACAACTCCCAGCTCTTTTTTTTTTTTTTTTAAAGCCAGAAGGAGAAATGGGACTGTGCCCCAGGGAGTTGGGCTTCTGCATCGTATCATGATTCTTCTGCATCCCATCCTGATTCTTCTGCCTCCCATCCTGATTCTTCTGCATCCCATCCGGGTGCGGGAGTGGGTGCCGCAGGGCTCAGCTCGGCTCGCAGCGCAGCCCGAGACCTTTTTTTTAATTGGGATTGTGCGGTGCCCAAGCCCGGAGGAAGCTGAGCGCCAAATTCCCAGCAGGTTGGGATGTGCCTGTGGGGAGCGGATGGAAAAAAATCAAGATGGGCTGAGCTCTGGTGTCTCAGAGGGGCTGTTGTAGAGCCTCATTGAGGGCTGGAAAAGGCTGTTGTAGTTTTCCTGGTTTTGTGGTTGGGCTCGATGATCCGGTGGGTCTCTTCCAACCTGGTTATTCTATGATTCTATGATTCCTGCCCTTTCTGGGTATATTTAACCTCTAATTCCCAAGACTTCAATTACTCCTGAGACTGGGGCTCTCGCTGCTTCCCCAAGAGGTGCTACATCCCCCCCCTGCTCCCATGCAGAAGAGAGCTGGGGGGTCAGAGAAGGTTGGGGTTTGTCCACAAACTATTTTATAGGCATAATCTATTTTATAGGCTGCTGGCGAGCAGGATTTAGGGCTGAGGAAACCTCCTCCTCTCCGAAATCATCACCTCCCAAGAGATGAGGAAAGGTGGTGACTCTCTTCTCATTCAATCTTGGTTTAATTCCATTATCTTCTGGTTCATTTTTATAAGGAAGAGCCTGGCTCATCCTGAAACGCTGATCGCAGCGGCCTCAGAGGTGGGAAAGCTGGAGACGGGACAAGCGGCAGCGCCAGCTGGACACGTGGCTCTCCGAGTCGACCAAAGGGTCCCCAGGTCCTTCCCTGTCCAGGGCTGCTCTCCGAGGCTGCCTGCTCACTCCAAACCTCCAGCTCTAATTGGATGCTGCTCTCTGAGCTCTAAATCAAATCACAGCTCCCGTGAAATGAAGTTTTCTGGATGCGGACGGCCGCCTGCGTCAGCCATCACCACCCAGCTCGTGGCGCGTTCCTCTCGGGGCGCGGCAAAGGTCAACGGTCGCCTTTTCCAGCCACCCCCCCCGTCAGCTTTTTCCCTGTTAAGGACACTGCCTGGTGAGGCGGTCGCTCAATTGAACCGTCCCGGTGTGCGACCCCAACATCCCCAGCGCCCCTCGCTCTCGGCAGCATTTCAGGGTGCAGGAGCCGAGCGTGTTGGTCTCTATTATTAGCTCTGCATCGGGTGCCCTGATGGATGGAGATATTAGCTGGGTTATGGACCTATTGATTTCTCAGTTTTTTTTTTCTCCCTTTGTTTCATGTGTGAGCGCAGCTGGAGGAGGAAATCCAATGCGCGCCCGCCTTTTGGCTTCGGATGGGAACTTTCCGAGAGCTGAAAATCAATTTGAAGCAGGCAGAGAGGATCCTGCAAATCTCTGCAGCGGAGCGCGGAGGGTGGATGATGGGGAGAGGGCGTCCCTGCAGATCCCCCCACCAAGTACACGCGGCAGCATTGGGGAGAGCTGGGCAGGTCCTGTCTGGAAGCTGCCACCTCCCTCCGTTAATTAGGGCCACGCGGGGAGCGGGTAATTAGATCTCCTCGGCTGCAACCGGCTGGCACTTGGGCCCTATCAGTTAGCCCTGCTCTGGACGAGGCGCAGAGGGACGTTGGGGGGGCTGGTAATGAAATGCGGTTGCGCCGGGCGTCATCGGAGCTCGGGGGTGACGGAGGCGATGGGTGCGCCCACTTCTCAGGTGCAAGTCTCTCGCTTGGGCTGAAATCGCAGGGTTTGGGCGCAGGAACCTGGTTGTTTGGGTTTATCCGTCTTTGCAACACCCACCTCTCCTGCCGGTCTCCCTAAAAAAGCAATTTATTTAACCCTGCTGGGGGGGACAGAAAGGGCATCAGCAGGGATGGACACCCCCTTGGGCAGCAGGGATGAGCTGACGGTGGTGGCTTTTTCTCCTTGTCCTCCCTCCCAGGGCTGCCGGTGTCTCCCCATGGCCACGTGGCGCTGCCTGGCCTGGCCGGCCACCCCAGGACCGGCGTGACCGTCACACCCTGCTTGTCCTTTTCCAGGTAGGTGGCGGTGGGGTGAAGTGGGGGGGGACAACAAGTCTCAGCTGCCCGGAGGGGGTGGAGGGAAGAGCCGCTTTCCCAGCGGCACATAAAACATTGTCCACTTGCAGGATGATGCATCCGCTTCCTCCATAATTAATTTTAAAGAGAAGGCCAAGTGCTGACTAAGCCCGGCATTTGTCCTACGAAGCTGCGTGATTCATGAGCCACTGATACCCCGGTCGTGTCCTGCGGAGTGTTTCTCAGAGCTTGGGAGATGCCTCCTTTCCCTGCTCCAAGTTAACAAAAGGAATAACAATAATAACTACGTCTAGTGCTATTGTGCTTCCCAAAAGGAGGTTGTGGAGAGGAGGGAGCTGGGCTCTTCTGCCAAGGGACAGGGGACAGGACGAGAGGGAATGGCCTCAAGCTCCACCAGGGGAGGTTTTGGCTGAATATCAGGAAAAAAAAAATCATGGAAAGTGTGATTGGGCAGTGTCAGAGGCTGCCCAGGGAGGGGGTTGATTCACCTTCCCTGGACGGGTTTAAGGGACATGTGGCCGAGGTGCTGAGGGACATGGGTTAGAGTTTGATAGGAACGGTTGGACTCGATGATGCGGTGGGTCTCTTCCAGCCTGGTGATTCCATAATTCTATGATCCTCATCATCTGCAAAATGCCTCTTGCACCTTGGAAGCTCACAGGGGCGCAGGCACCGAGCCCCGTCCCTGTGGGGTGTCGGGCGCGAAGCTGGGCTTTCTGCAGCTCCCGCGCCGAGGCGAATTCTCAGGGGGTGGGGAACCAGGCTAAACTCTCCCTTCCCTTCTTTCAGGTCCAACGCCTCCGTCACTGAACGTAAGTAGCCCCTGGGTCCCGTGAAATGGGGAAGCAATGAGGCTGCTCGGCTTGCGCCAAGTCCGGTTTAGACCCATCGGTGCCCAGTTAGCAGCTGGAGAGCATAAAGTCCCCCCCTTTGGCTTTTCATGGTAGAAACACAGGTTTGCATCTGCCTTTTGAAGCAGAAGCTGTAGTTTCTGCTGGGAGGGTGGAAGTCAGCCCTCCTGGTCCAGCCGGGCAGGAGGCTCTGTGGCTCTTTGGGTGTTTCCCAAAGCCGCCCAAGCCAGAGACAACAGCGGCAGAGAAGGGGACACGATGCTGCATCTCAGGTGTCCCCCTCGCCGTGAGGAGGAGTGATATTAGATGATAGATGAGGAGGGAGGAAGAGGGACGCGGGATTTTGAGAGGTCTCGGGGCATCACGTCTGCGACGTGAGGACGAATCCGCGGTCGGGAACCTTCCTCTCGCCGCCTGCCTTTCAGAGTTTGATGGAGAATCGGTCGGATGACAGCGGGAACTGTTGTTATCACCGGGGGAATCCTAGCGACGGTGATCCTGCTGTGCATCATCGCCGTGCTCTGCTACTGTAGGCTCCAGGTGGGCGCCGCCGCCATCCCTCGCCTCGCCGCGAAACCCTTTGACCTCACTTAAAAGCACTTTGGGGCAAATTGCTGGTGCGGGAGGGGGTCTTGGCAGCATTTTTCTGGCCCGCGATGGGCTGGGAGTTGAAACCTCTTTTTTTCCTGGATGCCGCAGGGTTACATCCTTTCCTCCTCCCAGCGTGAGGGGGGAATTCTCTAAGGCTTTTGAGAATCTGCAGTGCTTGCTGATTTAGACGTAGGCTTGGCTGGCTTTGCGATACCAGATGGAGACTTTTGTCTTTTTTTTTTCTCCTGTAAATTAAACAAGGAGGCTTTCAACAAGAGAGAGCTACAACCTCCCAGTCTTTAAAAGTTTAATGTGAAATCTGTGCCATGCGGCAGTGCCCACGTGACGAAAAAAAAGCGCGGCGGTTACTTGGAGGAGGTTCCAACTGGCACGGTTACATCTTCCCCTTGCAAACCTTGCCGGAGAGACCATGAGCTCGGCTTCTAGCTGGGTTTTGTCTGGTTTCTGCTGCAGGTACCCAGAGCAGCAAGAGGCCGGCGGGGAGGTTTCCACTGGCAGAGGGACGAGGGGAGCGGGGGTGTGATCAGGGCCGGGTGCGAAGCCCAGTCTGCTCGCTCGCCGCTCCCCTTCCCCTAACGCAACCCCTTCCCTTTTGCACAGTACTACTGCTGCAAGAAAGATGGCTCCGATGAGGAAGAGGAGGAGGAGGAGGAGGAGGAAGAGGAAGAGCCGGACCTCCCCGTGCACTCGCGCCTCGGCGCCTGCAACGCCTGCAGCTCCCGCCTGCTGGACGGCCAGGGCAGCCCCGCGCCCCTGCCCAGCAAACTCAACCAGCACGGGGCCCCCAACTACTGCCCGACCTGCTCTCCCTACGGCTCCCCCTTTTATATCCGGACTGCCGACACGGTGCGCAACGGGGGCGAGAGGGTCGCCTACGCCCCCGCCTGCTACAAGGAGATGGGGCCGCCCATCAACCTGGCCGCCCTGCAGGGCTACCCGGTGAGCCGCCACGGCCTCCTCCGCGAGGGCTTCCCCAACCCGCGGGCCATCAGCACGGAGGTGTAGTCACCATTGCCACTAGCACACGGTGTCCCCCGCCGGCGCCCGCTCGAGGGAAGGGCCCTTTCACTTGTCTTTTGTTGTTGTTGTTGTTGAGGGGGTGTGGGGTTCACGCAGAGAGGACCCCGTAAGCCCCATCCAAGACCAGCACAGTCCTCCTGCGGAACCGCCCGGCGTGGCTGAGCCTGACGGGCGAGAAGACGAGAGACACCTCGACGGGCGACGTTGAACCGGCCGCCTCCCGACCCATCATAAGTGTCATTATTATTCTACTCCGTCTCCTGAAGGGACTTGTCTAACGAGGGCTATGTACAGTACAACCTAACTTTCATTACCCCAGGCTCCCCCCCGACTCCCTGAGCCCAGAGCGAGGTCTCCGGTTTCCCACACGGCCGCCCAAGGCGATGCAACCACCCCCACCCTGGCACACAGAGCGACGCTTGATCACCTGCAACCTGCCACCTCCGGCAAATCCCGCGGCTCGGCTGGGAACGGCGGCGCTTCTCAGCCATGGGGAAGCAAAGAAGAGAAGATCCAGGTCCTTGTGCTCCCCTCCGACCGCATCGGTTGCCGCTAGCAGTTAGTTTTGAGTGTAAGACAGGACGCCACCTCCCACCTGCTTCAGCCTTTGCACGTGCCGGAGAAGTTCAAGACACGAGTTTAGGTCACTGCTCGGGGAGGCCAAGTTGCTCGCGAAACCACTCGCCCACGCAAAAGGGCGCAGGCTGATCCTTCCACGGCCAAAGCCTCCACCTCTTCTGCTCTTCACCGGCTTTCTTAGGAGCGTTTTTAACTTGGACCCATAAAAAACCGGCAAGATTTTACTTGTGGGAAGGATTATATCCCCGAATGACTGCGGGTTTTGTCACCTTCGGCATTTGAAGCCCGATCCACCCACCCTGACGGCTCCAGACGGCCAGAGGGAGGTTGGCTTTAGGGTGGCTTTTGCTTTTCAACAGCAATAGCCGAGAGCACTGGGTGAAGTCTCCTCCGTTGCAGGATTCCCTCGGCGAAGTGAATGTTCCGCTGGTCGGGGTTTCCCCTCTTTTGCTTTTGGAAGAAGAGGGTGCAAGACCCGAATCTGGGTTCACCGGCTCCGCGGCTGGTAAAGAGCCCGTGACTCTGCCTTTCTGCAGAAACGAACGTGGGAAAGTTCCTCCCTCCTCCATAAATCAAATTAGGTGGAAAAAAAAATTACCAAAAGGGCATCTCCATCATCCACGAGCTCTTGCACAGCGACCGGCGCGGGGCTTCTCGGCTGAGCGCTTCCCATTCACGGCAGGGAGGAGGGACCCAGACGGCAACGATCCCTGCAGCCGCGTAGACGCTGTTGGAGGCGATGGCAGGAGACACCTCAATATGGGATAGGACTGCTCAGAATCGTGCGTGCTGGGGTGGGTTGGTTTTTTTCCCACCGCTTGCAATTTGGGAATCCTGCTGCTCGCAGAAGGATTTGGACTCGACTTCCCCGTTCACACACAGAAAATAGTAGGTCTCAGCATAGAGGAATGCACTAAACGAGCCTTGAATGTCTACAGTACAAGGAAAAAGGCTGATTTACAGTTCGGACCTGCTCACGCCGCGGCCCCTCTGCTCGGACTACCTGAAGAAAAGGAGCTAGATGGATGCTAAATGTGATGATGGGCTTTGCAACCAACCACCTTGTCCCAGCTGCGTTTTACACAAACCTCGTGCACCATCTCCCCCGCCTCCGGCGCAGAAAGTTGTTGTAGTCCCATTATCCTGAGTCTCACTGCATCTCGTTTAAAGAACCTCCTTTTCCATTCTCCAAATAGCGATAGCAGGTGTTTAAACGTCCTCTCACATTCAGGGCAGGCAGGAGGGAAGATGAAAGCAGCAGCAAAGCACTCTGGATCCCACTGGCTGATAGACTGTGGCTTCTACCCCTTCCCATCCAGCCACGAAGATACAGTCTGTGACTCTTTTTTTCTTGGCTAACTCAGTAAACCCCGTATTTTCCCACTAAAGCATCTGCTCGCTTGGGTCTCTATTCTGCTGGGAGCCACGAGAAGCTCCTACGGCCCCGGGTGACCTGCAGGCTGTTTCCTGCACGGCCCCGTGATGCAATCGATGCCTTCGGAGGGGGCAGCGCCAGCTCCCGGCATCCAACTCTACCTCTCGGCACGCAGCGAGGCTTTCCCACCGCAACAGCAGCACGTGCCAGACCACGATCTCTGGAGGACATTCCCAACCCAGGGGGCCTTTTGCTTCTGTGGGTCACCCTTCTGGTCAGAGGAAGGCAACCACGTTATCATCTTCATCACACGCAAATTAAGCGCGACCTCTTGCTTGCTAATGAGGGGCCAAGGCTAGCGAGGCAGTTCCAGAGGGGCCAAGAGGAGGGTTGGCCTCACAGCCAACCCCACAGCCCAGGCCCGGCACGGCTGTAGAGAACTGGGTGAGTCTGAAAGGGCTGGAAACGTGGGAGATGTGACTGCGGGTTTTAAGATCTGGGGGATGGAGGAACAGGACGGGGATAGGGGCAGGGATCCCAGATTTTTTTTTTCCGCTTCAGATTCCTCCTGTTATTATTCTCTGTCTTTGTTGCTCGGCTATGGGTCCAAATTCAATGTGAGAAATAAACAAGGACTTTGAAATACAAAACAGGAGTGACTGCTGTTCTTTGGCAGGCAACACAAAACAGGGTTTATCTGGCACTGCTATATCGGTGCAAGGATTTTTTTTTAAGGTGCTCCTGCTGTCCTTGTGTCCCTCTTCCTCCCTTGCCTCTCGCCTAGGGACACACGTTTCAGACCCACAGTTTTACAGTTTAGCTCTTTATTGTGTCACAGAATTTTTTTTGTGTGCTTTGGAAATTGTCCGTGTAGTAGAAGAACCCACAGGGCAGAGCAGAGAGGCAGCTGCTGGCCTCTGCGCCCCGCCGCCTCCAACCAGAGCTCTTCAGGGGCGGCTACAGCAGAAACAGCGTTTCCCAACTCACTTCTCAGTAGCTTTCTAGGAACTGACGGTTTGTCTTGAGTAAAATCCTCTCGGTGGAGAGGGAACAGTGTTTACTAAGTCCTAGGAATCCCTCCTCGCCCAGCAGACTGGTCTACGGGGACTGGGTCCGTGGCCAAGCCCAGTGGGACGGCTTCAAGTGGTCAAGTTTAGCTTGAGGGGACTCCTGCCCCTGAACTTGGAAGGGAAGAAGAGAGCCTGGCAGCACTCAGGGTGATCTGAGCCGACACGACCGGCAACAAGCCTTCCTGTAGTACCAGTGGGAGCACAGCTTCACCTTCAGCACCAGCACGCAGTTGGCCGTCGGTTTGTCTTCACAGTCTTCTTCTGGGGAGCAGAACCAGCCACAGAAGGGGGTTAAAAAAAGGGACGTGCTTCCCCATCGCAGAGCAGGGCAGAGCAAAGTGCTCCTGAGAGCTCCCCTCCTGCCCCGCGATCTCTGGTCTTACCTGGTGCCTCCGTGGGGCAGGGTTGGAGTTGGCACGTCTGCCTGGCTTCTGGTTTGGAAGGCGGGTCGCAGCCCTGAGCCAGCGCGTCCCCTTGGTAACACTTCACCTCACGCAGTCGCACGCCGGCACCGCAAGTCTTGCTGCACTGTTGGGATCCAGAGAGAGGAAAGGGACCGTGAGAGGCATTTTTAAAATTCCTCCCCAGCTCCCAAGCTTTTCCTCCCAGTGAGGCCTCCCAGTCCTTCCTTTGGAGACTGTTCTTGAGTTCTGGGTCAAATCTCACACTAATCTCAAACTTACGCTCCCGCTTTTTGCTGGGGGAGAACCTCCCTGAGCTCTAGACAAACCCACGGAGGGGTTCGCTTTCCTCTCTTTCCTGCCACTTGGAGCTGGTTTTGCTTGGAGTGTTGATGCGGTGATAGAAGATGGAGAAAATGGCTGCTGCAACCCAGGCCCTGTGCTTCCGTTCCCTAAATGCTCACCGGTTAAAATCAAGGAAAGGACAGAGCACTGACTCCTGGCAGAGGAGGAGGCACGGCTCTACCCTGTATACCTGCAGCCTGT
Organism: Piaya cayana; assembly: GCA_013389865.1. Taxonomy (NCBI): domain Eukaryota; kingdom Metazoa; phylum Chordata; class Aves; order Cuculiformes; family Coccyzidae; genus Piaya; species Piaya cayana. The sequence goes on from WAAB01022282.1 coordinate 16,368, forward strand.
TCTTGCTGGAGGCGATAATCCACGTGCTTTAAGGTCTTCTCCAACTTGCGTGTACCAGCCCCACCACCTGCTGCCTGCTCTGCAGAAGAGCAGAGCTCACAGGCCCTTCCAGACCCAACGAAGCCCACAAGCAGAAAAGGAAACCCTCAGCGCACAACGTGCTCCGCCAACTAGGGTTATGAGGCCTCCTCTCCTCGCTCCCCACCACCCCGAGCCCTACCTGGGACCAGGAGGTAGTGAACCACGTTGAACACGGCCTCCTGAAGCAGGCAGCTCGTTCCTCAGGTTTCTGAGAGGCTTCGCAGTGCTTCTCCGGGTATTCCCTGTACACACCGTTCTCCAGGCCTGCGCACAGGACCACCCGGGTCTTCACCCCTCGCCCGCAGCTGGCGTTGCACTGGGAAAGGCAAAGGAACAGGTGGGTAACAAACGATGCTCCTCACCTGCAGAGCTTCAGGGAAGATGGGATCCTGCTCAGGAGGAAGGTGTTTAATGTATGAGCCAACACCAGCCTAACAGAGGTGGTGCCTCCCAGGTCACAAGACCAAGGAGCCAGATTTCTTAGGAAGCAAGGACAGGAGCTAGTAATTAGTGTGTGGCCAGCACTGGGAATGCCAAATTCACCTTGGCTGGCCTCCAGAGCGGCTACAACAAGGGACCTGGAGCAGCCAAGCTAAGACTGCAAGAGGCTGTTTCTGTCTTATTTTATGCATCCCTGTGTTCTCAAAAGCCACGTAGCGTATTTGTGTAGCAACCTACATCTCTGGCTGGAGAGCTGCCTGGGGGAGAAGGACCTGGGGGAGTTGGTTGACAGGGACTGAACATGAGCCAGTAGTGGCCCAGGTGGCCAAGAAGGCCAATGGCATCTTGGCTTGGATCAGACACGGTGTGAGCAGCAGGGCCAGGGAGGTTCTTCTCCCTCTGTACTTGGAGGGGTGAAGAGCATGGACCTGAGTTGAATGATCTGAGTTGCTGGCTGGAAGTGTGGATCTGCTGGAGGGTCAGGAGGCTCCAAAGGGATCTGAACAGGCTGGATCCATGGGCTGAGACCAATGGGATGAGGGTTAACNCAGGCCTGATGCGGAATGGCTGAGAGAGCTGGGGACACATTAGGAAAAATTTTTTCATGGGAAGCGTCATTGGGCAGTGTCAGAGGCTGCCCAGGGCGGTGGTTGATTCCCCTTCCCTGGAGGGGTTTAAGGGATGGATGGATGAGGCGCTGAGGGACACGGGTTAGTGTTTGATAGGAATGGTTGGACTCGATGATCCAGTGCGTCTTTTCCAAACTGGTTATTCTATGATTCTATGACCTGGAGCAGCCAAGGTAAGGCTGTTTCTGTCCCTGTGTTCTCAAAAGCCACGTCACCTATTTGTGTAGCAACCTACATCTTGGAGCTTTGCACAGGCCGGAGGGGACCAAAGAGGAGCACTGCTGAGCCCAAAGCTCCGCAACCCAGCTGGGACAACTTGCTGCCTCAGGACACCACCCTAAGAAGCAGCAGGAGGCAGGATCTGATTCCAACTCAGCTCCTCTCCCTAAGGCCCACGGAGGCAGCTGCCAGTGTGAGATTTCGCTGCTTCGAGCCCTTCTTCACCAGGGCAGGCCCGGCACAGCCGGCTTTCACCCCCCCTTAGCCACCCCGTGACCTCGAGCTGATCAGCAGAGAGACCACAGCAAAAGCAAAGAAGCTGGCGCACGCAAAGGTGAGGAGCTCAGCTGCTCTCTCAGAGTTCAAGTGAGTTTTCAGCTGCATTGCAGCACGGTGTGTGACCCACATGCAGGCCAGAGCTTGAGAGGGTTATGGAACTGCCGTGGGTGCCCAGGCTTAACCAGTTTGCGCTCGTTACCAGCGCTGGAGCGAGACTCAGCCGAATGCAATCCACAGCTATAAAGGGTAGCAAAAGGAGAGCAGGGGTTTAGCTACAGTTGAGAGGGCATGTTTGTTTCTTTGGTTCCCTAGAAACCTTCTTCCTTCGTGCTTTCTGAACCTCTGTTTTGCTCAAGGTTCTAAAGACAAAGCCCACAGCTGACTCAAAGTGCTCTTTCTGAGGGCTTTGGGGCAGCTCGTTATCAGGAACCTTAAGCCCTCTAGGCTTTCACCAATTGAAGGGCTGTAAGTCAACTGGCAGAGACCAAGAATTTGGTAGAACAGGGCACCTGGACCATGTTCCCTGGAATCTGAGTCCTAAGGCAAATCCACGCTCATGGCCTGGATGTGACTTCCAGGGCACGTGGTTCAAGGTTACCTCTGGCTGTTATTTAATAGAGATGAAGCTGGTTTTGTTGCAGCTTTCTCTTCAGTGGTGGGACCAAAATCTTGAGGGAATGAGTGCACATTCTGGACAAAAATCTGTGCTGGGGTGTTTGCAACTTCCAGCTGGAAGCCAGAGGTGGGAGAGGAGCGTATCCTTAGAATATTGCTGCCCTCCCATGGAAGGCCCTGGGAAGGCAGCAAATGACACAAGCTTTGGGGTGGCCTTTTGGGTACAGAAGTAGACAAGCTGGGGTATTTCTTGCTCTTTCTCTCTCTCTGGAAGGAGCTAGGATGAGGATATAACTCTGTGGTTGGGTGTCACACCACAAAACCTTGATCTGCCGAGGGAGCCAGGCTCCCACCATCTCCTGCGGGACGTGGGGTGGGAAGGAGGGCCAAGGACGCAGGGCTGGTCTCGGCTTTTTACCTGGTCCCACTCCTGTTCCACCCAGTGCGCGGGGCAGTTCTTGTCTCCACACGGGTGGACAGCCAGGGGCTTGGTGGCCGGGTCACACTGGGAGTCGGAGATGACTTTGCCCTCCAGGTTGTGGCAGGCGACGAAGCGGCTCATGCGTCCCTCGCCACACGAACCTGAGCACTTGGAGGGCGTTTAGAGACATCAGAAAACAGGAATGTGGGAGAGATCAGGGTTGGTTGTGTCAGGAGAGCAGAGCCCAGCCCTGCCGCTGGGACTGGAGCACTAGATCCCACGGGTCTTTAGCAGTAGATTTGGCCAGGGGCTTCCGTTCTCCTGAGCCTCCCAGGTTACTGAAGGGAGCTCACCTCACAGCTAATCAAAACTTAGCATGTTGAGGCAAAAAAACCCCAGATTATTCTAGCGTTTTTAGCTTAGCCTCTGCCAGAAGAACGAAACGAAAAGCAGCAGCACGGCTGCCCCTCTGCTCCCTCCCAGCAGCCCTGCAGCTCCGGCTCTAGGTGCAAGGAGAAGCTCTAAGGACTCACCGGGCCCCAGTCTGAAGCGGTCCAGCGGCGGTCGCAGGGTGGGCCTGCGCAGGCCTTCTCGCTGCTGGGCTTGCGGGACTCGTCGCACAGGGGCGCTTCCACCGAGCAGCGCACCTCCCGCTTCATCGTCCCCTGCGTGCCGCACCAGGCTGAACACTGCGAGAGAGACCAAGGTCAGCGGAGACCAAGGGGGTGAGCAAAGGCGAGAGGGGCAGCTACGCCTCCTCCCGTTCTCCACTGGGGAAGAGGGAA
>WAAB01022283.1:0-14388 GCA_013389865.1 Piaya cayana
ATTCTATGATTCTATATTCTTGCCAAGACTACAAGCAAACTGTATATGCATGTTTTATTCCTGTGTGCATTATGTATCGAGAGGTAATTTGCTGTATATAGGCTATTTGGACAATGCAGAGTTCTTCGGTGCAGTAAAAAAGTAAGAGGTTTGTCTTTTTTCCAGGAAGCATATTTAGCCTGAAAAGGGGAAGAAGTAGCTGAAAGGAGCAATCTCCATTTCACTGTGTAGATCTGTTTCATGATGAAACTCTGTTATGCGCCTCCTTCTGTGTAATAACAATTTTATCTCCAGAAGTTTTTATCTTTTTCTGTGTTTACTCTCAATTGTTCTCAATTTATTTGTTTGTTTACTCCTTGTTGTTGTGGTACCCACTGGATTTCAGTATGAGATTGCTTTTATCCATAGTGATGGTCTCCACAGATTAATCCAAACACAAGAACATTTTGTGAAGCTTCTGAACAGCTGAAATCTCAGAGTTTTGGAGGTGGAGTTTGGATGAACGCATGTCTTCACTGCTGTTGTTTCTGCAGCTGTTACAGTTACATATCAAGGAAAGATTTTTCCCACTAGGGTTTTAGCAAGGAAAGGCTACTAACTTCACTTTGAATTGAAGCTGAAAAGTCTGTCTATTGAGAGATAGTACAGTACACATTTGCCTAATGTTAATAAGTTGTGCTAAGCTCTGAATTTGAATGGTAGCTCTGTGTAAACCATGAGAAACAAATCCACTTTTCCATATGAACTGCAAGAGTTATAGAAATCAATTTATGTATAATTATTAAAAAATAAAATGAAAGAAATCATGAAAGAGAGGAGGGGAAAAAAAGGCCTACCAATGAGAAGGATGTTTCAGTAAATATTGTTGATCGATGTTGCAGCTGTTCTCTTTTTTTTGTGGGGAATTGTGCTATTTCAGTGTTTTTCCCCCCCTCCTCTTTGAAATGTGGCCTTTACGTAATGTCAACTTTTATTCTTAGAAAAACATATATAGGAAAGCAGCCATGTTCTAATGAAATATTTCTAGGCAGGTCTGGTCTCTATAAACATAATCACAATCCTAACTGGCCAGCTGAGCTACTTAAACCAGGGCAGAGCAGGGCAAACCCACTGATGTTAGAAGGGAATTGTGCATGAATCCTGTTAAAATAATCAAATTAACTTTAAAAAAATCTTTAAAATTTAAAGCTGTTCTTAGCTAAAAACTTTCATAAGATTATGTAGCAAGGGAATCAGTTTTAAATGCTGCTACTTTCATTATTTCATACCTTTGACACAGTCTGATATGAGTACTTTTCCACACTTTTGTGTACATTTTAATTTCTTTTTTCTTCTCCTTTGGAAAAGAGTGGGATTTGAAGTGAGCATTTTTTCTAACCAAGGCTCCCATAAGATGTCATCACCTGTTGCTGAATTTATGTTTATTTAAATTTACTGTTTGAAGCCTTAATTGACTTTTTTAATATCACAGTAAATGAATTTAAACTTAAAATATATTAAAGATATAAACTCAAATGAAGAGATATTTAAATTATGTCCAGTGTATAATCTATCTGTAAATCTGCAACAACTACTTATAGATTTATTCTTTCATGAATTCCCTATGCTTCAAGTCCCACAAGTTAAGCATCTTGCCTAAGGTCACAACCAAACTCTTTGACAGAAACAGAAATTATAAGCTTGTATTTAAATTAAGATTGATTTTTTTCAGAAGTACATTAAATCTGTTTCAGAGACTTTAGAGCTTTGATGTATATACAGATTATCACGGGGGTGCAAATTACCTGTCATCATTTGCTGCACAAAACCTACTTAAGTGCAATTTCTTGCCCAGCAGCATCCTTCAAATCACCTGAAAAAATGTCTAAATCTTTCACTAAAATGTAAAACTACCTCAATATACCTTGTATTTTCTGTGAGAGCCACAGACCAAGCCCATGTCCAAAGAACAGACCTTGAGTGTTGTTACTATGTAATAACTTGCAGCAATGTGGCACTTTCTTTCACTGTCCAACTATCTAGTGCTATGAAACATGCCTGGGTTAGTGTGGGAACAGAGAACTTCTTCTACTTACTCATTTGATTGATTTCTGTGTTGCTTTTCAAACTACAAAACAAAGGATGGAACAAATTCTGTCTTTGAGATCCTGTTAGTAGTCTTCTACTTATGGGAACTTCTCAAGAAGTAAGTCATTTGAAAATATTGTATTGAGAACTAATGAGAACATAATAAGAAGCCTCTGGTCATCTATGCTAGGTTTGATCAGAAATACAACTAGATGTAGAGAGGATTTGATCAATAGAAAAAAATCCAAACCCCAGAGACCTCCAGCTGACTTGAAGAAAAATAGTTTGGCAGCTTTATTCATTAGATGTTTTGTAAGGAATAATAGTTTCAACTTTGTTTTCCTTAAGCACCGAATACTACAACAAACAAAACCAATTCTAGTTAGAATTCACTATTAGATAGTTTACTGAAATGCTAAAGAAATTGGGGAATTATGTTGAGTTTTTAAGTGGCATTGAAAGTTGGTTGGGAAAGTTCCATTTGATGACTAGTAATAGTAATAAAACCACAGAATGATAGAGCAGCTCAGGTTGGAAGGGACCTCAAAAGATCACTTGATTCAACATTTCATGGGAAAGTAAACCAAGGTGACATTATCTAGTAACTTTTCCAATTGCATCTTAAAAACCTGCAGTGATAGAGATCCTACCAAATCACTGGGGACATTGTTCCATTGGATGATTGTTCTCACTGTTAAAACTTTCTTTCTTATATCAAGATGAAATCTCTCCTTGTGCAACTTGTACCCATTGCCTGCTGCTCCTTCTGAAGAGAAAGCTTCCATCCTTTTCAGTGCTAGAATACTGTGAAGAATTTTCTGTGGTTTTATTTTCCTGATAACCTCTTGATGTGCTTTTATTTTGCGGTAAAAGTTCCCAGATATAAAACCAAAATTTTGTGTTGTTTATAATCCCAGTTATAAGTCATTATGTTTCTAACCTTGCTCCTGTAGAAACAAAGGGGTAGTTAGCTGTGGGCTCTGAAGTGCAACAGATTTGGCCCACAGTCAGTAAGTCAAAGTACTTGTTGTGTGGTTGCTTCTTTCCACCACTGCTTTGCTGAGTATTGCCTCTAGCTAGGATTTTTGGAATGTTTTTCTTACAAAACGCTCTCATTTCAGATCTGTCAGTATGCTACTCAAAAGCTTTCATGTCTTTTAATTGTTAGGGTTAAGTTTATCTACAAGTTCTTTTGGTAAGCTGTTCTCACCATCCTAATAAAGCCTCAGAGGAACCGAAATTTTCCTGTACAGGGTTTTGTAACCTGAAGTTTGTGCAGGATATGTGAGCCACTGAAATCTGTGGCTTCAGTTGAACTATTTCTCAATATATGTATGAGTTCCATTACTGCATTAGAGGAACAGCTGCAGCAGGCAGATCTGCAAAATACCTCAATCAGACTTTAAACAGGCTGGGCCTTCTTCCACACTATCCAGATAGGCTTAGATTATAGAGGATATCAATTGCATTTTAATGAAAACTTGAGCACAATACAGTTTAGATATAGTCTTATGCTTATGAGGAGTAAAATAAATTGAAAATGTTTTTACTTTACTTGTTAATTTGTGTTAAATTTCTAGAAATATCTTCAGTCAGAACTTGTTTTCAATGTATTGTCCCCATGAGGAGGAAGGAGCAGCAGAGACTACATGTGATGAACCGACCATAACCCCCATTCCTCGTCCANCTACCTCAATATACCTTGTATTTTCTGTGAGAGCCACAGACCAAGCCCATGTCCAAAGAACAGACCTTGAGTGTTGTTGCTATGTAATAACTTGCAGCAATGTGGCACTTTCTTTCACTGTCCAACTATCTAGTGCTATGAAACATGCCTGGGTTAGTGTGGGAACAGAGAACTTCTACTTACTCATTTGGTTGATTTCTGTGTTGCTTTTCAAACTACAAAACAAAGGATGGAACAAATTCTGTCTTTGAGATCCTGTTAGTAGTCTTCTACTTATGGGAGCTTCTCAAGAGGTAAGTCATTTGAAAATATTGTATTGAGAACTAATGAGAACATAATAAGAAGCCTCTGGTCATCTATGCTAGGTTTGATCAGAAATACAACTAGATGTAGAGAGGATTTGATCAATAGAAAAAAATCCAAACCCCAGAGACCTCCAGCTGACTTGAAGAAAAATAGTTTGGCAGCTTTATTCATTAGATGTTTTGTAAGGAATAATAGTTTCAACTTTGTTTTCCTTAAGCACCGAATACTACAACAAACAAAACCAATTCTAGTTAGAATTCACTATTAGATAGTTTACTGAAATGCTAAAGAAATTGGGGAATTATGTTGAGTTTTTAAGTGGCATTGAAAGTTGGTTGGGAAAGTTCCATTTGATGACTAGTAATAGTAATAAAACCACAGAATGATAGAGCAGCTCAGGTTGGAAGGGACCTCAAAAGATCACTTGATTCAACATTTCATGGGAAAGTAAACCAAGGTGACATTATCTAGTAACTTTTCCAATTGCATCTTAAAAACCTGCAGTGATAGAGATCCTACCAAATCACTGGGGACATTGTTCCATTGGATGATTGTTCTCACTGTTAAAACTTTCTTTCTTATATCAAGATGAAATCTCTCCTTGTGCAACTTGTACCCATTGCCTGCTGCTCCTTCTGAAGAGAAAGCTTCCATCCTTTTCAGTGCTAGAATACTGTGAAGAATTTTCTGTGGTTTTATTTTCCTGATAACCTCTTGATGTGCTTTTATTTTGCAGTAAAAGTGCCCAGATATAAAGCCAAAATTTTGTGTGTTGTTTATAATCCCAGTTATAAGTCATTATGTTTCTAACCTTGCTCCTGTAGAAACAAAGGGGTAGTTAGCTGTGGGCTCTGAAGTGCAACAGATTTGGCCCACAGTCAGTAAGTCAAAGTACTTGTTGTGTGGTTGCTTCTTTCCACCACTGCTTTGCTGAGTATTGCCTCTAGCTAGGATTTTTGGAATGTTTTTCTTACAAAACGCTCTCATTTCAGATCTGTCAGTATGCTACTCAAAAGCTTTCATGTCTTTTAATTGTTAGGGTTAAGTTTATCTACAAGTTCTTTTGGTAAGCTGTTCTCACCATCCTAATAAAGCCTCAGAGGAACCGAAATTTTCCTGTACAGGGTTTTGTAACCTGAAGTTTGTGCAGGATATGTGAGCCACTGAAATCTGTGGCTTCAGTTGAACTATTTCTCAATATATGTATGAGTTCCATTACTGCATTAGAGGAACAGCTGCAGCAGGCAGATCTGCAAAATACCTCAATCAGACTTTAAACAGGCTGGGCCTTCTTCCACACTATCCAGATAGGCTTAGATTATAGAGGATATCAATTGCATTTTAATGAAAACTTGAGCACAATACAGTTTAGATATAGTCTTATGCTTATGAGGAGTAAAATAAATTGAAAATGTTTTTACTTTACTTGTTNAGGAGGGAGGGGCAGGAGAAAGGTGGTTTAAGACTTAGTTTTTATTTCTCATTATCCTACTCTAATTTGATTAGTAACAGATTCAATTAGCTTTCCTGAAGTCGTCTGTTTTGCCCATGAGAGTAACTGCTGCATGATCTGTCCATATCCTTAACTCTACCTGTGAGCCTTTATATTTTCTCTCCCTTGTCCAGCTGAGGGAGGAAATGATAAAGTGGCTTTGGTTGGCACTTGGTGTCTAGATGGAGTCAACCCACCACATTGATGATACACCTATCTAATCAGTTGAACTTTCTTAATTTTTAATAAATTCTCTGAATATTTAGTACAGACAAATCCTCATCAGTGGTTGAGGGAGTTTTCAAAGATGAAAGTTCTTCTTCTATCAGGGATTCACCATTAAGGTCAGAGCAGCTTTTTCTTAATGCACAAAAGATTACTTAATATTGAATTAATTTACTGCTGTGAAATACTGAGAAAGTATTTAGGTTAGTATATTAAACACAATCAAATACTACAATAATTTTAAATTCTTTAGTAATTGTTGTTGTGAAAATTAAATATAAGGGTTTTTTCATAAACTCGTTTTTAAGTACTACTCCCAAATATACAGATTACTCTTAAATTCAGACACAGTCCTTTTTTAAGATTCAGTGACACAGCTTCTATTAACATAAATATAGCTTCCTGCAGGAATAATAAGTCCCTTCCCAGAATATGAAGACAAGAATACCCTAATGTCTCAGGCTTCCGGGTAAAAAGCACCTGTCTAGGAGAAAAACTGTTGGATGAACTCTCCATCCTACATTGCCCAAGGCAGTATACTTAAATCTAGGAAAATACTGAAACACAAAAATCATCAATATTGAAAGAACACGGACATGTTAAACAAAATTTGCAATGAGGCACATCCAGATGCAGAATTAATTTCTGCCCATGACTGATGACCTCACAGCAATCATTCATAGCTGTGCTATGCTCTGTCATTCACAAATTATACATAAGGTCATCAGTAATGACTAGGAATGAATAACATATTTATGATTGCTTAATTTGAGATCCCTCATCCTGTACACACATCTCCTTGAAAAACTGTTTCCCAATAAGGTCAGGACCTTGTGAAATACATACGACATCCATAAAAAATTACGTACATATTTAGCCAACTCCGGTTTTTAGGAATAATTCTTGAGTATAGTTTTTCATATTTGTTTAATCATGTCCATGTTGGCACAGATAAAGAGAGCACTGCTTTAGTAGGAAGTCCTACACTGAATTCAACAAGCTTTGAGCTTTTTATATCCATCTTTTGATACTCAGTCACTTACCTGATTAAAACAGGCACAGGAATGGATGTAGCTAGGAATCCATTTAGTCTTCTGTCAGTGTATTGAAAATTAATGGATAAATTCTTCCACAGACTCATCATTTGCTCAACCTAAAAATTAAAAAAGAAAACCAAATGTTCACAATTTTGTTGTCATTAATCAACCTCTTCCTCCTCACCTTTCCCAGCCTCAAGCCATCTCAGAAAAGTGAGAGACAGGAAAAAAAGAGGATCTCCGGTATCTAAATGTTCTTGCTGACTGCCAAGTCAGATCAGGTGGATTTCTCCAAGGATGACACAGTACAGAAGGAGTTATTTGTCAGGGAGTGTAGATTTAGATTCTGGAAGGTTTGAAAGTCTGCTCATCACATACTTCCTAGAAATTTGTCTTGCCTCATCTCTGACCTTATCTTCTCTATTCCCAAGGGTTGCATTATAACAACATTTTCCTTCTTTCAGTATGATTTACATTCAGTGATCTGACACAGCACCAATTTTGCCTCCATACCACTACAGCAAAAAATTCAGCTGAATTGCTGTGCGACCAAGTGTCACTCTATTTCCTTACTTTACACCACTTCAAAATGGTCTCTCTAGTCTAACAACAAGTAGAATAAGTGGATGTTAAGGACAAAAGAGTCATCTGTAATCTCTGCCTACCTGCTAGTAATGCATATTCCTTATAAACAGGGTAATGTCAGATTTCAGTCTGAGGAGGGGAAGAAAGGGAGGGCTGGCATATACCTAATTCTAAGCAATATAATCAGTATGAAAAATGTCATCTTATTTGCTTTCAGCAGGTTTGTCACTATCTTAAAAAGCATTTGTACAGGGCCAACACACTTATTAAAATTCATAAGATCTTAACTTACCTGGGTATGTCACCTGCTGACAGACAGGTTTTTATCTGTCTCCATTTCTGCAATCTCATTCTCAAATAAAAGTGGGTTATTTTTTAATGTAGTAAACAGAAAAATGCTGTCAATTTGATTTCTCTGCCCTCTGTTTATCTCATTCTTTGTCAATAACATTATCCACGTCATTAATCTGAAGCCTTCCAATTCTCTTCTTTTGTTCCACTTACTTTTTATTGTGTATATACAGACATCTCCCCCAAACAGCTATGACGCTGAATATGTCATAGCTCCTCTATTCAAATAATTGTTTAACTTCAAGACCAAGATGAAATAAATTTTGCCTTTTTATTTTCCCCAGTCTCATTACATGTGCAAGTGACAAGTATGAACTCTTTTCATTTCTTAGTCACAGAAAATCCTTTTTTCCCCCATAATGACATCTTTTGTTGTTGTTGTTTAAAAACTGCTTTTCAGAGCTCATTTGAAAGGCATGAAGTTAGAAAGTATTGTTAATGTAACCCCTCCTGGTATTACAAAAGGGTATTACTGAAAGTTATGCCATGGCCCGTGTCCTTGTTGGTAAATGTAAACCTTTCCCAGAGCTTATTGACTTTGAGTCTGGTCTTAAAATTCTAATATCTTCACCTTACTAACGTCAGTGGGAACAGTCTAAAAGTAATTCTTTAGGTTATAGTATTTCTGCACACCTCTCCTTCAGTATTAGCAGGTGTGTCTAAGGATGATGGTTGAATCCTTAAAGGACAACTAAATGATTAAAACAAATACAGGGAGGGATATCTTTGAAAGTAGCCCAACATTACTATAGTCCAAGCTGTACAAAAACATGTTGAGGTACGTTTTATGTATAGCTTTTTCTTCAAGGAAAAATAATTGGGTTTTTTTTTTTCCAAACTCTTTGCTGAATTCTGAATATTCTGGTATATTCTCATTCTTGTACAGGGGAAGACTTGCTGCATCCTCTCACATTGTCACTAGACCCATTCCCTTCTGGACAGCTTTCTGTATCATTTACCACTGCTGCAGATGTTTTGTTGCCTAGGTAACATATTCCATCCATTTCCATCTTTATTCTAAAAAAACTGTGAGTCCCTCTTCAGTATATTTCTGTGTCCCTGGAGGTGGACTGAGCTCATTGTCTGTTTGATTAAAGGGACCAGGAGTCATCTCTGCTCCTGAAGCGAAGCTACAGCTATTCCTTTTTTTTGTTTGTTTTTAACATGAGCCAACTAAACCCACCAAATAGCTTCCAATTATTGAAGGTTGGTTTATTAGATATTACTGAAACATAATAATTCTTGAAATAGAAAGGCTAAATGAAGTCTAGAATAGAAATCTTCCCCAGGCTCACAGTGTCTGGGCATCATGAATTTATTTTCCAGCCTTGCTTTGCAGCTCAGCACTTTTCCTGCTTTCCTGATCTGAACCAGTCACTGCTGGCCTGAACAGGGTCTGTTGTAGAAAATTCCCTTTCTCAAACTGCTTCAGAAAGCAAGTGCTAGTAAACATCGTGTATGTTTATGGTTGTGATCTCTTTTTGTTGAACTTGCTCTGCAAGACCTGTTCAGTGGACTCCTCCCTGCTACTTGCAGTTCCATTGTTATATTCTAAGTTCTGAAGGCTTCAAAATGTTATCTGCATTCTTGAAAGCAGAAGTATATATCCTTGAATTGCTAGAGATGAACTGCAGCTCACCTGCTCTGCCATGTATGCAGTGGCATTCTCCTCAGAGCTGTTGGCAATAGGTTATGAAAAGGTGAGAAAATGGCTAAAAAATTCTAGTCTAAGCACAGATACTTCTCTTACACTATATCATTTTAGGATTTAGTAAGAAAATAATGGGGAGAAATGTCTCTTTTTTATAGCTAAATTTCCCACTTCTTCTGTGCACCCTGAAATAAAAGCTGGACAAACATTTTCAATAACAAATAGAATAACTTAAGAGGCTGTTTTAGTGTCCTGGGTGAATGTTTGAGAAATAAAAGTGAGGTCTTATTTGCAAAAGTGGGAAGGAGAAGAAAAAGAAACTAAAAACCAGAACTCAAAACAAATCTCAAAGAAAAGTAAATAATGGTGTGAAAGTACAATTAGGATTAAAAAGTATTCAGGACATTTTCTGAAGACTTAACTTCCTTCCAGGTCTTTAACACAGAAATAGAACAAAATATACTGAATAAAAGATTTTTTTCCCTCCGTGCTCATTTTATTAATAGTCAAACCAGGCAATATTACAACCACAGGAACTTTTTTTCTGAAAAAGTTTCCAAATACAAAATGCAACATAACCTAAGTTTTACTTTTAATGTAGCCTTTATTAAATCTGTACTCTTAGAAGCTTTTCCTTCCAACTGTTACATTGCATGTGATAGAGGGGACATCTTATGGTATCTGCTCTCAAACTCTATCTTCTGTTCCTGCCCTGGAGCCCAGATCCATAAAATGGACACATTTAAGATTTTGAAAAAAAACTTGAGGATTTGATAGAAATTTTATTAAGGACTCGGACATACCCTTGTAATGCAGGTCAACCCTCTTCTTTTTACCTTTTTTGTTTTTTTTTCTGTCCAAGATGAGATCTTATTCTACTATTTGTCTTACATTTTAACTGTATCCTTCATTGGAGTATTTTACAGAGATATAAAGGTTACAGAAAAGTTGAAATGCTACTTTTCTTTCTTAATCATAATATCCAGCACTTATATTTTGTCATAACACTTGAAAAATTATTTGTGGATTTAACCTGCTTAAAAAAAAAAAATTGCAACAGTCCTTCATTGAAAGCAAATGCATAGTGCTAGAAACTCACTGGTCACCAACAACTCTGCAATAATGAATTTATGTGCCTTCACAAATGAGAACAGAGTAACAGCAGTCACATTCGAGTTTACTGCCTCTGAAGACTTACTTTAACCACTGAAAAAAGAGCTAAACCAACAGTTTTAGAATAATAAAAAATACTATGACATATTGACTGTATTATTGTTATTATCTTTTAAATAGTCCTGTTATTACATATTCAATATCTCATATTCTATCACAACATAATAATTTCATATTAATTGGAGTATAATCTATAATGTGAAAATCCAGTTCTCTTTGTAACACATAGCCTTTGGACTATTTTATGAGAACAGTAAAAAAATAGCTTTACTTTATGAGGCTAATAAAGCAAAGCAGCAAGTCTATACTGTTGTATTGTTAATTCCTTTCTTTTGCCTTTCAATGTACATTCAGCTGATGGTGGTCATATAAACTAGGTGAGAGCTAGGTTAAAAAGATGAAATTTTGTCATGAATCCTGCTTAGGTTAAGCTTACTCAGATTCTTACCCCACATCTTCAAGTACCATGAGGAAACTTGGTTTTCAGATATGTTTAGCACATGGTGAAATCAAAAACTTTCATCACACATTGACTGCCTGGTAGCAAGGCTCACAAAGTCCTTAGGTTTGAAATAGTTGGCCACTATGTCAGCATGTTTGAGATCCAATGATCTTCTGTCAGACTCATTACCAAGAAATTGTGCAGTTCAGCTAAATTGCTTGTCAGACGTGTGCAGAAAATTAATCCTGTATCTGTAACACACACCTATAGAGTCATTACCAGTATATTTCACCTGGATAAGGCATACATTATTAATCTACATAAAATTGCATGGAGTTTCTGTCAAAAGCAAGAAAATGATTAGGTTTTTGGCTAATTGACTCTACAGCCTTCCTTTTGTCCCCTGCTCTAGCAGGCTGTGAAGCAAGGAGAGGATGAGGACGACCTCTGCCTCCAGCCTTAATTCTTCCCTTGCAGCGGGGGTAGACCCACCAGGTGGATAATGTTATTCCCTTCAGAGGGAAGCAAAGAGAGAGGTAGTGATTGGATGCATATAGGCAGACACTAGCCATCACCACCCTCTCCTTTTGGCATGTTAAATGTTATGCCCTTTTAAAGTCAACATAAGCCTATCTAGTACACATAAGACCTATTCCCACTTGAGCTCTTTGGGCACTTCTGTCATTACCAGTAGAAAAAAAGAGTGTTATTTACGGACACTTCTGGAAGTGCCTGTTACAGTTTGTGCCAAACCTGACAGTGCTGCTCAATGAAATGCTGTGGTGAATGCTGTACCCTCAGCTCAGAACTGTTGTCAAGAGGAATTAGCCTGTCAGCACAGCTCAGCTCTTAGAAATTGCTAATGGATTGTGTGCATGTGTTATCTCAAGCTCCAGTCCTGCTTTTTCTGTGTGAATATACTTCTGGAAAACTATGTTGTTATAACTAATAGCTCTATGTCATGTGTACCATTGGGAAGAAAAATAATTTCTGATTTCCTTTGGGCTTATTTTCCTTTTGTTCCTGGTGGCACAAGGTCCTGGATCCTCATTTTCCAAAACCTTTTTGTTCTTCAGTTCTTTCTTTATGTGAAAGTGCAATATTAATGTTATGTTTTGCAGCCATGCAGCTCAGCACTAGGTAGCCCATAGATAATGTCGAACTCTATACCCTGTGGTAGCAGACATTAGAGAAAATTTAGGGGAGAACATGAGAACAGATCATGCCTATATATTTACCCATTGCTGTCTCAGCTTTCGGTTTGTTATAAATACATAACACAGATGATGACTAGAAGAAGGATTTATTACAATTATTTTTTCACAGGAAATGACAGAATGAGTAATAGGTAGATGGACAACTTCACCCAGGCATCCAAACCAATAAACACAACCATGTCTCTAAGGCCTTGCCCAAGAAGCAGTAAAATATCACTGTCAGTGAATATCTGACATTCATGTAAAAAAGTCTTGTGCCTAAAATCACTCATATAGTTAGCCTTTGACTAGATTCAATATTAAATCCTGTATTCTAACTTGGAGCCGTAACATTTACTTTAAGACAAGGAAATACTACAATCAGTTCCTAAAGTGGGAACTACTGATGCTTGTGTGGTCACCACGTGCAGGGCTGTGCCTGGCAGATCCGATTGTTTTCACAGTGTCTAATTTAGCATAACAGGAACTTTAAATGTGCAAAACAAGGGCAATGTAAACCCTGAGCTACTACGTATGGAATTTTCCAGACAATCCAAATGGTGATTAGATGAGCATTATACAGAAGATTTTTTTTTAAACGGCAGTGCTTTTATAGGAGTTCAATTATTAATCCTTATACTACTTATGGTAATATTTCTACTGTAACTAAACTGTTTAGTATTAATGAGGTTGTACCATGTGACATGAAAGTCCTCTCGATTTTGTAGTTAAGAAGCCATTCAATTTTTATGCTGCAACATCAGGACATGTATATTATAGTGTCACAAGAGTAATAGCCACAGTGGGAATATTATTTCAGCAGGACACAATACGGGAAAAATCTCACCCTTTCAAAACCTGAAGCCTCAGTTGATGTCAGGTCCAGCATCACCAATGGACATTTGTAAATTTATACCAGTCAGATGCCTGCCATTCACGGCAGTAAAACTCTAAAACCATGATGTTTTTTTAAAAATTTTTCTACCTCTTTGCCCTTTCTGGCCTCTATCTTACTTCTGCTCTCAGGGGATCTTCAACCTGTGAAAGCAATAGCCACTTTTCTTAATAATAGTGTCTTATGTTACAGTACTGAGCATGTGTTGCTCAGTAGAACCCGGGGCTATAGTCAAGCTAGTCAAGCATTATTTTTTTTCTTTCTTTTTTTTTTTTTCCAGCAGAAATCCTTAGTGATGTGGATTTTTACTGAAAACTGATCATTTCACCTGCATCCTGATTTGACTTAAAGTTTTTCTTGTCTTGCCGTTAACTGCATATCAGTGCAAAGGAACATTGATTTTTTATCTTTAGCAAGCAACCTCTGCCTAGACAGACATATATTATCAAAGTGAAGAATATATTCATTTTGACTCTTTTCCAAAAATAATTGATAGACCTACCTGGCTTCATAATAAATCCAATTTTAGGAGTAAGAGACTCATATATTATGTATTTCTAACAGTACGATGAAGAAGCACTGGCAGTGTTTTTTCAGAAGAGTAAGGCTCAAGTTTTTTCACTCTGAGGCCTATTCTTTGTGATATCTTTGAAACTCCAAAGCTCTCTGCTTACTAGGTGACCCCTGTGTTCTTGTCCCATAGGGAAGTTTTCAATCACCATTGACTGACTTTCCTATTAACAACTTAAACAAAAAGAAATTGTTCAGTGACATTAAACTTTCCTGAATTGCCTCAGAGAACCTAAAAAAATTTCTAATCCACCTCCTGTTGCTGTTGTGTCCCAAGACTGGTCATTTTTCCAAAGAGCAGAATTAGATATGACTTACTTATTGAGCTTTTGGTAAGTGATGCCATTCCAAATATTTTTTCATTTGTTTTTACCAAAAGCTAACCATTGTGGTTTGGAATTTAGATTTATTAAACCACAGCTCAGGAAAGCTCTGATCAATATAACTGCAGAAACATAAATGTTTTTCTTGTTGCTTAGGTTAATAAAAACAGAGGGGGAGAATTTTGTTTTTGTTTTCTATAAAACTACTCATTCTTGGTAGGCAAAGCTACAATGGTAATTTGTTCACATCTTTTATCAAATATACCTTTTGGAGTTTTAATTTTTCCATTTCTGATGCTAAATCAAAAAAACATTTAAGATTTTCAGTTTAGTATCACATCATTTGGGTGGACTACAGGAGGGAAGTGAGGTTGTGTAGAGAAAAAAA
>WAAB01022283.1:15563-64839 GCA_013389865.1 Piaya cayana
GCCTCTTCTCCCAAGTGACAGGGGACAGGACAAGAGGGAATGGCCCCAAGCTCCACCAGGGAAGATTTAGGCTAGACACTAGGAAAAAAAATTCACAGAAAGTGTCATTGGGCATTGGAATATGCTGCCCAGGGAGGTGGCTGATTCACCTTCCCTGGAGGCGTTTAAGGTACAGGTGGACGAGGCGCTGCACAGTTTAGTGATTGATAGGAATGGTTGGACTCGATGATCCAGTGGGTCTCTTCCAACCTGGTGATTCTATGATTCTATGATCAGACAAATATAGTTTTTATCAACGTTATAAATGATCCTTTTTTAAAGTATATAGACAATCACATATATTTTTACATTAATTTGTGAGTTCACAGGTGCAGGCTTAAGTGGTATGGAGAGTTTTTTTTAAGTAAGTGTTGGCATAAAGCTGCAACAATACTGTATAACTTATCTACATTTTATACAAAAAGCTTGTGTACACATAGAATTTTATGTTCCAAGTCTACGACTAGCTTTACATACCGAAGCTTGAAAGAGATTAAGATAAAAGACTGACAGGAATTATTGCTTTATTTCTAGAACCAGTTAATATCTCTTAAAAGCACTAAAATGTTGTTGATTGATTGGGGTTTTCTTACTAAATATTTTGCAAGCTTCTTTTGCTTCTAAAGAAAATCTAAGAAAAACCATAGGGGCTTAGCTGGCATTCTATGTTAGGTGGAAAGTATTTTGTGTCTTAAGTAAGTTGAAGACTGAACATGCTGGCTTTCTGTTTTTTGTTATGTCCTATGAGCTTATCCTTGTGAATTCAAAGAAAAGGTCAAGCACATTTAGCTGGAAGTGTCTGCATTTGCTGTGTTAAATCAAACCAAACTACACTGCTTCAATGAGAATATTGCAGTAGTACAGCAGCTTAGAAGTGGTCTCAGATAGGACTACATGACTACGTGATAAAGTACCTTTTTATCTTTTTTTCCCTTTTTTCTTTATTTTTTTTCTTTTTTCTTTTATTTTTTTTTGTTTTATTGCCATGATGCTTAAACAAGATATGGAGAAACTTATAGTATTCCAGACCCTTTCTATCCCATGCAATCACTTCAGAGATTGCCAGGCTCTGTGTGAGCACTGGCTAGTTTTCTTGCTTGTGTTGCTTCTTCTGGAAGGGGTTCAGCAATGTCACGAGCAAATGGCAAAGTCCTCAGCCAGCCCTGAGTTGCCCTAAGTGATGTGTTGAGGGGAGATTCAGTGAGCTGCAAAAGGTCATCGAGGATTTTCTTGTCCTGTGGTGCTCTTATGCTAGTGAAATTTCCACAAAGCATTAAACTTACTCTGTTTTCTAGACTCTGTCAGTGTAGTATTTCTAAACCTTAATCAAATTTCTTGGCTCCAGAAGTCTATGGCCTAGTTTTACAGTGTATGGGCGAGTGAGTAAATTTATAGCTATTTTTTGTGTATATTTTAGATTGCCCTGAGCTATTTGGATAGCTGGCAGAATGACACAGCAATTTTTGTATCTGAAGCAAAACTCTTACTCTTACATGTGAAAATTGTCTTCTTAACTTTGCAAGGCATGGGGAATTAATTGAAGGAAAAGTTTGATCAAAATAAGGTAGCAAAAGAACCATTGTTTTTCTACCTACCCATGAAATAATTCACATTATTTCAGTAGCATCAGGAATTTTCCTCAGTAAAGCTTTAACGCCAACATCATGTATCCTCGCAAAGTAATTCAGAGCACATTATCTCCTCTTTGGAGAGTTAAGTGCTGAGAAGAAATGTGCTTTCTTTCTTCATTTAATTTTGCTGGTTTTGGTCATATTACAGTTATGGCTACAGATCATAACTTTATACTCTGCATGTTTTAGGAAGAAAAAAGTTACAAATTGTATCCACTTGGTTTATTTCTATAGCCAAAATATTTTATATGGGGAATGCTGCTGATGTTGCAGGCTCAAAAATCATAGATGGGCTGAGATGGTGAAATAAATCCTTTAATTTATCCTTTAATCCATTCTTTCCACGAATGAGGTTATACCTTGAACTGGCATCTGTGCATAGGAGTCAGGAAGAGATGCTCCCTTCCCTGTTCTGTGGCACTACCTGGGGTTGAGGCTTTTGTCATAGTGCACAGGATTAAATATCAGATAATTCTGTGAGGAAAGGTGAGAGGTGTCTTACTGTTTCTAATGGGAAAGCAGGAAACAGAGAGATTTCCAAGCTACTTGTGTCAGGTTTTATTACATATCTAACTCTGGTTCGATTACCTACTTCTATACTGAATGGAGAATAGGTGTCTCTCAGAGATGGTTCAGAGCTGTAAGTTAGATGGCTACATGAAGGCAGTACATACCCTGGTCAAAGACCTCTTTTGGATCATGGGGGCTCCTGGTATTGCTCCAAAGACAATGTAATATTTATTTTACTATCAACACAGTGATTCTAGGGTGCAATTTTTGATATTTTTCATTTTTTTTCTTTCTGCTGAGCAATCAGTCTTATTCTCCAAGGCACCTGAAGCACAGTCAGTCAAAGCAGTTTTCCATTAAGTAAAAAATGTGTAACGACAGTTAAAAAAATTAACTCACTGCAAGTTTTGTTTTAAACCTCCCGCACTTCTATATTTCTATTCCCATGGATTTTCTTGTTTATTTAACTAATTTACCATTTAGGAAAGAGGAAGGAGAGGATCACCATTGAAACATAACACTTTTTAAAAAGTAAATAGGAAGCCATTTGGAGATAATAATAAAAAACCATTTGCAGAAATATATTCTTGAAATATATTCACTTGGAGAAAAGAAAGAAAGGTTTCCCAGCTCATGCTTTGCCCCTTCTAACAGTCACCAGTCCTATATTTGTGACCAAGGTTTCTGGGTGCTCATTGGCATTCATTTCCATCCAACAGACTCATCTCCAGGATCTTCCTACTCTTCTGGGATCTTTCCTTCAGGTAGAGCCTGGAACTTCATCTTCCCAAGAGTGTTTCCTCTGTTGGGGAAGTTTTCTTTGTCACACCTGCTTCTCTCTCCAGAACCCAAGCCCCTGGTTTCCTGATCTAAATAGTCCCTGTACAGAAGTACAATGTATTATCAGATTCCTGATTAGTGATTCCTCTCCATCCATCGAGGCAGATATACCACTTCTGTTTCACCCAAGTGCCATGGACATTTGAAATCAACCCATACTGGCAGCAGCTAGTAAGCAACAGACTTCAGAAGACCAGTTTCAGACATTAACCCACAGGCATGCAATAATCTGTTACTTGTCAGCGTTACAAATTTAATTTATTTTCATCTTAAAGCACTTCTTAATGATGAGAAAACTTACATATTATTGTTCTATGCTGGCATTTCAGTTTGGGATCTATTTCTTTGTCAAGGTTAACCATATATGATTATGAACTGTAAAATGAGGATTAAAAGGTAATAAGTAAGAAATTCCATTCCATTTTGCTTTTTTCCTCCCTTCTTTGCTGCTTTAAGGTAAGAGTCAGTCAGTCAGCCTGATCTGCATGTGTCTTCCTTAAACCACACCTGGTGAAGAATAGTGACATTAAACCTTATATCATTGTCTTCTTTGAATATTTTATGGATTACTCTGAAGCAAATGGTATGAGTAGTGGAATTTTTGAGGCTGTTCATGAAAACGGAAGTTAATTTAGTGACAACAACTGTCTGTCAGCCACACCGAATGTTTCATCACAATGAAGGAAATGTTATAATTTTAGAAGTAGTTCATGTATCTCTGAAATTATATTTATAAACTTATTAGTCATTAATACAGTAAAATATTAACATTTTAAATGTAGACTACTGCATTCAATAATATGGTTGCTGATATTTATGCTGATCAATAGCTTTCTTCTTGTCTTTACTCAAAAGATGTCAAAATAAGCTCTTTGCTAAATCTAACACTGATGACAATGGAGAGGGAAATATTATAGCAGAAATACAATATTGTACTACAGAAAGCAGCAACAGAGAGTTAACAGGTGATGAAGTGGAGCTGAAACTAAAGATAGGATGAAAAGCCATCAGCAGAAAAATCAAATTGAGTAACATGAGAATTAAACTATATCTTCACATTTGCATATCTTTAATTTTTCTAACGGTTCATCACCATTCATTGTGAATAATCTAAAAAGCACCTACAGCCTTTGCTAATATCTGTTTTTTAAAAAGCTAGTCCTATAGCTTGCATGAGGAGTGTGTGGAACATGCTCCATGGATCAGGAGCCTCAAGACTTCTGGTGGAAGCAGATGTAGTTGGATACTGAAAAAAGATGCGCTGTAAGATAGATGAGAGATTATATTGCACTCCTACATACATATCAAAGTCAAGTGTAGGCACTTTGGGAAATAACAAATGAAAATTAAGGGAATGGAAGAGAGGTAGATGCCTAGACGTCAGCTAAACAGCAGATTTCAGGACTTGTGTAGACAATATAATTACCTAAAATGTATCAGATCATTTCAGTGATCTAGGTACATTTGTTTTTTTAAATCTGTTCATAATGGAAATCTCATTATTTTACCAACTGAATAACAATAAGATTTGAGGACAATAAGTTGTTTGAAGATATTAAACCTCTATGGTCTCAAGAAATACAATTTTTCAGTAATACTATATAGTATATTGCTATTCAGAGATGAACATTATTATTCATATCATTATTAACATTTTAAAAAGTATATTAAACCAGCCTAAATGTTAGACTAATAATGTTTTATTATTCAATAATTGATTTAATTTGATTCCAGAAATGATTTTATTTTAAAATTTTGATTTTTTATTTTTTAAATTCTTAATTGACATTATTCAATAATTGATATAATCAAATTTCATTTGATGGTAGAAGACACTTTATTTTACCATGCACTTGTTTCATGACAGAAATAGTTTATATAGTATTATATTATTCCTGAATTAGTTGTAAATATTTTTATCATGCTATGAGAACTTCATGATTGAGCTTGTGTTGGTGAAAAGTGTAGAGAAAAGAAGCAATCCATATGACAGCTGATTTATGTTAAAAATTATTTTTAATTTACCAGCACTCTCTAAGCAGAGGTTCTTATTTAAACTTTCAAAGTTAGCCAATTAACTCAATCCCCCAATGAATAAGTCCTTGAAATAGGAATAAAAATGCATGAGAACAGCTGAATTATAATTTCTGAATCACAGCATGTATGAACCATAAAGCTGACAGAACTGTATTATTACAATGGTTATAAAAAACCAATAGATTCAGAAGACTTTATAATCTGTGTTAGTTGGAGGGTCTTAAACAGCCTTGAATAAGTAATCTCAAATTAAAAAAAACCCCTCCAAAATCATATTCAATACTCTGTTATATGTCTCTACATTGGAAATAGTAAAGATATTTTATTTAAGGAGAATTTGAAATTTAGTAATAAAACCAATAAGAATAAAAATGTCCTTTTCCTGAAGAGATTTGTTGTTTATTCTTTATGGTACATTTTGCTTTTTGCTGCTGTCCTCCCTCTCTTTCCTGATCGTCAGAACAATTATTAATATGGTAGTCCTTAAGTAATTGTTTAAATCTTTAAAACCGACTGATTTTTTAATAGCATGTTTATAAATTACTTATTAAAGTGTATTAATTGAAAATCATTTTCAGGAAGGTAAAATCTAAACTGTGTAGGAATCTAAAGTAAGGTCACAATCAACCTTTGGCTTCTACAGAAGTACGTCAGCTCCAGAGATAGGTATTTGCTGAGTCTACATATTCAATTTTGTGCAGTGAGCTTATAATGCCCTATATCTGAACTATCGATTTACAGCTCTGGAGAGCCATTTTTATGCCCCTTTTGTATTACAGAGAGCAGCAACTTCAACATCACTCTTAAGTATCAGAATAATATACAGGAATAATCAGAGTAGAGATGAGTATGTACCTGGGACATGGAACGGTATTTTTAGCAGTGGGAGCAGTAAAGCCAAGTTATTCCCATGGGAGATCTGAATCTTTTGATATGAACATTGCTTAGCATGCAGAGAACGATGGATAATGCATAAAAATAAAAATGTAAAAGTATCATTAACTTCATAAAAGAGCAGCAGCAGCAGCCAAGTTAGAAGGTAGACCTAACCTTAATATAAATTAATTATTATTATTATCTTGATTAATATTTGAGGAAAACAGCTTTATACTTTCTTCTTGTAGTTTCCAGCTGCTGTGAATGAGCACTGCAATACTGGAAACTGAAAAGCAATTTGTGTTACCACATGAAAATCTTCATTGGGGATGAATATAGAAAAATTATTAGTAGAAGAAAGTATATATGTAATGTATGCAAATGCTGAAAACTCCAGTCTTCAGTGAATAGACCTAAAATTATTTGTAGGGAGGGGAACAAGAATATTTTTCACTGGAAGTGGTGATGAATAGTCCTCCTGACAAATCTAGCTTGAGAGCAGAGTCCCCAAAGTTGAGCAGTCCAAGCATGAAGCATAGTTTAATTATAATCATGCACCTATGAGCATTATTTTTCTTTAAGCTACTAGAGGAAGGGCATTTTCTTACAAGTTAAGCATGGGTACCTACCAAATCCCTTAATTCAAGTATGAAGCTTATACTGTTGAAGAAAAGAGGTTGCTTGGGTGACCACAGTGGTTTACAGCTGCAATGTGATAGTCTCTCTTCTCCTTAGTATCAATAACAAGAGATTTTCTGCTCTCTGCTGTAAGCTAAGTGCCTACTTTTATGCATTCAGTAAAGAACCTTGATTCTGTCCTTTGAGTATGGATTGCTCTGCTGCTGCAGACATGAGATTTCAAAGCACAGAAACAATAACAAATCTGGTAGAAATTTGAGTGATATCTTGAAAGATTGTTAGTATCAATAAATTTCTGGTTTAGTCAATATTTATGTTGTATCCATCCAATAAAACTTAGGTTCTAACAGTTTTGATTAGCTCCTTGTGACTGAATGATTCCTCTCCCTGCAGAAAATGGATCATCCTCACATGTGCTAAGTTAAACTGCAAATAAAGAGCGTGAACTGAATGCTATTTTTAGTGTCTGAAATTCCATGGTTGGGTTTGTGAAGGTCCCATAGTGCAATTTAAAAAAATTAGGTTTGAATATAAAATTTGAAAGATTTGGGGGATGCAGAGCTTTGAGATTCCTATTAATCTAGCTAATTCTAGTGTAAAGTCTGCAGTTAGATATACTGGTGTAAGAAATTCTAGGTTATAATTATGTTTTCCATGGAGAATGTGATACTACAATATGAAAAAAAAATGTTTTGTTTAGTATACATATATATAGAAAATATATCAAATTGTATGTATTCTTAACCAGTTCTGGATAGGAAAAAAGCTCTATGTTCATTCACTTACTGGTCTTTCTGCTGAGATTTTTCAACATGGGTTGTCGTGGTTTATGTGGACAGCTGTCTAGTAGGAAGGGATTGCCATGTTAACTAAATTAAATCTACTTACTGACAGATGGAAATGAATTTTGGTCACAACCTGTAGTACCTGAATAATTTAGAGATAAGAAGCTCTATATTTTACTGTAGTTCTCTTTAGTATAGTTTTGCTGCTGTCTGTAGCCATCTTTATTGGCAACAGAATGGAAGAAAACATATTCTGAAAGCATTATTTAGTGAAACACTTCAAATTAATGTGAAGTTTATTATGCCTAAATAAGTGCTTCAGGAAGGGGTCCTGATTAAACATGTATAACATTACCACAGATAACCCATAAGGGCTTTCTGTATATCAGGAAAATAGGCCAAATTCAAGCTAGATCTAAGGAAATTTATTTATTTATATTAGATGGAAATTATTTTAGAGAAGGTGTTTTCAGATCTATAAACTTAGCAACTTGTTAAAACCCCATTATTACTTTCTTAACACGCTTGCAAGATGGCAGCTGACAAACTTGAGCCCTCTATTAGTTATTTTAGATGAAAGTCTCCTAGTCTATATTTTTTGAGAAAAAAAAGTGAAACGCTTTTCAAGGAAGTGATTCTAAAGCCCACTCTACATCTGATCTGTAATAACAAGGAAATAACTCCCATAAGGATAAAATGTGCTTTGACCATTTATCAACAACAACTATCAGAACGTCCCTTGCTTCTCCCTGAAAAAAAACATCCAGAGGAGACAATATATTCATCTCTCCTGTCTGAATCCAAGAAACCAATGCCTATGTCAAGTTCTAGGACACTGTGCTTCAGATTCTGCATCCAAAGTCATAGGAGGGCAAAATCCCAAGGAAATAAATTGAAAATGAAGATATTTCTTCTTCTTTTCTATCTCTTGTAGGAATGCTTCTGTTCTTTCAGTTTATAAATGAAACAGCTTATATATATTCTGTGATGAAAATGGAACCACTTTGTAAAAGTAGAATCATTCATTGCCTTTATCCCCAGTTCTGTTTACTGTGTTAGAAGCAGTGTTTTACAAAAGGTGAAACTATTAGTTGTCCAGTACTTATTTCTGCTATGATGTTGATAATATTAAATTACAATTGCAAAGTTACTTTTTAAAACAGGAAGAGGTTGATATTCAGACAGAAATCTTATAGCTTTTCCATTATTTTAAGCACAGTGTAAACCATGAAAGGTACCAAAAATTATTCTATAAGCAAAACAAGGATGTTTTTGTGTTCTTATTTTTTTTCCATGCTGTGAATTGCTTCAGCTGTGAGTTTTATCCAAGCATGGTTCAAAGGGAAATGTACTTTGGCAACAGGCAGATGTTGTTTTCCTTTCAAACTCAAACTAACAAAGCAATCAAATATGAATAGTATCAAATTATCTTTGACACATTGTATGTCCCAATACAAATTCGTTGAATACAGAAAGAGAAGTATTTTCATCTGATCAAACATCCACATTTTTCTACAAGTAATGAAAAGAATCTGTCAAACTTAGAGCTATCCTCTAGAGGAAAGTCCTTACCACAAAGTAGACCAAAATTATCATCATTTGTACATCAAAGAAATAACATCAGAATATATAATAAGGATTGTTGATAGTAGTCATAATATTTTGTCACTACTAAAATCTACTATTAAGGTACTAAATCAATATGTCACATATTCTAATAGAATCATATTCTTATAAATCATATTTCAACTATAAATGAGCTGTCCCCAATTAGGAAAAAGTAATTGACTTATGCCCTTTGTGTGATTTCTTTCCTTTCAAATTGGTCCTTGTTGGTTTCAAAACTTGTGAAAGAGGTCTTGGATGATTCTCAAAATAGTACATATTTTCAGACAGCACGCAGAAGTGGTGTCTGCCTGAAAGACTTGAGGTTTCTCATTGGCACATGTGGCTCTCCTAGGTCCACAGCTACCAGAGGAGCTTGATTTGAATAGGACCTAGCAGCCGTCCTTATATTTTATTTCATTATTCTCTGATCTGTTATTTGAATCACACTCTAAAACAGTATCCATTATTTGTAAAACAAAAATCAGTTTTGAGTTCTTAGTTATTTAATAAAAAAGAAAAAAAAAGAAAAAGCAGCTTTGTTTTCTTGGGGTTTTTTGTTGTGATCTAGTGACTAAGACACCGTTAAGACAACTTATCTCAACTTATCTTTGGAAGAATCCAAAAAATCGTAAACTTAAATACAACTTCTATATTTATATTGTATATATTGCTGTACATTTTCATGCATGAAGCATTTATTTAACAGAGCTTTGGAATCCGGTACTTATTTGTCATAAAATAAGCGTAGATCAGATTTACCTGAGCAGTTATTTACTGTAACAGCAAAGTCATAATTTCATTAAAATTCAGTGTTACAGATGGTTTACTAATAAATTACTTCTAGCAAACAACCAGAATATTCTATCTTAAGAAAATATTGTGTCTTTGTTTTCTACCAGTAAATAAGAGCAATATAAATATTTAAAGTAATAGAATAGCTTTCACAAAGTATTATACCCACCATTAAACTCACTTGGTTTTAAAAAACATGCAGGGAGTAGTTTTTCCCAGCTTCTATTTCTGTAAATAAAAAAACTGATATTCATCATATCTTTCTTTTTTTTAGATAAATCTCTTCTTGGAAATGGGCCAAATTCACAAAATTTAATAAATGATTGAACACAACAAGATGAGATAGAGAGAAAAATACTTCCACATCTTTCACACAAAAATCTAACCCTAAAAGCTTCCACTAGGATGTGAAAATACTTACCATTCAAATTAATGGGAGGCTATAAATCATTAGCACTAGCTGGTTGCTACATGACTCACATTGCAGTTTCTTACCTCTATTTTTCAAAGAAAAAAATCAATTCAGAGATGCCATAGGTACTATATACATGTAATTTATATGATGGTCTGAAAAGGTCTTTTACTGAGTTGGAAATTAATGTTGTTAACAGTTGGATTCCCTTATTTGTAGATCCAGTTCAAACTACTGTTTTGCTAGACACATAATTCTGCAGTTGCAATTCACTTACATTTTCTCCAGGAAATACAGTGTAGCAGAAAAATTTGGGTGAAATTGTTGCACAGTACTGTCCTCATTATACCATTGGAAATCAGCCCTGCATATTTCTGGAAGATCAGTAAGAATACGGTGTTGATCTTACACAAGGACATAAGGGAACAGCATGCTAAAATGCTGGGGTTTGCTTTAAAATTACAACTTTTCTTCCATTTTCTCTCATTTTTAACACATTTTAACATGCTAAGGAGGCTTCGCTTAACTTCATTCTCATATCCTGGGACTTAAAGAAATCTTGCTTTGAATCCCACAGTAAGAATGTGGCCTGTATTCACTGAATGTAGCTAATAATGTGAGAGAGTAATTCAAAAGCCATGCTAAATTAACAAGAACTTTATAATCCCTGATGATTCTGCAGCAGTGAGATTCTCTCCAGCTAATCAGATCACCTGTCTCTACAAAAGCCATCTGATTATAATCATTCCATAACTTCCTAGGTATTAATGTGGGGAATTTGCTTTAGCAGGTCACTAATGATTTAAAAAGCTTACATAGAAAGAATGTCATAGTCACGATGAAACAGTAAAAAACCAAGTCATAATTTTGCACCTGAATGACTCCCAACTCATGCATATTTCAGTTATCCAACAAACTGTTCCTCAAGCAAAACAGATATGGGCCACAAGGAGAGGACTGACTAACCTTCTCAGCTTACCTTTCTCCTGAAAAACTATCTAAAGTGGTTAAACCTCAGAATGAAGAAAACATGGATAAGAAAACATCAAACAAGATTCAAACAGCACCTTCTGAACTATCAGCAGCCTTACTCAGAGAAGAATGATGTTTTTTGTGTGTACTTCTGTGTATTTACACTTCCATAGAAGATATGTGCCAGTGCTAAATCTCTTTATTCATAGGTTTTTTTTAGCAAATAAATGAAATGAGTTATTTACATTTTTTTCCTTCTGTTTGTGGAAATGTAAACCTTTATAAATTGCTCAAAGTATTCAGCTGAGATATAATCCAATAGTTCTGGTGGAATTTAATTATAATAACATAATAATTGAAAGTAAGTTAAACAAGGCTATGACCAAGTGCTGTCACACTAAATGAAAATTTAAATTACACCAGTAACAGACAACACTGTCCGAGAATTATGACTTAAACAGTGTGACATTTTGCATTCAGATTAATCAATGAATGCTCCACAATTATTTTGAAGCCTTCCTCAATGTATTATGGGCTAAATTAAATCTAAACTTCTGACAGACACTGAGAGGAAGAGCAAAATGCATTCACTTTGGAGAGGATAAAATGGACAGAACAGAAGGAGGAATTTGTTGATTGGGAGATGTGATGCCCTCACAGCTTGGGGTTTCCTTCTGTCCCTCCACCAATACATTCAGAGGTGCAGTTGGTTGGTATCTGATCGATTGTTCTCCTACTGCATATGAGAACTAACAGACCAGTGAAGCTTACTATCATTTTCTCTTGGCTTTATTTTTGCCACAATGTTCTTCAGGGAACAAGCTGTTACACTTTCCCAAGTTAGTACTACTGGTGTCCCAGAGCTTGTGTGAATGGAAGGAGGAACTCAGCACCTCTGTGTAAATTTTTGCCTCCCTCCTCTCTGTCTTGACTCAAAATACAACTAAAACTACATCATGCTATCACTATAGAAATATCTATCACAATTTGACTCATAAGAATTATAACTCCCAGCTCCACATACAACCATTTATTTCCTGATGTGCAGCCCGCACTGTCCGCAACACTGACCCAGAAACAGCTCTGGCAATTTTACTGTTTCATGTTCTCCTCATGACCCAAACTTGGGTATTTCTTCACCATCACCGCCCCCCAAACAAAACCCCTGGTATGAATTTGTTCCAATCTAACTCAACAGTGATGTCTATCCCTTATCCTCTCTGTTTCCTCAGATGTCTAGAAAAGAAGACTGCAAAAAAAACAAGCCCTTCATCAATACAGCTTGTCAGCTGTGGGCTATATAACTGCATTTTCCTTCTCTTTAGCAGCAAATCTTAATATCTCTAAGAAAATGACTGTACAACAAACAGCCTGTACTTTTCATCTATCCATAAATGTGCAGCTGGCATCCTCATGGTATTTTCTATTATATGTATTCAGCCTGGCATTTTCAAATCTTCAGATGGTCTGTAGTATTTTCTGTTATGGGGAAAAAATACTGTAGAAACAAAGGACTGTTCTCTTAATCCTCTGGATTTAGCTAAGATTAGCTTTGGGATTTGAATTGAAAGGCTTTTCATTTTTATTCACACCTGTATTCCACAGTGTCCCAGTATCTATATGGTTGCTGGTACAGACAAATCTTTAGGAGGTATGGAGCATCTTTATCAAATAGGGCTTGTTGAAAATAAAGGTTTATGTCCTGACGTCATTTCCTCAACAAGGAAAATTGCTTGTTGAGCATTAGATTTAATGATCCTATTGATGCAATCAGAGGGACACAAGAAAAGAAAAAAAAATGGGAGCTGGTTTGTCTTTCTTTCCAGTTTTATTCGCTTAGTTTACTCATTTAGACAACTCTATCAAAATGGTTTATTTCTGGAGATACTTGCATATTTAATCCTTGTGATTAAATTTTGCTCTTTGCCTCCCTGAACTCTCATACAGTTATGCTTGGCTGCTTAATGTCTCATTTCTGGTGTTCGTTTCAGTAGAGTACCCAGAGCATCTCAGAAATGTTCACCAGAATAATTTGATACGAAACATTTCTTTTTCTTTTAGACAGATAATTCTGTCTTATTAAAAGCCTGTCCCAGAATTTCATTAATGATTACCAAGAGGAAGAGAGATCGTCAAAATCTCTCCAACTATACAAAAGACTGCATTTGCTTAAAGCATTATAAATTACATTAGAACAGTTCCTAACACTTAGGAGTATTTTCGTAATGCTGGTGAAAGTAATATATGTTATATGTGGCAATCTACACTTTTTAATGTTGGTGAAGATCAATAATCCATCCAGAAACTAATAATTAGTACAGATATTGCAGCTTAGAAGAAGCCAGTAGCATTTTTTTTTGTTGTTTTCCATATAATGGGGTGGATAGTAGAACAATTCAAACCTGTAAGTTATGTTCTATGCCTCTTACACAACAGAGAATTGGATCCCCATAAGTCAACATATCCACTGGAGCGTTACCCAGACAGGTTACTTAATGATTAGGCATATAGTGTGAGATAGCATAAAAAAACTTAAGGTTCAGGATTTATCTTTGAATAATGCCCCTAAGAAGACTCATATAGGAAAGTAAAATTATTCCTACAATGGCAGTGAACTCTCTCCTGAAGGCAGATGCCTATTTCCTTCTTTTTAGTAACTTGAATCAGCCACTGGAATAGGAAGCATAGCCAATAGAATAGGAAGATTATCTCCATTTCTTTTGAAATGCTGTAGTCCACAAGTTGCAGCACTGAATCAGGGAATGGTAAAGAAAGATTGATTATGATTCTTCTGCAAGAAGATATTATGAAAAAAATATAGTCATGAGATAACCTGCAGAAACTATGTTTAGGAGAAAGAGGATTTCTCTGTCTCAACTGTGTCCTCTGTTGCACTGTTTTCCTGGTTCAGAGCTTTCAGTTCTGTGTTTTATTGTAAAAGATGCTGGATAGATTATTGCACAAAATTTATTTTAACCTCTAATTGGATAATTGATTTACTGTGTTGGGCTGAAAGAGATGTCACTTTGCCTCTTTGCAGGCAGAGAAAAGACCTGAGGCTGGTTTCTTCAGGAAGATTGAAACCAGTCTCATCTTCCATTAATGAGCAGTCTAAGGAAATAGGGAAAAACCTCCTATTTCAGTATTTTTTTTAAAATGAAGGCTGCAATTGCATTTTTGAGGAATTTTGATTTTATAGAATATGGAATGAGCTACATGGGGAACAGAAGCAGACAGTTATATAGTTCTTGATCCTGATTGGGTAGATAGTAAATTGGCAGGAAGTTTTGATACAGATGTCTCAAACATAATGACTTTACTGTAAATATAGAAGATAGAAGAAGTAGGCATATATTTTACAGCTTGATTTCCATCTTATGACCACCTTCTGCATTGCACCTTTACTGAGAAGTGTAAAGCAGTATTGGAAATTATCTGTGAATTCTCTGGATGACTTCCTATTTTATTTAGTATTTGCTCATCATCCAATATCAAGACTTGAGCTAGTAAAATGTTAGAGTCATCTACCACAGTGCTTATGACAATATTAAGGATAGTTAAAACACTGGGTCCCAGTTATCTGCAAATGCTGTGTTAATTATTTGATATTTCTTTTTTTTCTTTTTTTTTTTTTTTTTTTTTTTTTACTTCCTTGGATCAGAAAAATCAGCTACTTACTAAAACACTAAAACTGGCTTAGTTGTTAAGGATCCCTTCATTATAGCCAACAGAAGGTCAGGAGACTGATTCAACAATTACATTGTTTCCTGGAAACTGCAACAGGAAATTACCATGATTAGGGCTCCTATGTAGTTGTATTGGGCGAGGTTTTTACTGAGATATTTGCATGACAGCCAATTTTGTCCAATATTTCACAGGCATTTTATAAATGGGCATATCTAAAACCTCAGTATTGTGATTCCACATTTCTGAGGAATGCTGCAGGAAGCTGAGAAGCCGATATCATGTGTTACTTGAAGTTATCAAAGCATAACTTTAGTGAATGTCATTTAGTTATTTGCAAATAGATAGATATGTTTTCAAGTAATCAGTGTCTTCAGTTCCCCATTAACAAAAGCAAGTTACTAACAACATACGGGCAGGTATCTTAAAACTGTTTTCTTAATAGGATTTAGAGCTTTGATCAATTTACATTATGAGATGACATTTACACATTATACATGTGTTAACTCATAGCAAAAAGCACCATACAGCCTGTGTTCTACATTGCCTAAAGGCCTCATTCATTACTTAAAAATTCCATTTTGATTTGAGTGTTATGGACAGGTTTGGGGGAAAGTGACTCTGTCACATTATTTGGGAAGATTTCCCCAAATTAAAGGACTTTCTGGGTTAGCAGGTCTCCTTTTAGCTCCAGAAAAATTCACTTGAAGGCTTTTGTTGTGATATGTTTTGTTGTTGTTTGGATATTTTTTCTCTCCAGCTGATACTATGTATTCAGCCCTTAGAAATGCCTCCTGTTTTGCTGGTCTTCCTCCTGGAAGCATGTAGCATCTGCACAAGAAACTGGAAGACAGATAGTAAGCAAATGAAGGGTTTGACAGTAGAGTGAGGAAAAAGCTGTGAAGTTCAAATATGGGAGCATGGAGGGGGTTGTTTGTTTTTGAAGTGGAAGTACAAGGACAGTTTCTTTTCAACTGGAGAGATAGTTCATATACATTCTTAGTGTCTATATTGTCCAGAATCTGGACGAATTTTAATAAGTTATGAGAAAGTGAGCAGAACAAGAGATGAATATACATCATCTTGATTTTGTGAGGTTCATTTCGATTGACAAAAGTCATCTCTCTAATTACAGATACAATTTGCTAGATAAAAAACTATTTCAATTGAACAACTGATTTTGTACAAGAATGGTGACAATCCCTGTCCTATTAAAAACCCTTTCAATCTACTCTCTTATAGCATTCTGTCTCTACATTATTGACATTTAATCACTTTGAATAAGAGAGTCTAATACTGATAATTTAACAAAGTGACTCATAAAATCTTATTCAGGAAAAAAAGAAATTCTGAAACACTGCAGGACTAACTTCACTTTTTCCTGCAGAGCATATTTCTAATGAAGTCAAGGTGATGACTTTGCTTTTGGATGAGTGTTCAGTCACTTCCTGAAAATTTAGAGAGGAGATAATCTCATAAAATCTTTATCATCATATACCAATTTAGCCCACAATTTTGTTGGGTTTTTTTGGGGGGGGTTTTTGTTTCTTTTTTTTTTTTAATATAGCAAACAGTAATTCCAGACATTCTACACACTGATATTCCCAAAAGGTTATGGAATCATCTGCCAAGAGGTGGAACAAAGTACTGATATGCACAACTGCATGAAAGCTATTGGGAACTATTTGATAAAATACTCCCACCTGGAGTATTGTGTCCAGTTCTGGAATCCTCAAAATAAGAAAGATATGGACCTGTTGGAATGGGTCCAGAAGAGGGCTACAAAGATCACCAGAGGGCTAGAACACCTCTGCTATGAGGACAGGATGAAAGAGCTGGGGCCGTTCAACCTGAAGATGAGGGAGGCTCTGGGGAAACCTTATGGCAGCCTTCCAGTATCTGAGGGGGGCATACAAGGAAGTTTGGGAGGGACTTTTTACAAGGACATGTAGCAAAAAGATAAGGGTGAACAACTATAAATTGGAGGGGGTTCAATTTAGAATAGAAATTAGGAAGAAGTTCATCACAATGAGGGTGGTGAATCACTAGAACATTTTGTGCGGAGAAGTTGTGGATGACCCCTCCACGGAAGTGTTCAATGTCAGGTTCAATGGGGTCTTGAGCAGCATGGTCAAGTGGGAGGTGTCTCTGCCCACCACAGGGGACTTGGAACTAGGTGATCTTTAAGGTCCTTTCCAACCCAAACCACTCTATGATTCTATAAAATAATAAATAATATTTTAGTCATGTGGATGATATGCTGGCAAGCAGCTGGTGGCTAACACAATTTTGCCTATCATAATTCACACTGTGAGGGAATGATCAATACATATCTGACCACAGAAGCTTTAATTAAACCTTTTCTGATAGTGCCAGGATGACACTAGCCATTAAACTGATCTTTTCTTGTTGTTACCTGCTTAGTGGATGAGGGAAAGGCTGTGGATGTAGCATACTTGGACTTCAGTAAAGCTTTTGACACTGTTTCTCGCAGTATTCTGCTTGAGAAACTGTCTGCCACTGGTCTGGAGATGCATAGTTTAAGCTGGGTAAAAAATTGTCTGGCTGGCCAGGCCCTAAGAATCATGGTTAATGGAGCTAAATCCAATTGGAGGCCAGTCACAAGTGGTGTTCCCCAGGACTCAGCATTGAGTCCAGTTCTGTTTAATCTGTTGATGATCTGGATGAGGGGATTGAGTGCACCCACCCTTAGTAAATTAACAGATGACACTAAGCTGGGTGGAAGTATCAGTCTGCTTGAGGGCAGGGAGGCTCTTCAAAGGGATCTGAACAGGCTGGATCGATGGGCTGCGGCAAACAACAAGAGGTTCAACAGGGCCAGGTGCCAAGCCCTGTACTTGGAACACAACAACCCAGTGCAGTGATACAGACTTGGGGAAGAGCGGCTGGAAAGCTTCCTGGTATAGAAGGACCTGGGGGTGTTGGTTGACAGCCAGCTGAATATGAGTCACCAGTGTGCCCAGGTGGCCAAGAAGGCCAAGGGCATCATGGCCTCTTTCAAAAATGGTGTGGCCAGCAGGACCAGGGAAGTGATTGTTCCCCTGTAGTCAGCTTTGGTGAGGCCATACCTTGAATGCTGTTTTCAGTTTTAGGCCTCTCACTACAAGAAAGACATTGAGGCTTTGGAGCACGTCCAGTGAAAGGCAGTGAAGCTGGTGAAGGTTCTGGAGAACAAGTCTTACAAGGAGCATCTGAGGGAACTGGAATGGTTTAACCCAGAGAAAGAAGGCTGAGGAGAGACATTATTATCTACAACTACCTGTAAGGAGGTTGTAGAGAGGTGGCTGTTGGTCTCTTCACCCAAGTGATAAGTGATAGGACGAGAGGAAATGGCCTCAAGTTGCACCAGGGGAAATTTAGATTGGGCATTAGGAAAAATTTCTTCACTGAAAGAGCTATCAAACACTGGAACATGCTGCCCAGAAAGGTGGTTGAGTCACCATCCCTGAAGTAATTTAAAGTACAGCTAGATGAAATGCTCAGATATATGGTTTAGTGGCGAGCAGGTGCAATTGGACTTGATGATCTCAAGGGTCTTTTCCAACCAAGCAATTCTAACACTCTAACCTTTTACTTTACATTTTGTTCATGTTTATATACATTCCTCCTATACACCCTAAATTTTATTCTAGTGGTACCACAAGCTACATTCAACCTCTTAAGCATGGATTTTGTTTGCAAGACTAACATTCAAGAGGCAGGTTTGGAATACTTTTTGGCCTGCTTTTCTAAAGAAATCTGGCATACGGAATTGCACAGTCCATCTGCCAGTTTTTCAGTCTTTCACTTCTTCTAATGAAGGGAAGTTTATGCCTGCTGGCCAAGTGCAACCAGTGTCAACTGCACTGAATTACTTAAGATCACTGAAATATGGTGATGGAAAAGACAGACTAGCATTACTGCAATTCCCTAACATAGTGGTAACCTAGCAAACCCAACAATTAGCTGATCTACTTGTCCTAATGACTAGCACACATATAGTAGCTGTGTAATTAACACATATGTATCCAAGCTTATCACAGCACATACTACCTTCTTCCCAGCTGGGTGCTACGTGGTTCAGATACACGTGTCCTCAGAGAGGTATTAATAGTACAGAAAGGCTTTGAAAATGTTGAGACAGCTGGAATTGTAACAGCGATACACACAGAGGATGCAAAAAAAATCAGAAGGCAACTAAACTTCAAGTGTTTTGCTGCTCATTATTTTCTGTAGGTCTAACATGCTTTCCAGAATTTTTTGGGGAGAATCTGGGCTACAAAGGGGCTTACCGTATCTGAGTAAGAAGGAAGGATGTCTCTTTCCATCTTCCAGAAGGGAAGAATCACAGCAGGGAATTGAAACTATGTATGTCTCATCCATTTTATTATTTGCCTGTTTGTGTCTCTTGTTGATAGTTTCTGAAAGTTGGAACTCTCTTAAATGCTATGAAAAATAACGTAAGAGATCATTGTCATCACAGGGAATGCCTGTGCATGCAAGAATGTTTGCCTGTGCCAATAACTGGAAGAATCTGGAAGATTATTTGCTCACAGAGTGGCAAGGAACATCTGCATCCCTTTACAAGAAGTGGAGCAGCAAATAATAATTTCAAAATAAAACAGAGTGGCTGTTGTAAATTTTTTTTGAAAGTAAAGACTTAGGGCCATGATTTTCAGTCCCTTTCAGCCCCACCTTGGCAATAATCTGCCAGTTTCTACAATTCCTTAATATATAAATTGTCTCCTTCCATTCTTAGCTAGAACTTAAGGAATTCTACCAAATTCATGATGTCATTCAAATGCTGTGTTTTTGTCAGATTCTTTTTCCTTGTGGTTTTTTTTTTTCCTGCACATGTTTTACCACTTATGCTGGCTCTGACCTTACTACAGTTCCTTGTACTTGTTCAATGACTCTGTCTTGGCTCTTATATTTGGTCCTATTTTTCATTTGAAAATATGTGCTGGTGTTTAATACTCTGGCTTTTCCAACCTTTTGCCTGACACAACTTTTGCCTTCAACTAAGCCCTTTAGCAGCTGATGTAGGCTCAGTTTTCCTTGAATCTGAGTCTGATTACGTCCCTAAAAATCCACTTTGGTTGGAATTCTCAGTGTTCTGATTAAGGGTCCTGGTCTGCCCTTATTTCAGCTGTCTATCTGACCTAAGCCTGAGCTTTGGTTGGTCATCGTTACTGAGAATGGACAGAAATTTCATTTGCTGATCAGGACCACAGACATTATGGGAAGGATTCAAGTGGTGCTACAGCTGAACATAATGGCTGTAATAATGAAAATCACACAAGCTTAGATATATCAAATAAAATAAAGTGGATAGAAAAGAATCAGGTATAAGTACGTGAGAATTCCACAATATTTGCCTATTTCCTTTATAATTAGAAGGAGAGAGGAAGAGAAAAATCCACATTTTTATATTAAAATAGCAGCTACTTTGTGTGTTGTGTTCTATTTTTTCCTTCGGAGCTTTCCTGTGGATCTCATTTATTTATGACATATCAGCAATGTTCTTAAATACAATGGATTGTTAATAATGGTATTACTATTAGTGACATTAGTAGTTTTGATTGCTATAATTTATAAATGAAACATGCAAATAATAATTGTAGAAGGACATATTGTTATAATTGTTATATTTGGTATATGTATTTGCTAAACAAGAAACCTACTTTTGCTTTTCTAGAATTTGTAACTTTGTGTGGGATGAAACCACCTGCGTAGCTGTAAATATAAACAGGAGAAAAAAATCAATGACTTCTCTTGATTTTCAGATTGCTGCAGACATCTACATGACTTCAATGTGAGGCAAACATAATAAAAAAGATACATACAAAAAAATGTGCACACACACAAAAATCACTCTGATCTTAAAAGTCATAATGATATCCCAAACAATTAGAGGAAGAAAGACTTGGACCTGGCGCTGATTTAATAGATTCCCAACATTTCTTTTTTTTTTTTTTAATTTTGTTTCCCCAATACATGCTGTGTTTCTTGAAAAGGTTTTGTCTGTTTTCAGTTCAATTGGCCAGTTGTTTCATTCATATGTGTAAATACAATAGCTTGGAGATAGACAGTCATCAAACACAGTCTATGTATTCTAAAATTTAGTTTTAAAGAACATTAAATATTATTTTGTGGTTCCATTTTAAATGCTAAAAACTATTGAGCCTTTGTTGCTTTTAATATGAGAGTTGGAATATAAAAATAATACATACATAGCATGCATGGATTCATTTTTTCATTATTAAAATTTATCTATTCTGGCGTTGGAAAGTAGTCATGTCTGTCATTCCCTTATTTCCATTAGATAAGTCATATTTTTACATAAACACAAGAAACAGTGCCTCTGGAAAACACTTCTGAACATGAGTGAGTGAATTAGATGCAGCTGAAACCCCTATTGTGTAGCAGTGACATCTCTTGCAGTTCTGCCTCTAGTGCTGTATGAAGTGGTGTGCAAGAAAGCTCACAGAGCAGAGGCAGTTAAGATTGAAAGAGAATAGTCGAAAATTATCAGACAAAACATAGCAAGGTCAGGATATCAGGGCACATCAAGGAATGTTAATAGAGACAAGGAATTTTGAATACTGAGTATAGGGGAATTTAGTGGCATTTAAAAATAACATATAAAAACATGTTGAAGCTTTACATGCTTATAGGGATTTTTTTAATGTATCTTCTCAGAAATATTTGGTGAACTATATCATCAGCAAATGACCTGTAGAAATAAAAGCTGCAGGGGAAGAAAACTGTTTGTGTCTATATTTTTTCCACAGGATTAACAACACAAACATAACACTGTAATTGTCTGTTAGGGGAGCATTTTATATAGTAGCCTTTGTAAGGAAACATGTAAAATAAGGGGCTGGGATTTGTAAGGAAATACAAGATATATATTCTCTTTCCTTTTGCTGGAGGAGAAGCTGGGAGTGTGTGGGCTTTTTCTGTTATTGTTGTTTTATATACTACAAAAGCAAAACAAAAGTCCTCTGAATTCCACTTGCAAAGGTCGTAGTATTTCTGTGTCAGCTTTTGTTGCGCATCAATGTGTAAATTAGACTTTTCAATTTTTCTCGCCACCAAACCCTACACAAAATGCTCTTCCAAACTGCAGAATGGCTAAGAATTTAGAGATTAAGCTACTTCTGTGTGTTGAGTGAAAACCAACTGAAGTTTTCCTTCTAACATTCCTATCCATGTATATTTGATTGGTAACATAAAGAAGTCCTATTCCAACAGAGAATGCTACACCAAGCCAGCTCTACAGCACATTGACTACAGCTTCTACCTGGGATTTTTTGAGAACAGATTGGGATTTTCTACTATAATATGGATAAAGCAAACATTGTCCTCTCATTTGACCAGAAATCTCACTCTCCATCTGAGAAAACAATGTGGTGCAGGTTCAGAAAAACTTTCACTTTGAGACAGTATTTTCCAGAACAAAAAACAAAGCTCAAAAGGCTTCCTTCAGATAAGTCCTACAAGCTGTTATCTGGGTAAAGATTCAGAAAACACTTTTAACCTTAATATTTTGAAAGATATTCATGTGTGTTTTTAAATTCAATCATTTCTTTATATTTCTGAGGTCTATATGACACACATGTCATGAGACATGGGCTATAATATATTTCAGGATGCAGACCTCGATAATAACAGTCAAACCAGTCAAAGAATATGATCTTCAATTTCAAGTTTATTAAGAAGATGTCTGCTCCATTCATGAGCTGGAAAATCCTTTACCTTCAAAGAATTCCTTAAAACTATTTTGACTGTCATAGCTATGGTCCTGTTGCATTTCAGAAACTGGAAATTTTGCCTTGTGAATACCTTCACTCCAGGAATGAAAAATTTCAAAAATAGATCCAGGACACGAGAAAAAGTCAAATCAGCTCTGTATTAGGTAGCATTTTTAGAACGTTATTGAGAACAAAACCCAAAGTATCACTGTGGGGCACTGTACATGTGACCACAGAATTAGATCAAGGGACATTTTTAAAAAGCAAAAAACCAAAACCTGAAAAATGAAACCAAACCTTGACCACTTGTAGTACTAAAAATACATTACTGGGAAATTTTAACCACCTTTTTTCATTGCATGTTGAATTCTTGCAAGGAAAACTAACTCTGAAACCTGTATAACCAGTATGGAAATCTGTGATCACAGACTGAATGGTAGTGGCCTAAAAAGAAAAGGAATTAAATTTAACATGTGGATTATAATTAGGAAAAAAAAGATGAATACACATCAGAGGCATGCTGTCAGAACTTACAACATGCTGAGCCACAGGTCTGTAACACAGAATTCTGGCATGAGTCATAACTGTTAAACCCCAGACAATATGCTTTTTAAGCCTAATATCAAAATCCTAGATTGATAATGAAACCTGGATCCTATTTTTGCAGATGTAAAGACTAGTCATGAAACTCTGATTTGCCTTCAGTGTTAGACTTCCCTCAGACTTATTGATTTTACAAGAAAATACTCAGATTTGCACTGAAATTTGATTAAAAATATGAAGTTTCTGAAATAGGAATCTTTCACAAAGACTCTCATGTTTTAGATCATGCTTATCAAGTATAATAGTCAGATATGCTAAGCATTGTTGAACTGATGTGGAGATTTAAGGATCTGTGTCAGGATTTTGTTTATTTCTTGTTCGATAAGAAAAATCTAATTTTAGCTCATGTGAGTTCATGAAAAGATGCCTCTATTTAATCCATTTAATAAAACGAAAGGAGAAATAGCAACAGTTTCTAGAGAAAGGCTATCTGTGTGCAAACCTCTGAACTATGCTTTACATAATCCTTGGCAATGTATGGCAAAAGCATATAGAGATGCAAATTAGCTTTTGTCAAGAGCCAACAGTGTAAG
The DNA here is from genome assembly GCA_013389865.1 of Piaya cayana. Lineage (NCBI taxonomy): Eukaryota > Metazoa > Chordata > Aves > Cuculiformes > Coccyzidae > Piaya > Piaya cayana. The sequence goes on from WAAB01022283.1 coordinate 39,282, forward strand.
ACTCACTCTAAGTAGCAGGCCTAAGTAAATAAATGAGATGTGGAGCAACACCACAATGTCCAGGGTACTGTGAATTATATTGAAGGTCATTACTGACATCGACTATTCAAAACACTATGGCACAGCTTTCTAGGCTTCCACAATGACTGAATGAAGCTTGGCAATTTTAGACAGTGCAAGGGAAGTGCGAAGTAAATCTGACTGATAGTTCACAAGATTTCAGCTTGCATTGCCCTTTGTGCACGTTTGCTAAGGCATCCACAGTGCAGCACTTGAATCATGTTAAATTATGCATACGGCCAGATCTAATGCCTCAAATGTGTATTTTCACAGGCAAGCCTTGGAAAGGAGCTAATAAGCTTCTTTAACCCTGAAGGAATATCAGAGGGCACAGATCAGTGTTACGGGACTACTGCAGCAGAAGTCACTTCCTGATGTTGTAAACTGAGTTGGGCAAAAAAATCACAGACTGACCTAAATATCATAGAATTATAGAATCATGGAATCACAGAATAGCTTGGCTTAGAAGGGACCATTAGAGTTCATCTAGTTGGATCCCCCTGGCACAGGCAGGGACATCTTTCACTAGATCAGGTTCCTGAAGTCCTCATCCAACCTGGCTTCAAAGGGATGAGGCATACTCAAATTATCCTGGCAATCTGCTCCAGTGTCTCACCACTCTTATGACCAAAACTTACCCTTGTTTGCTGTTTTCCCTGGGCCCTCACCATCTCAAAGGCCCAAGACCCATACATCAATGTCCTTCCTGGACTGGGAGATTGGAAGGAGATATTGAAGTCCAAATTCAGTCGTCAAAGTACCAAGTAAGAGAAGAGGAAAGCATTTTTACTGTTATTTTTAATTTGTTTATTGGATTTTGGGTTTTTATTATTATTTGGGTTTTTTTTGTTTTTTGGTGTTTTTTTTTTTTCAAACTGCTTATTACTCAATCTTGAAAAGAATCCTAATGAAACATCTAGAAGGGACCTTAATGCACTTCTTCCAACAAAGAAGCCTCCCATTGCCCCAGCACAGCAGCCCATAGAAGCTGGATGATATCATTCCCTTTTCATGGAGTTCAAAGCAGAAGAGTTAACATTCCATCAGGATAGGTAGGGTGGAAGATGAGAAAGAAGGACTCATACCACCTCTGGTGAACTATAAATGCTGACTGCTTGGAGAAGTTATAGGTGAGGCAACAGGAAGGTTGGGCACAGAGGCTGGATCTTTTTTCTTCACAGAAAGGGTCGTTAGGCACTGGCAGAGGCTGCCCAGGGAGGTGGTTGACTCGCCTTCCCTGAAGGTGTTTAAGGTGCAGGTGGACGAGGTGCTAAGGGACATGGTTTAGACATTGATAGGAATGGTTGGTCTCGATGATCCGGTGGGTCTCTTCCAAGCTGGTGATTCTATGATTCTATGATTCCGGCTAATAGCAGATGCAGAGTCTGGGCCAATAGTAAGGTGTTGGCCAGGTGCTCCTGTGACACCAGTGCCATGTATCATGGAGGGGAGCCCTGGCACAGTGCCTGACCTTCAGGTGGATTTACCTCAATAGGCTCCACATCATCAGCTGCATAAGCAATGCCCATCACTATCATGTGGGCTGATGTGTTGCCCCTCTGATGCTGTCTCCTCTTCCTCCGAGGTTCCTGCAACTGCATCTCTGATGCACCATGTAAAGGTGAGCAGACACCTGCCTTGCTGCTCTGGGACCTCTGGCCAATCACCCTTAGCATTAAAGGTCCGTGAAACTCAGTGAACTGAACTGTGGTTTAGCAACTGGGGTCCCTGTGTTTACAGAGCCTGGATCAGAAGGCAGTGAGATAGCTTGTGGCAGTGAAGGCCACTGTGATGGCAATGCATGCGTCTGACTATGGCTGTTCTGGGAGATAGGAGTCCTGTAACCTGAAAAATGCCTTTATGTGGGAGAGGGAGGATGATTTAGGTGTGCCTGGTGACCACACCTTGGGCACAGGGACTGCTCTCCATCTCCCCTCACGGAGATCTGGGCTCTAGCCTCCTCCTTATCCCTGGAGGGAATACTCTGTCTTCCTGCAAGTGATGGATCCCCCTGTACTTGGCAGTGGCTGCAAAAAAGGCAAAGAATCCAGACATCTTGCAAGCAGGAAAAGGAGGGTCAGTCAGCCTTCACAAGGTCTGCCAGTACTCAATAAAAGATCTGCTGATTGCCAACCATTACATGAACCTTTCTTCCCTGACCCTGCCCCTGGAATGCAGAGAGGTATCCTCTCTTCCACATGGAAACCCAAAAGCGAACAGAGGAGAGGTACTAGCATCCTTTGGCCTGTGATGTCTATGTGACACAAGAAGAACTGAAGAGATTCTTTGCAAGTGCATATCTTAAAAAAATAACAATAGCTAGGTCCTAGGACAAACTTGAACTGTTGCCTATTGCCAAGAGGCATCTTCTAGGGATGATTGTTGGGGGAGTTCTGGGAGGCCACCGATACTTATTTGTCCTGCAGTCATGTTATTGGGACTAGCTACAGACCTAATCTAGTTTGACAGCTGTGGTCTGCCTGTCTCCATTTCTACCAACCCCTTTCCCTCTGAACTTGTTTTTTCACATGGATCATGTTTTCGTGATTCTCATGATGAAGCTTTTCAGTGGGGACATAGTGTGTTACAAGATTTCCATTTCATTCTGCAAATTTTGGAGTTCTTCACAAATATTGTTATTGATAAAGCAGCTGATTTTTACCCCCTATGAGGATTACATAAAGCTCACACTTTTGCCCTGCATACAAAATCTCATATAAGTGGCTGTCTTCACACCCTGGCACATTTTCTTCAGACTGTGACCCAGCAATGGCTGTGGAGGGGAAGGAGAGAAATGAACACATTTGCTGTCTTAATGAGCAACTATAAAGGGCATGGAAAAATGTTAGTCATTACCTGTCTTCTGTCCTCTGCAAAGAACTCAAGCGGAGGAGCCAGATCTGCGTCTCAGGTTGACCAGACTCCTGGTGCTGAGAGCAGTTTTATACCTAACTCCACCTGTGAGAATCTCCTAAAACCACACTTCTCCCTCCACGATCCCCAGGAAGAGGCTGTATCAGCCATAAACTTACAATCTGCTACTGCAAACTACTTTTCTCATCCAAACACCATCCCTGTTTATGAAGAAAAAACTAACACATATGAATTAAATTTGCAGACGATTATTGCTTTCTCTACCATGTTCTTCCCCTTTGGTTGAAAAGAAATCTAACTGTGGTCCCAGGTGTTTTAGCACTGTTTATGCGTTTCCTTCTATTCTATCCATCAAACCTATCCTTGTCAGTAAAAAGCTGGCAGTTCAATAAATTTTAAAATTTAATTTTGGTTTGTGTTTCTATTTTGTGGCTGAATAACAAGATTTAGTCTAACAAAAGCAGAGTAATAATTTTGATTTCACATAAAGAGTAGCATATTGGAAACAGTCTTCTTAACTGGATTTTGATTTATGCCACCAGCAATATGATCTTTTCTAGCACTGTGTTATTACCAAATAGTGGTTAAAAATGTCCTGCAACTAGGACTAAATCCATTCATTAACTACTTTTATGTATTATTGGGCTAGCATTGTCAAGTGAATCATAGTTTAGTTCCTAGAATGTTTCAGGCGGTGCTGTTTTTTCAATGAATATGCATCTCCACTTCATTTTGAATGATAATTTTCATTAACTTCTCACATCCACTTTTCCCCTTTGATTGCTTCTAAAAGTAAAGACAAAATTTTACTGTTTTCTAGAAGTTTAGAAGGATAGCCATTGTTTTATTTGCAATGCCTGATAATAAGTGCCAGACCTAATGCTGTCTTTGCTCATCTACTTCATGACTCTAATGTCCACAAAATACTTACCTCACCCTCTTAATAAAGAGGCAGAACTAAGTAGTAAAACAACTAAATAAATCCAAGGAAAATTTCCAAGTAGGCCTGCTCACGTTCTGAAGAGACAAAACGGCTAGAAGGAAGAGGTAGGTTTTATTCCTAGATTTAATGGAAAAGAGAGAAGGAAACATGGTGCAAATAGTAAAAAGCTGTCAGCAATGGAGGGAGCTGTGTTCCTGGGGGTAGAGGTATGTACACGCTGCACAAGAAGATGGCTTTTAGAGACATGAAGTAGTTACATAATATGATGAAATGCAGAGAGGCAGAGCTCTAGGGCACAATCATTCTCTACTAGCAAAATGCTCATTCATGCAAAAAACATCTCCAAACAACAAATTAACCCAACAGGAATAGAAATTGCAGCTGTAAAGGAAAAAAAGCCATACTCAGCATTAAGGTTATTCTAACTGATAACTCTGTGTGTGAGGAGTGTTTTTATTCAGCTCCACATTCTGCATCCATTCAATGAAGTAAGAAATGAATCCTTAAACCACATACAAGAAAACACTGGAAGATTTCTCTCTATCAAATTTTATGTGTCCTTTGGTATTTATAACTTTATTACTGCTAAAGGAGTAATATTTATTGTGGCAGTGCTGGCAGGATATCCATTCATCCATCCACCTATGTCATGAACTTTCCCTCTGTTTCATAAATCTTTGGGAGCTATATGGTATTTTTAATGAAATTCTAAGTCTTACAAATCTGTGTATATTTGTCGGTCAAGCAGAAGAGATCTACACTTCTGCTGGAGAGAAGACAGGCAGAACCACTGGTTATACTGGTGTTTAACATAAGTCAGCTTAATTGTAACATTTTGTGACTTTTGTATACAAAATTTGACATAAATTCATATCCTCCATGCACTCTATTGAGGTGGAATATATTGCTGAATGGCCAGGATGTTGAACATGACTGTGAGGGGAAAAGAAATTAAGAAACTTCTCCTGTAGAAGGGTAAAGGCTATAGAATGGTTTAGTGCTGCACGCTCCTTTTTGAAGCATTTGCATCATTTAGTGTTTCCTGAGCCAAAAATAAAATCTCTTGAAGGTGTATGAACCAAGAGGCAGAATTATCTGAGAAGGAATGGAAAGTGTGATACCAAATTGTAGTTTCTTGAGCATATTTCCAATCACAGATAAATACTAGTGCCTCAGCAGTACTGTCTAGATAGCAAAGCACATCCTTTCAGAAAATGTTTCTCTAATTCTGTTTACCGTCCTTCTTGTTTTCATCTAACATAGTGTCTGTTCTTAGCTGTGGGTGACTACCTTGAATTTACTTAGTTTTCTTTCTTCATCATGCTTTTTGATTCCATGTGTACTTTAAGGTATGCTTTATATCTTTCTTTTATTTTTTTGTATGTTCTTCTCTCACTTTCCACCTCATATGCCTGATGAACCACACCTCCTCACAGTAGCTATTTTTTTATGAATACTTAGTTGATTAAATAGTATCATTTGTTTTTAAATGATTTCGGGGTAATACAGAACTATAAAACATTACAGTTACCTATTTGACATTTTACTTATAACAAGTTTAGGATAATTAAATGTCGACCATCTAAGCAGAATGAGAGGAGAAGCTAAAAATTTGATATGTATAAAAGGCAACTTCTCTTTTTCAGCTATCAGCATCTAATGGGCTAAGTTCCATTTATTATTTCTGCATCGATGTTTTCTGTCTTATTCAAATTGTAACACTGTTGTAAAGGTAAACACCCGAATCAATCAGGCTTGAAGTGTTTTCTAAATGTGAGGCTAATTAAGAAATTTCAGGATCATAGAAAGTGACATGTGACTGTCCCAGAAGTCCCTACAAAAAAAAGTAGTAGTATATATGAACTCAGGAGAGCCACTGTATGCATTGTATATGTCAATAAAATCTGAGAATACATTAAAAAATAAAAGAGCAAATCACTACAACTGGACTATAGAGTAATTAAATGAGTGCATCTTACTTCTAAAGATAAATGATCTTTAGGGATCTAACCTTTAATAAAATCCATAGATCTGTCTAACCACCTGATAAAATGCTATTACATATTGTGATTTGAAATACTTTGTTTTCATTATTACATTATTGCTTTACTTGAATTATAACTTGTTCTCCAACTGAATTTTATTTCTCTATGCCAATAATGTGCAAAATAAGGAAATTTCCTGATTAAATTAATAGAAGTCTTTGTTGAATTACTATCTTCTTATAACTTTCCTTCAAATTACTCACTTTTTAAATGCTCTAGTGGCTTTTAGTGACATGATGTGGTCCATAAGGGTACTTAATCACTGAAATAACATGTGTGATGATGCAGTGGTTTATGAAAGGTGTGATCTTTAAGAGTTATTCTGATAATGAATGCAGAAAAGTGGATGATTTACAGTAGCCAGCAGAATGCTCACTGTCTGGAGATGCAAGAGAGGGCAGGAAATGTTGCAGAAGGTTAGTGAAAGGTGAAACTACCTTCTGTTTTTAACCAATTTATTGAAAATAAGAGATAGTTTGAAGCCAAGAGGTCTTAAATTTCTAATACATTCATACATCTGAACTGCTTGGAGTGTCAGCATTTTACAGAGTAATTCTTTTAGCTGAAGTTGTTCTTACATCTAGTAATACAGATTGTATAGTTCTTATACTATGAAGATGCTCCTTAATGCAGTCTTAACTTTGTTAATGAGATATAACCTATTTTTTCTTAAGGAAAGTTTTTAGTGTGACTTTGCCATTACTGAAATTCATAGTATCAAACCATGCATCTTTTAACAGTTATTTTACCCAGACAGATTGTGTTGCTTCTCATTAAGATGAATATTACTCCAGTGCAAACAGATTTTACAGTCCTGGATAATCTTCGTACCTCCAAGAGACCCAGACTAAACTGGCTTAAAATGAATGTTGGAACATTCCTGCTTAATTTGAGAAGCAGAAAAAAGTTTTGGTTTTTTTTTTAACATAGCTAACCAATATTAAGATACAAGTGGTGAAATAAACTCTGGGCTATATTGATCAACTGAATAAAACTCTAAAGCATTGTGTTTTCTTCCTGTTATTTTGTTTTTTCCTTCATCCAAAGTCTTGTCAGTCATCACTTTTAGCTGTAGTTTACACCATACTTCAGAAATATCATTCTGTGCAAAAACGAAGGATTCTCAATGACTTCATATGCACAATTGGATATTTTATACTTCAGTCAGATCTCAGGATCTGTATACAAGGTACTGAGAAATACAGAAATAATTAAATTCAAGAGAATAGAAAACAAAGTAGATATAGCAATTAGAGGCTCTGAGAAAACCTCTAACAGTTACCATGGTGATATTAAAATTTTCTGGAACAAAACATGATATATTTTCATTAATTTTAGATGCCAGTACAAGTCCATTATGATAGAATTGGGGTACAATCTGCATTCTTGGACAAGGGTTTGCAATTAACTTTAACTGAGGGCACAGAGCAATTTGATGGAGATTGGTGATTTTACTAAAGTCTGATCAGTAGGAAGCAAGCTGCCACCTCTAGCATTGCCAGATTTAGTTCTGTATGCTCTCTTTTCATCCACAAAATGCCACAACAGTGCCCTGCAACTGCAGTCTGACAGTTCACAGGAAAAAATCCCCAAACACAGAACGTTTTTCAGCAATGCAAAACCCATTTTATTGCTGGAGCCTTATCAGACTGAATATAGTTTACCTAAATATAGCCATGCCTTAAGGTAAACCCAGACTTAAATCAACACAAACAGATCTTGCTGTGCAAACCTAAAGTGTCTCTTGTGATTTTCTTTTTGCAGTTCAGGGCACACATGTACTGACTTCAGTGGGATCAGATTTTCTTAAATCCTCACCCAACAGTCTTTCATTTCATCACATTAGACTTAAGTATCATTTCTTTACTATTTACTTTTTTAGGCTTTTGGAGTTGCTGTTTGGTTTGACGTTTTTTCTTGAGGCAGGAGTAACATAGGCCACCGCATTGTAAATATACAGAAACAGATGCAACAGAGGATATTAACTTGTTTGAGATTATCCACTTCACTGAAGAAGCTTACGTGGCTCTAGAGAAAGTATAGTATGTGAGAAAGAAAGAAAGAGATAGCAAGGCAAGGACTGGTGCTGTGAGTTATAGAGCATGTTCAACCTCTCTGACTTGCAGTTGCATTTGGGAAAAGGTGGGCTTTTCAGGATAAAATACAGTCACAATTGCTGCCCAGACAAATCACAGAGTGAAATTTGTGCAACTAACTTTGTGGAGCAAGGCTGTGTTTTAAACCTGCCTTTAAAACGTGGAGGTTTACATCTATCTGGGATCATGATAGAAAGGGTCAAAACAAATGGGGTTTCTAATTTCTGGTAAACATATTTAAAGTTTAATAAACCCTCAAAGAACAGAGTTTGGTGCATTTGGGCTGTTTCATTTTTTAAGCTTGATGTTGGTAGTTTCTCAGTGTTTGTTGATGGCTGAAGCTATCTAGTGATCTGCCAAAAATAAATACTGTGCAAAGCATTCTTTGAAAGTTCACTGAACTTTCTGTAGCTTCTAGTTCATATTTATATAGTTAATTTATTAATATACACGTTATTAATATTTTTTTCAAAAATGTGGAGATTAATGTGAGGTCTAATGAGAAGAAAATATATTCCACCTAAATTTCTTTATCATTTCTATCTGTACAGTAGAATCAGTTTTATTAACCTTGATTAATATTTAATACCATGCTACTTCATCAATCTTTGTTATCCTGGCACCCCATAGGAGTGGAGTTTCGATTGATATATATCACCTCATCATAATATTGTACCTAATTTAATTTAGAGACAAGTGTATGAATTTAACCTAATTTTTTTTTTAGTCCCTGCAGAGAATTAGTATTTAGATTTTCTCCAGTTAGGGAGCCAGTACCATCTGAATACTTGTCTGAGCTGTTTAACTCTCTTGTGCTGATGAGTTGATGGAAAACCTTAGAAGAGCGTATTTACTTATGATACTTTCAGCACTCATTATCTGTACAATCCTAGCACCCTTACAATAAGTGTGAGTTTTACTACTGACTTCAGGATTTTACTTCATCAGAAGTCATCTTGAAGAGGCTAGGACAGGCTTTTATTCTGGACCTGAAGTTCATCTTGTGTCAGAAAACAGTAATTAAAAGCCTTTCACTGGCCTAAGCCCTGGTTTTGGCCTCTGTTAACATGTGGCTGCAAACTGACAGTCCTTTTCTTAGCTGAAACACTTCTGTCCTTACTAATCATAGTAGGAGCTGAGATCAAGTCAGGAGAATTGCTTACGGGAACGTAGCACACTAAGCTTTTGGAAGTACAAAAGGACAAGGAAAATGTTTGGTACTTCTAAGCTGAAATGTAAGGACCATTGGAAATACAGAAAAAAAGTAGCTAGTCAAGGAAAAGACTGACCTTTTCACTATATCTGGGAATTTTGTGTTGAGAATCAGATTTCATTCCTCCAATCATATCATCTGTTTTACTAGGGATTAGAAGCAAGCCTCCAGTGTGTGCCACAATTCAGTACATTAGTACAATTTACCCTCTATTCATCACTCAGTTTGGTCTTACTACGCTTTTATTTTTTGCTTCATTGCACATGCTGGATGACAGCACTGAACTTCTGGATAACACTGCTTAAAATGAAGTTGGAAAAGATCTAAAACTGGGCTGAGGCACCATCATTTGTTGCCAACCATTTGACCAGTCAAAGCTGGCATCACCTCTAAGAGGATGTACTGTTGGGAATACATTAAGGGGCTAGCCAAAGAGTCTTCAGGAGACTGACAGCGATTTTGTTGCTGAAAAGTGCTGCTTTTTTGGCTCATGTAAAACTGAGGGTATTTAAAATATGTAATTTGTTCTTGGTATCAGAGCCAGTTAAATTATCAACTATGAGCAAATTATGTTAATAATTCTGGCAGTTTGCACCAAAAAAAGGCTTTTTTTAAATTTTCTCCAGCCAGTAAACTCAGTGTGTACATACACATACAATTAATCTGTACGATTCACCAGCAGCACTTTGCTACAAAATTGTTTTGGAGTCATTCAGTGGTACAAGAGAATCAGTATCTTTATTCTCGCTTATCTAACTGATGGTTTGCTTTGCAGGAATCTGCATTTTGGGTGAAGTTTTCCAAAGCCAGCAGAAGCTGTCTGGCTTTGCAGTTGTGCTGTTGGAAGTAAAATCACTGTGCAGTTGTCTGAGAGCTGTATTTCACGGTTTTTCTTATTCCAATTTTTCACATTTCTTATCTTACAGAATCACAGAATGGTAAAGCGTGGAAGGAACCTCTGGAAATCCTGTAGTTCTTAAGAAGGTTCACCTACAGCAGTTTGCACAGGAAAATGTTCCAGAGAAGGATACTCCACAGCCTTCCTGGGCAGCCTGTTCCAGTGCTGTGTCATGCTCATGGTAAACAAGTTTTTCCTTATGTTAAGGTGTAACTTCCTGTGTTCCATTTTGCATTCGTTGCTCCTAGTACTGTTGCTGTGCAGTACTGAAAAGAATCCAGTCCCATCCTCTTAACACCAGTCCCTTAGATATACAGGCATTGATAAGATCCCCTCTCAGTCTTTTCCCAGTGAAGCAGACTGAGCTCCCTCAGCCTCTCCTCATAAGAGAGATGCTCCAGTCTGCTGATTGCCTTAATGTTCCTCCACTGGACTCTCGTCAGTAATTCCCAGTCTTTCTTGAACTGGGGAGCCCAGAACTGGATGCAGTACTCCAGATGCGGCCTCTCTAGGACGGAGTAGAGGAGGAGGATAATTTCCCTTGTCCTGCTTGCTACATTCTTTTTGATGCACCCCAGGATGCCACTGACTTCCTTGGCTAGGAGGGCACATTGCTAGTTCAAAGGCCAAATCTTGAGATCAAATGTGGCAAAAGTTTGTGTTTCTCAGCATAATAGAAACTTACCTTTGAGAGTAATCTTTTATAAAATACATTTGAAGATTATCAAAGGTTACAAAATATAATAGTTTTGCACTGCAAACTTTCCTCATGACAGAGGCAGTCCAGAACAGTAAAAAAACAGAGAAAAAAAATAAAAGAAATAGTTTTTACAATTCTATGTGTTGCTTTTTAAGCACAAACACACACCTCAGTGGTGGAGAGGAGGTTTTAAAAATTACAGCTTGCTTCACTTAAAGCAAGTCTAAGATCATTTCCTATCTACTGGCTGATTCAGATGAAATTACTGTCTTTCCGATCTCAGTAGCTGTCTGGAAGAGTGAATACATCCTATACTGCTACCCTGTGTTGCAAGTTTCTGCATTCAGGCAAGGTCAATTGTACTGCTACTTCTGGAGAGAAGGAGAATTTTGATACTATATTTGAATTTCTAGACTGATTGAGGTATGTTGGCTACCAGATCACTACGCACACCCCTTCACTCTTTATAACTTTATGTTTTTAATAATTTCAAGCAAAGTGCTATCATGTGAACTCATGTATACTTAAAATTACATGAAAACTTGTATTGATTTGTAGAGCACTTGTGCATGGAATACATATATGTACATTTGTGCATATAGAAAAACATTTGTAAATTCTATTGAAAATGTCATCCCTGACAAGAACACATTTAAAAAGCGGAGTGTGTTTTTTCCTAGAGTTTCAATCATAATTAAATCTGAACCTTTAAATATGTTGTCCATAGTCTTTATTGTAGAAAGAAAACAAAAGCTTACTGGTAGGAAAAAAGAGACCTTAATCACTTACAATATTTAAATAGATGCTTACAAAATAGAAGTGCTTCCTATGTGTAAACAGGCTGCTTACTTTTTATAGGCTATTAATTAGGGTAAAGGTGAAAAATAAACATTTTCTGGTGTTCTTTGGCAGGATCTATCCACTTCATCTTCTATTTACCTTGTAAACCTTGGCATAGATTTCTCAGATATGCTGTTCACAAGCAGTTGATTGGTTTTTTGTTCATTATTGATATTTATGGCTGGCTTCTGCATTTAGGAATGTCCTGACATTGATGCTGCCTTGTTGAGGGCTAGGGAAAAATCTTAGTTGATTCTAAGCTGCTAACATGATCATCAGGAAGAAACTAACATCAAGACAGCATATCTCCAGATAGTTCAAATCAAAACCACTTTCATTAGTTACTCAAAAGAACATTTCATAAGTGCTAGATCATAGGGAATAATAAGGAAGTAGTAATGTGTGGTGGAATTTGAGAAAGATAAGCAAAGTATGTGGACACTAAATGCAGTTGGTTTTGTAATACAAAGGGCCTCATTTCTATATGAATTAAGCAAAATGGGATTCTGTAGTTCTCTACTTAGACAAACCTGTAAGAGTGAGTTATATCAATGTGATGCAGCATTATTTGGCCTAGACTGCTCAATTTCCTTCAGATAAATACCATTCAACCATCATTGGACCCTGTGTTCCAATTGCAAGATGGCCTTAGTCTTACATCACTAACAAACAAACTTAGATACTGTCAATGTCATGACCTAAACAAAATATTTCAAATACAAAACTGGATTAAAAAAATGTATTCCAAATGTTCTATGCAGGTTCTTTGTGACTCTTCTTCCATCACTATTATTTTTTCAGTAATATACCAAGAGACTAGCTAGATACATCTTTGAATAAGGTTGTATTTTAACACTTTTAAATGTCATGCTGTTTATTCATATATTGCTTAAAATTCAAGATTTGTTTCGTTTCATTTTTTTGCATTTTAAAACATTGCTGAAAATTCACAGCAATAACGTGTGAAATTGCTAAATGAGGGAATTATTGTCCTTTGTTGTATGCTAATGAATTCATTAACAGTTGTTCAGCTATTGCCAAGGGTACTCTTCACTTGTTAGATTAGAAAGATTTTTATCTTTTTCTTACTGTGAATCTGCTTATTACATATTTGACAAAAAGAAGATGATTTCTCCTGCAGAAAAACCCATTTCTCCTCCCAGAAAAACCCCAAACCTTAAAACCACAACCATGAAATCTTCCTGTAATTTTCTTGATTCTGATATGTTTATTTAAGATTTTCAGCTTCTTTTCTTTTTTTAGAGATTTTCCAGTGTCACAGTTGTCTGTGTATATATGTCAACAATTGTAAGCAAGGAATGATAATATCAATGCTTTACTTGTAACAAGCAGTGTAAACAGTGAGATATGGTTTTCCCACTTCCATCATTCATCAAATAATCTTTCTAAGGCAGAGAATAAAATGGACATCTGTTCTACTCTTATATGTTTACCTTCCTTTCCTTTTATTGGTGATTAAACAGCTTGTCATGTAAACGACACTATTTTTTTACCTACAGAATTTCAACCCTTGCTCTCTAAAGATATATCTCACTTCACCAAAAAAACTAGAAGTATTTCAGTCATTAATGATATTTGATGTCACATCTACTTATGAAAGTGCTATAAGTACAATTCATTTTTTTTACCTAATGGTCCCTTAATTCATAACTGTTTTAATTCATGCTGCCTTTGTGTTTATAACCCTTTCTATTCATGAGGTCTTTGGAGATACAGGCTTGTTACGCAGTTTTAAGGAACTTGGCACACTTAGGTCTTGCTTCCTGGTTGAATATTGTACAGTTTTATGAATTACAGATGACTTCAGTAGGTGCCATAATACGGGAAAATTATAATACAGGTTACAGACAACAATTTTCCTTTTTAGAAGGATAATTTTGCATTATGTGAGTGAGAAATGTGAATTGAAGAAAGTGAAATGTCTTACAGAATGATGTCTATGACACTTTTCAGGTCTGTAGTGTGTAGAATTACAGGTGTGGATGAAGCATTTTGTCAGAAAGCTGTGAGACAAACCCATACTATGGGGTAAGTAAGTCTTATAGTACCAGGCTGGCATGTGGTCTCATTCTTGCTAGTGTAAAATCATTCTCTAGACTGCTCTGTTTTCTCTGTTACTGTGGCACAGCAAAGACATATATCTTTAGTCTACAACTAGGTTAAATGCTAAATGCTATAATCATGTAAATAACCTAGAGAGTGTGAAAAAAAATGATGGATTTAGAGTAGTCATTATCTTTTTGAATGTGATCTGGGATAATAGCCAGAATGTTCAAAACATGTCAGAATAAAAACTTTCTTCTCCCTTGCAACACCTACTAACAGTGTAGATGAACCAGCTGCGCTTGCCTTACTGCCAGTTCTATCTGCTTTCCCTCGTGGCATTGCTCTTTGCACTCATTCTGAGACTTCCGAGGCTCCTGCCAGCTAGAGAATCAAAGAGAGCCCTGTAAGCATACTATATGGAGATATACCACGTACATATGCTGGTCACACCTGTTAGTTATCCGCCTATTCTGATTCCAAAGGGAACATTTGAAGATCAGGAGTAAAGGTTGGGCATGGTGGAAAGAAGGTTCTTCTTGTCCATCACTTCCTCTTATATTACGCAGAAACCACCATGAGAAGTGGTGCAAAGACATTTATTGCTTGCTGCAATATGAATTAAAATTTGTCCAGTGGAAAGTATTCAAGCCATGCGAGGGAAGGAATGACAAATTCTAGATTATGTAGTAAGTGACAGAAAAAAAGGTTGTTTCTAGAGAACAGCTGCAGCGCTGAGTCCATCTGAATAAATAATTTGCCCTAGTCTTAAGGGACTGAGGAGCTTTTACCATAACCAATGAATGCCCACTTTTATAGCCTATTTTGGCTCTCAGGATTATGCCTCTTCCATAAAATAGAAGCTACCATTCACATAAAAGTGATGGGCTAAGGCAGAAATTACAGGGGGAAACTTCAGCATTTGTGTAATGTACACAGACAGATGAAACTGCTGGAGAAGTACCTTTTGGCTTCAAGAGATCTAGGAGCTGAGCGCAAAAGATTATGTCTTCCCAAATAAGCTGGGCCAAGCGTGTAGAGTTTTGAAAGCAGAGTGTTGGGGCCTGACAAGTCAGAAAAGGTACCCATGAAAGAACAAATTATTGAGTTCCTAAGATAAAAATTTGTCTGGGAGTATTCACAAAAAGGATTCGTGTGCTTTAGGTGTCTTTACTCCAAACTTATACATACTCTCCAATAAATCTATAAATATATGATCATAGATGGTAAATTTTAAAATTTTATGTGCAACGTATTTTAGTTTAAACTCATGCATACTTAAATGGTATAAAACACATAGGGCACAAGGGCTCCAAAGCCATTGTTCTCTATGCCAGAGCTTAGACAGTCAAACAAATCACACAACTATCTAGCTTCATTGTGGTAGTTAACACCAGACATGAAGAATTACTTTATATAAAAGTGATGAGACAAAATTAAATATAAACTTTAGACATAGTCAATAAATTTTGCAATGGTGAAATTATACAAGAAATCCAGCCTCAAGAAAAAAACACAGTGGGATATACACATATATATATGTATATATATAAATTTCTAATTCCATTTATCTGTTTTCTCCATTTAAAGGATTCATTGTTTCATCAGCTCTATAAATGTATTTGCCCAGTCAATAACTAGAAGTAGTATTACGCAAATTTATGCATCTATTTGAGCAATCGTGAGAAGCAGATGCCATACAAAACCGTCAACAATGTGCAAACTGAAAACAACAAATAACAAAATTTTATGTATATCCCAATAAACAAATTCTAAAGGATAACTATTTATTATAGATATTACATTATTAGAAAACATATGCTAATTTCTCTAATAATTCTCATATATAAGTATTTTTACTTCTGTGTTCCAAATAACATGTGGAATGTCTGCATAAACAACTAAGACAGAATTTGAAAGCTGTGCAGTGGGTCTGTATTTGAATTGGTACTAAGGAGGCTCCATCTATTTTAAATTTCTATGTTTCTCTCTTTAAAGATGTTTGTTGTCCACAACCTCTTAAATTTTTAAAATCTTATTTTATTAGGATGTTAGTCTTGATGTGACCATGTCCTGTGGACATGCCCTGTCAGTGGTAAGTTCCAATATAATTTCTTTCTAATGCCCTTACAAAGGCCAAAACTTAATCACCTCTGTGTAAAAGCCTTTATCATTGTCGAGCATCAGTGCCAATAGCAAGGTTGCTAATGAAACTGAGATTATTAAGAGCAAGCTTTATTTTCAGAAATGTAACCATAACTGACATGGTGCAGTTTGAGGCTCTGAAATCCACTGCATCTTCAAAGACTCAATACAAAATGATAAAGGATACTAACTATCAATGTCAAGGTGGAAAAAAAAAATACTGATGAAACCAAAGTGAATGTTAGTCCCCTTTAACAGTAGCAATATTATACTCATCATGTTTTTTATAGTGAGTATGCTAACATGGCCTATTTTTCTTCCTCAGCACCTTTGTATTTTCATGACTACTAATTTATGCACCAGAACAATCTCACTGAACACAGATAAGAGTCTACACTGCAGTGGATCCTGAGTCAAGGGAGAGATGATGGACTGTAAACTCAATCCTTCAAACACATATACACAGAGACACTGCTGCCGATGCACTGGCCAACATTTCTCCTTCCCCTATGATCTTTTGTTTCTGCCTGGGGTGGATGCAGAAAACAGAATATGTTAGACACAGCGTCATGGAGAAAAAATGTCTTGCCTGTTACATACAGTCATAAGAGAACTAGGGAACTTCCATGAAGGGAGTTTGCAAGGGAGTTAAACAGCCAGGTCATTGCATTCATAATTCCATGAGCTTCTCCATGTGGAGACAAAAATACAACCCATGTCCTCACAGGCTGTTGTTACATTACACTGGCTTACTTTTGGAAAAGCTTTATCAGCAGATTAATGGAAATACTGCTTTCAAACCTGGTTTCCAAGGGGAGAGACAGACTAGCTTTGTGCCACAATTTTAGTCAAATAACACTTTATAACACCCAGTCCAGTAGGACAATAATGGAAATAATTTTGTCCTGTTTATTGTATGTTCTGAAATCCTTGTTATTCATAAGTCTTTCTCATTCAACCTTTTCAATTATTTAAAGTTTCTGAGGTGAAATATATGACATTTTCATTCTTCTTTCCTTAGTGCTTTGTAACCCCCAGTGTTTGCACAACAACAGCAGATTTCTAAATGTTTCTCCTTCTCTAGGAACTCTCTCTACCTGAAGAAACTACAGAAAGAATCTGTTTGAAATTTGATGAGTTTTCATCTTGGTTAATCTTTTTGTAGGCCCATAAATTTATTCCCCAAAAATATTTGTTTAGGTGTAGTTATGACCATTCTTCTATCTTTTCAGTTATTCCTATGTCAGTGCTAGTTTTGTCTTGAAAATTACTCTGATTTGCTTTGCACTGAAACTGCTCCCCACTTCTTTTGACTGCATATAAATCTTTTCTTTTAGGCTGGAGATTTCAAAGCACTTTCAGTAGTTTCTTTAAAGTGCAAAATTATTTAAATTTTCTCTGGTTCTTTTTTTCTTGCCCAACTATTAAAAAAAAAATTCTTTTTAGACTATGTATTGAAGTAGGAAATTCATGCCCATGATAACAGAAGCATAAGAAACTGCTTTAAGCCTTCCAAGCAAAGTTGCAGTGAGGCATAAATGTTTTGTTGTGCCCTCAGCAGGACTGGATTTTATTCTAAGCACCAGAGACCTCAGAGCACTTTGAAGACTTGCCACAGTTTGTCATTAATCCTTGTGTTTCCGCTTCATAATTTTCATATCCTCAGTAACTTTATTATTTGTATTTCTCCTTCTATATGGCAGGGTCAATAGAATCCATCTAAGAAGTACACTGTTTTACAAGCTAGAAATATCACATTGGGTAGAATAATTACATGGGATTTGGAAATGCTTCTGAGACCTCTATTTCTGTGCATACATAGCAGGAGTGTCTGCTGAGTGAGAAATGCCAGCAACTCTCCCACAGCAGTATACTGGGCAGACAATAAACTAGTGCAGGGTCTTTGGAGAGATTGAATAACAAGTTCTTATCATGTGGCAAGTGGGATATGCGTGGGTGGGAGTGGTGCCTTATTATCAGAGGCCAAACCTGTAACCTGTTTAATTCAGTGCAGCAATAAATGTTCAGCATGACAAGCAGAAATGGGCTCAATGTCTAACTATTGATTCTGCTTGACATTCAGTTATCAAGACATGGATAAATACCATGCAAGAAAAAGTCTTCATAATCAATTAGAGACAATTTTGTTCTTCCCTCTTCTCTTTGTACATATTTGCAAAAATATTTATTTTGCCCTGCTCTGGTTAACCTCTGAAGTCAGAGGTTGGGTTAGTAGTTAGCTGATAAAGAGTGCTCTTTTTCTCTTTGTCCCAGAAGAAAAATGGGTTTGCTACACTTGCAGTACCTATTGTCTTGGAAGTTACTATAAATTTGACACCATTACTTAACTACAGCATCACATAGAAAAGCAGATGGTTTGTTTGTTGGTTTGTTTGTTTGTTTGTTTGTTTTCTGAGGGAGAAAAAGCGCTATTTAGTGTTTAAAATGTTTTTTAAAAAAAATCTGAAAAAATGTATGAAAAAAAGTCTGAAAAAATGATGAAAATATCTAAATAGCTACTTGGTATAATAAGACATATTAAAACTCCCTGATATGAGTTAAGACATTTTATCACTGAATTGCATTTTATTAAAGGCTCTCATAAAAACTGGCTTGGATGCTTACAATGACTTGAGAGGAATATATGCTATATTCAATAACCTCTGTCAAATAAAGGTACAAACCTTATTAAGAAAAAAAAATCCATAAAAATTTGTTACAGTTAATGAGTGACTGGCATTTTTATAACAGCAAGAGCATATTAAAAAATGCCTTAGCTGTTCAAGTAAGGCTAGAGTAGCGGTTCTGATAAAGTAGTCATTATGCCGTTTCATGACTAATTTGAAGCTGCAGAAATGTTCTTAGTTTAAAATTTGTGCTATTATTCTTAAGTTCAATGAAAAAGTTAATCTAAGTATCTGTCTGTATTTGTAATCAATTAATTGTAAGAAAGTATTTAGTCTTCCCTGTTAAAATGATTGTTCTCAACACCACCAGCTTCTCTGCCTGAAAGCGATCAAGATTTTATACTAGCAAGTTGTTTAGCCTCACCCAGATAAATTTCAGCAACTAAAACCCATGCAGCTGAGCTTTTAAAATCCTCCCCCTCCCATTCCCTCTCAATGAAAAGGGAGAGGAAAATTAGAGGAAAAAAAATCTTATGGGTTGGAAACTATAACTACGGCTTTAATGAAATGATAATGATAATAATGAAAATAATTAGAAAGTAATAAAATATATGCAAATATATGAAATTGCGCCCTCAGCCCACCTCTCAATGACTATACATCAGCACAAATACTGCAGAGCAGACACGAGGGAGTGAGTCCATGGCTAGGAGGGAGCTGGACTCAGGAACTGGATTCAGGAACACATGGATCTGGGATCAGGAACAACCAAACAAATGAAGTCCTCACTGGGCACTGGCCATTGCAGAAGAGAATGAGANTATGCCAACTTGAGGATGGCCTGTGTTAAGTATAATCATTGGCCTTTTGGCACAGCAATGCCCCATGCTATCACCTTAGAGAACACTGTCTTAAAAACACACAGCTTGTTTTCAGAGAAATTAAGTTAGTTACATGAACTGAGCTAGTCACAAAACTGACTTTAATTTACTTCAAACTACCGTACAAGGTGGTATTGAATTAACCAGTTTATAGTTACAAATTAACATGTCAACGTTTTTTAACAAGAGTCAACTAAAGAGGTACATTTATGTAGTGTCTTAACTACCAGAATGTGACATTAGTTTCACCCCTATACTCTGATATGAATAAGTCAGAGAAATATGTCTAAACCTTAGGTGGAGATTTGAATTTAGTGAAAGGCAGAGTATTAGTTAGGATTCT
The DNA here is from genome assembly GCA_013389865.1 of Piaya cayana. Lineage (NCBI taxonomy): Eukaryota > Metazoa > Chordata > Aves > Cuculiformes > Coccyzidae > Piaya > Piaya cayana. The sequence continues at coordinate 59,011 of WAAB01022283.1, forward strand.
CTCACCCCATTCCTCTAACTTAATGACTACATGGGATAGTTTTCTGCCCCTTTTTTCTTCTTCTATTTTTTTTTAAGGGAAACCTAGTAGCAGGGGGTCTGTTTTTGTTGAAGCCTAATCACATTGCGCCTATTCATTTTAATGGCTATAAATTGGAGAGGGGTAGATTTAGACTAGACATAAAGAAGAAATTCTTCACAGCGAAGGTGGTTAGGCACTGGCACAGGTTACCCAGGGAAGTTGTGGATGCTCCATCCCTGGAAGTGTTCAAGGCCAGGTTGGATGGGGCCTTTAAGCAGCCTGATCTGGTGGGATGTGTCTCTGCCCATGGCAGGGGGGTTGGAATTCGATGATCTTTAAGGTCCCTTCCAACCTAAACCATTCTATAATTCTATTATTCTATGACTCTATGATTTTCCTGGCAAGTAGGGAATTGCAAACACTGCAGACAGAGGATTTCTCATTTCAAAATTAGCCAGTCTAATGGTTTTAGGGGAGCTGGAGTGTAGTTATCAGGGACCCAAAGGGTGATAGTATGTTTGGGTTAAATGACCTCCTCTGGGGTCATGAGCAGAATTGGGTAAATGAGAGAAGCTGATGACAGTTACCAAGGGAGGAAGAAAGACAGTTGCAGGCAGGTAGAGAATCACAAGCAGCCCTGAGGATTACCTAGTCTCGCACCAGAGCAGGACTTCATCATTAAATGACAATTGTACTATTGCAATTTAGGCCAGCAAATGTCTATGATTAAGCCTTGTATTGTTCTGATCCAATTCAGTACTCTCTTTCCTAAAATAGTATTATTTCAGAGGTTGTTTTATGTTAATCCTATGCCTTTAAGGCACTGTTTAATGGAATAAAGAACACTAAGCTGTAAATTCAAAAGCTGTAAAAATGAATCTGTCACATACCTTATGGTATGTCTATTCCTGAAATGGTGTTAACAATGAGAAAGAGCCAGGTGGCATTTTATTTCTACTAGATAAACATTATATGCAGCTGGTTTAGTTTGTGATTTTAAATATGTGTATGTGACTTGTAGCTGTTGTAGTAAGCTTAGTAATAACGTTATATACCTCTGCAGCACTTTCCAAAAGAAAATATAAATCCCCTTACAGTCATTAATGGATTAGTCTAAACCATTGTTATCTGCCAAAGAATCACTATATTCCTCTTGAAAAAGAATCTATGAAAGCTATTACTTTAAAATAAATAGTACACAGTTGGTTTATTCATTGTTCTCATCAACAGAAAAAAGCTAATAAACACTATGTGCTAGTTTTATTTACAACTCTTCTAGAAAAGTGTACTGCATTTTCTCATGAAATTATAGGTGAATATCAGACTTCTGCCAAAAGGTCACCAAGGTTTCAGGGTTTTTTTTAGATTATCAAAAAATATCTTGTATACAAGCTAAAAAATATGTAGGATTTCTCATGTGTAAAAGAAAGTTGAGACCAAGGACTTCATTCTTGAGGATAAACAGCCAAAGCATTTTATTTTAGATATGTGTTTCTATATAAATTTCTTCTACAGAGTCACATATTTTAAAAACTGTATCTTTTTTTCTTTTCCTTGAGTACATTTTCTCCTTTTCCCACCACATTAAGTGTAATAAGAATTTACAGAAAATTAATGTTGTGAGTAGTGACTTTGTGCTGCATTTTACTCTTTTATGCTTCTTTACTTGTATAAAATGACACTGCTTAAAAATACAAGTGTTGGGAGTTAGTCATGCTACCACCCACATCACCTCACTGCTTCTGATGTTGTGGAGGCTGAAGTAGGGGAGCTAACAGGAAGCAGAACATTAGAAATCAGAAGCTAAGATCCTTCCTGGACAAGCATGTCCACAGGTTGCATAATTTGCATTGCATCTGTTAATTAGAATTTATTTTATAGACTATTTGTGAGTTATACTCACAGAAGTGTGGGCATGTAGCAGATATATTACTATGCTAGATACATTACTGTGTTAAACACATCAGGGCCAAAGAGGTAGACAAAAGATTCAAAAGCTGATCCAGGAACATCAGATAGTGCTTTACTGAAACTAACAAGTTGGCTGCCATTATCACTGAAGGCTAGAGGAGACCCTGTGACAGACCCTCTGGGTAGATTATATGCATATATTTGGTCTTCTTTTATTTATAGCTGCAGGAACTAATCTGGCAGAGATTCAGATAACTCCATGCTATTCTAATCTTAATTAATTCTTCCATACACTGGCTCGTATAGATCATGGTAGCAGATTAAGAATTTCATGGCTTTACCATGGTAATAAACCTGAATTTCATGGTTTATCAGCTTGTCAAAGATTAACAAGACTGATATAAATTTGCTTGAGGACCTGTTGTGTAGTAAAAGAAGAAAACGTCCTCAAATTCTTTTAAGATGTTTTATATATATGAAAACGGTTTTGGTGGTTTTTTTTGGTTTTTTTGCATTAGCTTCTCTTGCTTTTGTTTCTAGAAATCACTAATATTCTTATTAAAGAGAATCTATTTGTCTCATGCTAACAAAAATTATGAGTCTTTCAGATATGGATGATTCAAATATGGCCAGTAAAGTTAGAAAAATGTATACAAAATTAATCATTCTGGATAGAGGATAATCAGAAAATATTTTCTTTATAGTCATCATTGGGTGATATTTACCCAGCAGAGAGCATTAGTTCATGCACGTCCACGTGGAATTTAAATAGAATTTATCTGTAATGTGTAATTGCCTGCATGTGAGCTGTTCTTACAGGGACAAACCTCATTGGTCTTTATTTTGTGCTCAAGAAATTCCTAAGCAAAATTTTCAGTGCAATTTCAGGCTTTTTTCATCTTTAGTAATCCAATCCTCAACTTAACAAGGCATTTAAAACCATCCATCCATTCTTGAAGGGTCCATAGCCCAGTATTTTATACATCTCAGTTTTACTATCTCTAGGCCATGTCACCCACTTAAGATATATCTTTACAGTGTTACCACATGTATTCTCACATTTTGAAAATGCAGTTTTCTTATCAGAAAAAATGATATAAAGTAATATTACTCATGCTAAGGAGAGAACTGAGATTTAATTAAGTCTCTTCTTAAACTGCTATGTGCACTTTATGTGGTCTAAATCTTAAAACAAATACATTTTCATGGTGTTTCAGGTACTGTGATTGCAAAGTTTTATTAAATTATTTTCTATCAAGTTTCTTTTACCTGGTATAAGCAGAGAGCATCTTTACAAAGACCATTGCATATTCTTCTACTCTTTAAAATATTCTTTAAAATTTATCCATCGCAAATAATTTCTGAATCTAAAAGTCTATCTGCACATTTTGCAGTTATTAAGTGTTGGCTAATGGACCAATAGTTCATGAATTTATGCCAACAGATCTATTCACAACTTGTTTGCCAGAGGCTCAAACAATACTTAGCTTTTGCTGCATGAAAGCTAACTCTATGGATGTATTTATGAGGTTTGTAAAGGGCTCACAAGAATTCAAGATCTCACAAAGGCACTTGTGCATAACAAGAAGGGTTCCCTGGAAATCAGGGATATATATAGAGTGAGAGAGAATAAATAAGTTGGCATGAGTGGAAACTAAAACACATCCTCTGAAGTCAAAGTAATGAGGATCACAACCTAAACTATTCCTCTTCTGCATTTTTTCCTTTTCTTATCTGACCTGTTTTAGTTTGCAAACATTTGCAAAAGTCTGTATCACTTTTCTTAGCAAAAAAGAGGTAAAGGCACACAGCCATGCTGTGTTAAGCTGGGCCTTCACTAATCAGCTGCACTGCTGGGCACTCCAGTGCCAGGAAGAAAGCTAAGGGTTAAAGTGTGGACGTGTAGATGTGGCACTTAGGGACATGGCTTAGAGGTGGACTTGGCAGCGCTAGGTTGGTGGTTGGACTTAAGGATCTTAAAGGTCTTTTCTAACCTAAATGATTTGGTGATTCTGTAATTGCACTCTAGCTCTATAGCCCATTTCCTGGTCTTGTTTACTTTCCTGAGATGTATGTAGCCAGCTGTCTGCCAAAGCTGTAGCTTTTCCATAAAGTCATATTTATCTGTAGGATCATGAATCAGACAGAAAATCAATACGACATTTCAAATATGGCCTCATTAGTGCACTTGTTTAGTGTCAGGAAAAAGAAGTATCCAGCAAGTTGCTCAGCATTTCTCTTGTCAGTTCCTGGAATTATATTTTCCTTGCCTTATTGCCTCTACATACTGTGTTGAACCTGATTCTAGCCACTAGCCCTACGTTTCTTAGCTTACTCTGTGCTTTATGGTTATGATCTTTGGCTGGAAATTTCTTTATTGTCCCACAGATTTATTAATTTGCTTGTACACCTCTGAGTTGCATAAGCTGCTTACTCATCTCTCTTTCTTTCTGCAGAGCCAGTGAGGACTTTGCTGCACTCCCTGAATCACAAGCAGCAGCAGAACTGTAAGAGAGCAAAGCTGTTTACTCAAATTGTGTTTTTACCTTGCCACATAACTTGCTCACATTTTTGTTTGCAAATGCACTCCTCCTCTGATTTCCTCAGCACTGGCTTTTTTGTTTCTTACACTGCAGAAGTTTTGTGTATTATTTCATTTCTTGCTTTCTAAGAGAGCAGGATCGTTTCCTTTGAAGTGATTCCGGTTTAAAGCAATTAGCACCTGTCTTCTCATCTTTGTCTGGGATTCAATGCATTCATTGTCTACCCTGCCATCTCTGTTTTTCTCAGCACAGTTGTGGTTTTCAGTTTCTTTGTTATATGATAATGCACCAGAAGTTCAATAAAGGGACTGATCTGGACTACAAATAACTTCATTTTATTTTTTAGGCCTGATTAGCACTCATGTTGCACAGTACTGTTGGATGTTCTTCTGCAACAACATGAAAGAACCAGCAAAATGGTGGATCCTGATACTGATGAGAATGGATAACAGCAAATAATTAGTACAGTAGCATAAGTAGGCGTTGTATCAGGGAAATGGTATACAGAAACATCACTTAGTATAAAAAGCTTTCTCCTTATTTCTTCAGATGAATATGGCACCCATCTTACATCGATAAGTTTGCAAAACTAGTTATTGAAAACTGAAACTTGGGTAGGAATACTTAGATTTTTCAGTTTTCTGGGTCTCAGCTTGTAAGCTTTACTTTCGCTTCCCTCTTTCTTCTCTTTGTTTCTTTACAAACACAGCTTCCAACATTTTTGCAGCCTTTAATTTCTTCTATGTTTCGTAATATGTCTTCTGTGATTTTCAGTAGATCTGCTACAAGCAGAAAAGAAAGGACTTTTAAAAAACTATTCTTGATCTCTCACAAAGCTGCTTTCTTGGTCATCTTGCTTTGCATGATGTTTTCATGTCATGAAAATGTTCATAAGGCACACGGCTGATGGAAACTGGGTGTTTCATGTATTACTTGTCTTCAAAGTAACTGTTGAGTATAAAAGACCTAGATAGAAAGTCATGAAATGAACATGGAAAGAGGCAATATTTAAAATTTCTTGAACTCCATGACCTGAGAGGTCAAATTCTTGGAAGAGCTATACAAGAGACAGGAAAGACTTTTGGGCCATAGGGTCTACTGGAAAAGCCAAAGCAAGTAAGTCCTTTATCTAAGATTATACTGAATTAACTTTCTTTTTTTTCCTGAATTTCATTTCTAAAATTTCATTTTAATTAAAATGAAGTTTTACAGATGTCAAAACATTTTAAGCTATAATTCTCTGAATTTAGTAGTAGCTATGTATTTTTCCTCTCATTAATTTAAGTTAAATCAGATTCTGCATCTAGGAAACCCATCATTTGTATTTGGGGGTGTTTAAGTAATATGTTAGGGG
>WAAB01022287.1:5172-43022 GCA_013389865.1 Piaya cayana
AAGTGTCCCACCCCCAATTACACCCTTATTTACGTAGAAAAAGTTGCATGGAATATTTGGGAGTTGTAGTTCTTCCTCAGCCACAACCTGGTTATTCTGAAGGGGCCAAAATCAAACCATGACACAGTGACAACAGTAAAGGATAGGTAATTAACATGAATTGGAAATGTCAGTATTGGTCATAGGTATTTGAAAGAGAACACACCATTACTAATTAAATAATTGGGACAATTGGAAAGAGAACACAACTGTGCCTTGCCTAGTATTAACAGAAATAACATAAGTGCCAAAACTTGAATTATTTTCATTCACACTGTGTATATGGAGTGCAGAGCAAGAGTGAGAGGCACACTTGTTCTTGCAAGTGAACATATGTATTGGCTGTATGCTGAACATGTTGTACACAAAGCAGAAGTTTTGCTGAGAGTAACCAAGATATGTTTGCCCTAATATTAATACCGGTTGTGTCTCCTTGCTGTAAAATCAAAAGCAAGGCCAGAACTTGTACAAGTTGTATTGCTGGAAAAGGCACTTTTGCAACAGTTTAACAGCATCAGAAGAAATTACTAATTAGAGGGGGGTAACCAGTAAAGCTGTACAATACTAAATAAAAACTTTAATGTATGTACAGTGCATTAAGATCAAAAAGATACTTCTGCTTTAATGTCCACATAGAATCATAGAATCACCAGGTTGGAAGAGACCCACCAGATCATCGAGTCCAACCATTCCTATCAAACACTAAACCATGCCTCTCAGCACCTCATCCACCCATGCCTTAAACACCTCCAGGGAAGGTGACTCAAACACCTCCCTGGGCAGCTTCTGCCAGTGCCCAGTGACCCTTTCCATGAAATTTTTTTACCAGATGTCAAGCCTGAACCTCCCCTGGCAGAGCTAGAGGCCACTCCCTCTTGTCCTGTCCCCTGTCACTTGGGAGAAGAGGCCAGCACCCTACTCTCTACAATTTCCTTTCAGGTAGTTGTAGAGAGCAATGAGGTCTCCCCTCAGCCCCCTCTTCTCCAGGTTAAGCAACCCCAGCTCACTCAGCTGATCCTCATAAGACTTGTGAGTAGATGCCTAAGAGTATAAACTCCTTAGTAATGATGACCCAAATTAAGTTTGCTGATAATAGCCAATATTAGCCAATACTTTGCCAATTTTAGAGGGTTTTTTGCCTCTTTATTGTTCTGAGAGTTTTTGCATTTTGTGTTGCACTTAGGAGGTATTTTGAAGATTTGTGAGAATAAGTGCAGTAATACTGCAGTAATAATTGAATGAAACCACTGATTTTAAATTACTTATCTGCTTAGAATCTTAGAAAACTTGAAGTAGTTCTTTCTAATTAGTTTATTCTTTCTTGCTATGGAGGAGCAAAGGGAGATTTTTGGAACCGCTGACTCCTTTTCTGCAGTGTCTCTCTCTGGAAAACCAGTTGTTCCTCACCCCTTCCAATTCAGCTGATTGTTGACTGATTAGGTCTAGCTGCTTGGCTTGCAGCAATAGCCTTTTAAGTATTTCTCTTGAGTCCTGTTGACTTTCTTGCTGTTTCACTCTTAAGCACACACCTTGCTTTAACCTTCAATCAAGTCTTCTCTGTACTTTTCTATCCCTCCATACCCATTTTCTATTGTTGCTTCTAATGTTTACTGACGGCTTCCCCCTTTCACATATGGTTTCACATATCCTAACTGGACAGGAAAAGTGTACCTATGTTTGTCTTATGTAGCTTAAAACACCTTTTTCATTCTAAATTAATTTGATTTTGTGCATGTGTCTTCCACCCTCCCATCCCATAGCACACAGCAAGACAGGAACACTTTTGCCTCCCAGTTATTACCAAGGACATCAAGGGGTTGTTTTAGGCAGGAAATATGTGGAAGGAAAACATGATCACAAAAAGTGTGGTCTTTCTTACTATGTAAGTGTGCATGTCTTTATGAAGGGAGGTTATCTGAGAGAATCAGAGGAACTTTTTAACTTGGAGTTTTTTACTTGGACTTCTAAGTAGTGCTAAAATGCTGTTTACTTCCATTTCAAGCTTGAGACTGCCAAGTTGATTAGCTTTGCGCTTTGCTTAACTGAATAGTTTTAGGTAAAAATCTCCACAAAGAAAACCTGTCTGGATTCAGTTTGATTTTGAGAGTTGCTTTAACTGCAATCAAAAGCGAACTCTTACAATACCCATTATGGGAAAAAAAAGTGCATTCCTGTTATGTGCTGTTTCATACCAGTTTACAGATCAACAATTTATGTAATCCAGTCAGCAAGAAACACATATATAGCATCTACCCTTCTGAATCAATTATCTGGTTGATGTCAAGAAAATCATGTTAACGTAAGTCTGTTGTAGGTTCAAGGAGAAGAAAGCTTAGTTTCTCTATAGGAGAAGTAATGCCAAACAGATTGCATGTGCGCAGTATTTGTGAGTCACAATAATTTCTTTAAGACTGTTTAATGTGCTGAAGTTGACATGAGTCATTGTTCTCTTCCCAGGTAATGATTAGTTAAGTTCATAATTAGCTCTTCCATTTCTCTAGTAGTCTCCAAGATGTGCATTTCATTGATGTTCTAGTGAACAACTGCTTCAGAATTCTGAGTGACTAGCAAAGGCTGTAAGAAATAACACAAGATAGTTCCACATGGGGAGCATGGATGACTAGAGCTGGTTCCTATTACCGTTCAACCTTTTTTGCTTCAGAAATAGAAGTGACATTTGGTTTAACAAAGGCAAGCACACCTTCTAACTGATTAATGTTACCAGTTATAAAGTAGGTACAAAACATACTGGAATTGGAAAAAGGAAACCCTGAATGACATATTTTGTACTGATGTCCAAAAATAAGACAAACAAAGGCAGAATTTTTATTTACTACTTCACAATCACGGTTTCTCCTAGATATTCCCAGAGTTGAGTATTTCAGATAGCATTCTGAATATTCACTAAAGACCTAGAACCAGACTTTTTGTGATCTGACTCTTGTGGTTTAGACAAGTTTGTTTAAAATTTTCAAGAATACAGAAAGAAGACAGACCCTAAATGAAGAAAATATATTTGAGGTATAAAATGTGCTAGAACCTCCAATCAGGATATCAAACCTTTCCTGTTATCTTCCTTGTGGGCAAATCACAGAGAATCACCTTGTCTTGCTGGTTCTGCTTCAGAAATATTTTATATTATGCTAGAAACAGCATTGCTAATGTATTAAAAGTTTATATTTAGAATGTGAATGATCTTTCAGCACAGCATTCTTATGAGACTTCTTGCTAAACATGTTTGCACTCTACTGCCACCTCCAACCTTTTCTTCTGGTATTTTTCCAATTTATAATATGAATTCAGTTCTTGTTGTCAAATGCTAAAATAGTTGTTATAGGAGACTAGCTGAACTGGCCAGAAATTCTAAGTGATTTAGAATGCTACAATCACTAATTTAGCTCATGTGAGTAAAAATATCCCTATTTGTGGGGTTTTACTTTTCTCTCTGGTATAACATGAGAAATGTGTCTCTAAGTTGCAAAAGCTTAGCAGATCAGATTGAACAAACTTTAATTAAATTTAGTATTTGATAAAGGCTTCTGTTATTATACAAATAATACAATTCGTGTGTTGGGTCAATTGATTTTTTATTTCCATTTAGACAGAGATCAGTAAAAACTGACACTAATTTAGCAGAGGCAGAGGACAAGGAGGTAGGGTTAAAAGTGTCCTGAATTGATGGCAACCAGTCCATTTGTACTGTGCCTGCAGTGCATGCAGCTATGCATCTGCATAACCTCTCCTTCCTTTCATATCACAGATATATCCAGCTCTCGCATCAAAAGTGAAAACACTTTTTCCAAATAAATATGACCATAGTTTAATGTCTATGTATTCATTAGTCAACACTATTATTTATGCAGAGCATATTGTACTATTCATTTATGTATTCAAGTAAAAAATTACTAAGATCATTACTTCAGTTAGAACACATATGTCAGTTTGGTGAAATACTGAAATCTCCCAAAACCATAGCGAAAACACCAAGCCTTGGTTTATTCCACCAGATTTTTGTTTTCTGTACAGCAGGGATGAGCAAGAGCAGTCTCAGTATAAAGAGAGAAAGACAAAGAGCATTTAGTTTAATATGAGAGAATTTAATCTTCCCCTGAGAAGGGGTATAGTTGAAGGGCATCATGTTTGACTCTGTTCCAGCTTCTCTCTTTGGAATGACAGGGCCATAAGGTGTGATTTGATGTGGTCTGCAATGAGTGAGAGCAACCAGCAGGGTTTGTAGATTAGCAGAATGTTTCAGGGTCTTGGGTGGGAAAAAATGAAAGAACATTAAAATCAGAGGAGTTTAACTCAGAATGTTATTTTGGTGTATGGAAAAATGCATATTTTATGCTAGTTGTCTTATTGGTATAGATAGCTCTGCAGGATCTTCAGTGACTGATGAAGGCTTTCTCATAGGTTACTTACTCAGAAAATTTGTTATTCCATTTTCAGCTTTTTAATGGAACTCAGTTTTTCAGAATTTGTAAAGTTGGAGGCCCAATTCTCCCCCACACAGACTCAAATTAAACTCCTTAGCAGGATTAACAAATGTTAGCAAGAATTACTTGTGTACTTAGAAGCAAAACAGGTAATGGCCAAGGCAATTGAAACTGTTTTAGGTGCTCCATGCTAAGACCTTATTTTCTGTTCCCCGCATTTGCATCCATTTTTATGTTGAACTTCCTCTCTAGGCTAAAGGTCTTGAATGGTTTGGAAGAATGTTCACAGGAAAAAAAAAGCAGACATTTAAATTTTGTTAGTGCAGAAAATCTTATTGCTAAGCTATGGAAGGCTCTTGTCTTCTCCATGGAAAGACTTCACATCTGGAAAGAGGTAACTTCTGTAAGATGAGCAGCACTTCTGCTGTTGTTATGAATAAATATGGTCTTTGACCAGTTTTAATACTTTTGAAAACTTGCATAGTTTTAGAGATCTGTTGAAATTAAGCAAATTATTTTCCCATTCCATTTCACTGGATGTGCTTTAAAGCAGGACCTCCTCTGCAATTGTTATTTCCACTTACTTTGGGTATCCTGCTGTCGAGCCAAGAGCAGAGTACCCGTCTTTCTGGAATGCTTAGTATCCAGTCAGTTTATCACTGGTAAAAAAATAGTCTTAATGAACTTCCAGGAAACAAAGGCTGAATTTGGAGGAGGTGGGATGCAGTGGATGGATCAGGCAGAGACTACAAACTAGCAAAAAGATAAGGGAAAGACAAACTAGTGGGCAAGAGCTGTGCAATAGAAGAGAGAAAAGGCTGGAGAAATAGAGCACAAAAGCCTAGCTTAGTAATGAAGAGGTGCCATGAGATCTGTGCTCACAAAATTGCTCCTCCAACCTCGCAGATAATGGAAAAAGTCCCAGATTCCCTCTACTCAAACATTCTGCTAGGAAATTATCAGTGACAGTTGAAATGTATATCATGACTTTGTAGTACTGGTTACCAAAGCATAGGGTAGCACAGTTACCAAGATAAATTAGTTCAGGTGAGTAATATAAGTGACAAGTATGAAACCCCAGTTTTGCCAGTGGCCATTATGGACATGAGTGTGATGGTGTATAATTCTTATATTGGCTGGCAAGTGAATAGCTGAAGCAAAGCAGTGCAGAGTCATACTCTGAATAGTCTTATTTTGCTATGTAGTAGAGTTTCTGTATTGTATATTAACCTATGCTTTTTAAAGTGGATTTCAATAATTAAACATAGAGATCATGGCTTGACAGGCATCTTACAAAATTCAACAAATGTAAAGTCATGCACTAGGAAAGGAAGGAAGGAAGAAGCCCTGGCAATGATCCAGACTGGGAACTGATGAGTCTGCTGAAGACGACCTGAAACATAGAATAACCAGGTTGGAAGAGACCCACCGGATCATTGAGTCCAACCATTCCTACCAATCTCTAAAACATGCCCCATGAAGATGTGGTTCAAATTGTAGACTAAATGAATTATTTGAATCAATGTTCTTTGCAGAGCAGCTTAGGGATCTTCTGAGACTGGTTTATTTCTTTATTCAAGATATCTCTGAGGAACTATCTCAAACTGTAGTTTCAGGAGAACATGCAGTAGTACAGGGAGGTCAGCCTGTCTCTGTCCCTGGAGGGTTTCAAGGCTGGACCAGATGAATCCTGAAGGTCTGACTTTGCATTTAGCTCTGCTTTGAGCAGGAGGTTGGACTAAAGGCCCCCTGAGAGCCCTTCCAACATAAACTTTTCTGTGATCCTATGATAATAGAGTTAAAATTTATTCAATAAGTTCCTACAAAAGAAGATGGGAACAATATTCTTGCTAACAGCTGGTGAAATAGTGTATTCACTCACTTGCCAGTAAAATGAGATTATTGTCAGTGGGTTTGTGAACTATCATGTTCCCAGTGTCTGAAAAAGAAGACTTCATTAATAAAATGTCACTTGCCTTTATTATTGCAAAAGTAATCTATTGAAAATGAACTGACCACAAAGTAATACAGTCATTTAATCTGGAATATGAAGATAATCTGAAATAATAATGTATAATGCCTCTATTAATCTCTGTGGGTTATTAGCTGTTAAGATCAATGATGGCAATTTGTATGTAAGCATTGTTAATAATTATTACTTAAAGTTCACAAAAGGGAGTGTCAGATGTATTATTAAAACATATTTGATCTAATGAATGACAATTCTGTACTGTAACTAATACACTGTAACAGGCACTCAGTTATACACAACACTTAAAACTATACACTATAACAATAACATATCAATCTTTAAACTATGAACCACCTTTGCTGAGGACATATTATCTCATTGGTGGATTTTAGCCTCTCGCTTCAGGGTCTTATAATGACTTTTAGTTTATATAGTTCTGGTACTTACTTAGGAGTTAAAAGGACTCGTTAACAGCCCTTTCTTATCTCTGATGCCATTCTATAAATTAGTCACTGGAAATTTTTTTAAGTACTTTCAGATATTTTCATTTTCTTGCACAAAAAGTCATTTCATGTAAAATCAAATGCTCCAAGACCTGTCAGCTTAGAGACACCTGAACATATAGATTTGCTAAATCTATTTTCACAACTTCCATAGGAACACTGGATGTCATCTGTTTTTGTGGGCCATCTGTTGCTCACCAGATGTACACCTTTGTTGTTATTTATCTAGTGACTGACTTTTTTTTGTCCTCTCATAGAACTTCTTGCAAAATAAAAAACCATCTTTAAGTAAAAATATCCCAAATCCTCTCCATTTGTGCTTTGACCTATGATAATATCATCAGAGTGATAACTTTGAAAATCAGCATCTCGGTATCAGTTGTACAACAGCAGGACCACCATGTATCCTCTTGAGATGAAAATGGCACCAGACTATACTGAAAAAAAAAAAAAAGGTCTTCAATTGAAATGAAACATTTTTTTTTAAACAATCTGAACATGAATTTACTTTCTGTTTCTTACTGACTTTCTACTTGGTCTGAAGTTCATCTCCATGCTTCAGTGTTCTGAATTTTTGTGTCTGCATTGATGGGTTACAGGTGTATACTGCAGGGTGAGAACAGCAGTCCCTTCTGCGAGCTGGTTGGGCATGCACAACCTGGAGGAAGCATAAGCATTCATGGAATTTTGAAGACAGAAGAATGAAGAATGAGGTGCTAACTCTGCTACTGTGGCTGCTAAAATGAGATACTGAACACCAGAAAGCAAGGATTAGTTAATTTCTTAATGGACTGGTGTGGAGCAGCCGGACCTTTTTTCTAATAATAGAAAAGAAACCCAAGTGTGTCTCAATGTGTGGATATGATTTTGTTTATTTTAGGAAAACAAGTGTTAAAAGAACAGTTTTGAAAGCAACAGGTGTTTTGGGTGTTTTGGGTGTTTCTGGGTTTTGGGGTTTTTTTGTTTTTCTATAGGTTGTTATACCCTGTGTTTGTCTGATGTGCATATTCCAGATTCCTTTGATAATGCTGCATCCTCATTCTCCGTTCTGGCCTCTGTGATAGGCATTATTTCAAAGGAGGACAGTTAGGTACTGGACTGCAATTTCTCATGCAGCTAGGAACAAGTCCATGAGTTTATTTGAAGGTCAGGACCAAGACTTTAGAAGTGGATGGGCAGCTAATAGACAGGCTGATATTCCTGCTGTGTTTGTGGAGGCTCAAACCAGTGAGAAAAGGGTCAGTCACATCCATATTTTGTTAACGTCTTGCCTCAGAGGCCATGGTTTACGGAAGTCTCTTTCAGAAATGTCAAAGGAACAGCTCAGTGCTGTGAGCGCCTGATGTCACAGACAGCTGTAATGAGTTTGTAACAAAATGGAGGTAAGGAAGACTTCTAGTCATTACTGAGACATAGATCAGTGATTTACTGAGTAAACGGTGGATCTTTTCACTCAAATACCTCAAGATACTTGAGGTAGCCTTGTGTTAGAATGTAAGACGACAGCAACAGGAGAAAAACAATCTAAATGCATCTTGATGCATTTTCCTTTCACTGTGTATCACAAGCTTTTGTAATTAGTAAGCCACAGCAATGATTAATGGCTAGAAATATGGCTAATGGACAATATATATTTCAAAATCAGCAGTAGGAAAGGCTGTGGGATCTTGGAAGTGCTGTGCTGTGAAACTGTTTCCTTGCAGTGTGAGAAACATTTTTTGCCTTTGTGTTCATTGGAGAGCTCCAAACACATAGCAGGAATGTAAATAAAGACAAGAGACAGTGAAAGAAGAATATTTATTTTGGAGTGTAGTCCTAAACTGAGGTTTAATGGTTGTTTCCAGTTCTGTCTTTTGTGATACATAGACTATATTTTTATAGATATGTCTACATGGAAGTACTCCAGAAAGAAAAATTTATTTTGGTTTTCTTGGAAGCACCAGTTTTTCTATGCTGAATTTTAACATAGGTAATATATACCCAGATATCAAAGTAATTGTGGAAAAAAAATATCCAAAGATTACTTCTGTACCTCATTCACAGATCTTCTCAAACTGTGTGGTTATGAATAAAACATTTATTTTTGCAAGTATACACTCTGCAGGATTTCAGATACAAAAGAATTAAAAGGTCAGAGAACTATAATGTGTTTATGGCATCCCTGTATGACAGAAAAGCTCATTACTATTTGCTGTGTTCTGTCCTTAATTAAAATATCAAATCACATGTACAGTCTGGAACAGCTCAATTATAAAAGGTCACATCCATCAGTTTATTCCTGATTGGTTTATTAATTACTAGCCTTGACTCGATCCAAATCAGGACTCTTTCCTCAGGATAAAAGGGCATACTATGTTAAAAACAATATACCATGATTTAAACAAAGATATATTGTAAACTTTAAAAAGAAAGCTTGTACTAAACTTAGCTTTGATGCAATTACAATCTCTTGTACCATGAAGTCTGAATTTCACAGGTGATCATGGGTAAATTTCTAAATATTCTAAATAGTTCAGTTGCGAAACCTGCTTCCATCCATAGAAGGGTAGAAAAAAATGGTGTAAACTGAAATTCTTTTTAAGTTGTGTGAGGATATTTCAAACATATAGCTTTCATCCATGGTTTTTGGTGTTTTAAAATGCGGCTTCCCGTGGTTCTTTAGTATGTTCTCCTGAAAACTTTTTTTCTTATAAACTTGTATTGTATCAGCTGATGTGTTCCAAAGAAGTGGAAGAACATTTTATGATAAATCTAAAACACATCTCCTGCAGAAATGGCTATGTCATGACCAGAGACGCTTATGGATACTGTTAAGGGCAGGTTAAGAGGGCAGGGTTTTACCCTTCCTTCCTTATTTGAAATATGTACTTCATCAATTTGGATATTGCATTTACCTGAAAGTCATCAAGAACACTCTCACAGTCTGCGCATTTAAGAGAAGTTTGCTGAGAGAAGTCGTGGATGCCTCATCCCTGGAAGTGTTCAAGGCCGGGCTGGATGTGAGGCAAATGCTCAAAGGCATTTTGCTCAAAGGTTGTTCAGATTATTTGAGCAACCTGATATAGTGGAAGGTACCCTTGCCCATGGTAGAGGAGTTGGAATTGGATGATCTTTGAGGTCCGTTCCAACTTAAACCGGTCTATAACTTTACGATTGTGCCCCTGTCCCTGCCATTGGTGAGGCGGTGAGGCCACACCTTGAATACTGTGTTCAGCTTTGGACCTCTCATTACAAGAAAGACATTGAGGTCCTAGAGCTAGTCCAGAGAAGAGCAAGGAAGCTGGTGAAGGGGCTGAAGAACAAGTCTTACAAGGAGCGGCTGAGGGAACTGGGCTTGTTTAGCCTGGAGAAGAGGAGGCTGAGGGGAGACCTTGTGAGTGTCTACAACTACCTGAAAGGAGGTTGTAGAGAGGTGGGAGTCGGTCTGTTCTTCCAGGTGACAGGATGAGAGGGCATGGCCTCAACCTGCGCCAGAGCAGGTTCAGAAGGGGCCTCGGGCACAATTTCTTCACTTGGCAGAGGCTGACCAGGGAGGTGGTCGGGTCGCCGTCCGTGGAGGTGCTGGAAAGACGTGTGGATGCGGTGCTCAGGGATCTGGTTTAGCGGCAGCCAGGTAGGGCTGGGCTTGCTGACCTCACAGGTCTTTCCCAACCCTGGCAGTCCAGGATTCCACCATTCCGTCCTCCCGGGAATTGCCCGGCGCGGCTCCCAGCGCCCACCCGCGCTGCGGCGACGCGGCGGCAGCCGGACCCCCCCCGCCCCCGCGGAACCCCCGGTGACGGCGCCGCCCCCGGGCGCGGGGAGCGGAGGGGAGCGGAGGGGAGCGGAGGGGAAGGGAGCCCAGTGCTCGGCGGGGCAGCTCCGGCGCCGACGCTCTCCCCGCCGCCGGCTCGGGGGTCGCCGTTCTTCCCCGTCGCCCGCCGGGACCCGCCTCGAGGCGGCGGCGGCGGGGGGCGCGAGTCCTCGGGTGTCCCCGCCATGGCTTTCACCTTCGCCGCCTTCTGCTACATGCTCTCGCTGGTCCTCTGCGCCGCCCTCATCTTCTTCGCCATCTGGCATGTGAGTACCCCGGCCCCGCCGCCGCCCCGCGGCTGGAAACCGGCTGGGGGGAGCCGAGAAGGGGACAGGACGGGCCGGGGGTGCCGGGGGGAGGGGAGGTGGGGCAGGACGATCTGTGAGCTCTCGGTGTCGCGGGGAGCGAGGGGGGCAGGACGGAGGCAGAGGGGGCAGCAGGACGGTCTGGAGGTGCCGGGGTCAGGGACGGGGTCAGGACGGGCTAGGGGTGCCGGGGGAAGAGAGGGAGTCAAAGTGGTCCGGTAATGCCGGGGAAAGACTGGGGGGGCAGGACGGTCTGGGGTGCCGGGGGCAGAAAGGGCGGCAGGACGGGCTGGGCGGGGGCAGCCGAGGCAGATCCGCGGTGCCGGCGACTCGCGGTGGGATCCGGCGCTTCCCCCGGTGCCGCCCGCGCCGTCGGGGCGCCCCGCGCCCTGCAGCCTCCGCGTGGGTTGGTGGATTTTATCAAGTTTTTTTTTTTTTTGCAAGCGTGAAGGGCAGCGGCAACGCTGTGGTAGCCGATAGGAACGCACCCTGGGTGCTGCGGAGCCCTCCCTCTGCTGTGGGTGAGGGAAAAAGCATCCCCGACTGGCACCGGCAGTGCTGAAACGTGGGGTCTGCGAGGTAAAGACAGGAGACTTGATTTTCTTGCCTGCGGATGGAGTGTTGGAAGCGAGAAACCACCCTATAACTGATAAAGCCATCAGGCTGGTTTTCCTTCAGTAATTACCACTTTTGCTAAAAGTCGTATTTGAATGTGAAACTTACTCATCCTTGTCATGTACAAACTTGGCGTTAGAGGCCACCCTCCTTGCTCAGAAGCCACCGTGCTTCTTCCTTACTGTAGTCTGGGTCACAGTGACTCTGGTGTTAGGTGTAGGCATGTAGCTTAGAAGGTGTTTGTTTCCGCAGCAGTGAAGTTGTTCTTATGTGTAATTTGCAATTCTTTTAAGTGGTCACGTATTTTTGGGTTCATTTATGCTATGCGTGTGCTGCACAAGTAACTTCATGACATAAACATTCAGGATGCAACAGATGAAAAAAACAGTTGAAAAAAACCAGTTGAAAAATCGAGCAGATTCATGAATGCCTCTACAGACACCTGATGGAGTAATGTTAAAAAAATCCTCTCCTTTGACTAACATGCAACGGATAGAGAAGTTATTTTTATTACAGTCACAGTACAGCTGCTAGCTTAGTTGTATGTGAGTGGATTAGAAGCATGAAATAGATCACACTGTTGTGAGAATTCTTTGAAATTGCATTGTTTTGAACTCTTAATCATGCAGTTAACAAGGTTTATCTTATTATTGAAACCACTGAAGCGTGATGGTAATGCCAGGCGCTGTAGTGATGTTAAGTACTGCAAGGCTGGAAGGGGTCTGTAGCAGTCAACTACTGTGCTCTCATTCTCTTTAAAAAGGAGTTGTTAACATTTAGATGATTAGTCATATTTTCTTCCATCTTCTTCCCCAAACCTTAATGTCCCCAAAAGTGAGAATTCTAGAGCTTTTAAAAAGGTTTTAGGCTTAAAAATGTATTCTATTCTCAATCTCTTGCTACAAGTTAAACAGCTGATTATCTTCTTTACTATTGTAATCTTAATGAATATTTTAATATATTTGAAGTCTGTTGTTACGTTGTCTTTTTCCTGTACAGATGTTGTTTTCTAAACACATATAGTACTTCCAGCAAATCTGGCTATTTATTCTTCCATAAGCAGTGTAGTAACTGCAAATTTATTCTTTGCAAAGCATTTTTCAACTTTCAGTCTGTAAACTCGTGGAGAGCAATCCATTAGTTCTAGAGCTCCATAAGAAACAGGTAGGAAAGGAAACCTTTTCTCAGTAGTCTGTGTTTATGGTGCCTGTTTCTTACATCTGTTGAAACATTTTTGAGTGATTGAAATTGAAAATGGCTGAAAACTTTGTTCTGTTGTAATACAGCAAGAATTTGTACATCTGTTCTTATAAATAGATAATAATTCTCTTTAAATACATGGTTTGTGAAGGTCATTGAATAACAGATTTAACACCTTGCCAGAATAACCTTTACGTGTACCTGTTACTCACATATATAAAACACAAGGATTTTTTGTTTTCTTTTTATAAGATCTGTTATAATCTAGTCTCTTTATTTCTTCTAGATTGTAGTCTGACGTGTAGCTTATTGATTGAGTCATAGAAGTTTCTTTTACTTTAAATATCTCATCGTAAAAATCTTCCAAAGAAACAAAACTCCTGCTCCTTCCTTATGACCTGATTTCTTTTTTACTGTAATATACTTTTAAGGGACAGTAGATATATTTCAAATTGACTCCCATAAGGGCAATAGAGGATTTAAATAATAATATTTTCCTGTTAAATTGGTTTTTAAGTGGTTCTGGTTTTGTTTTTTCAAAAACCCCCAAGTGCATTTGGTTACTAAGAATAAGCTGTTGATTTATTGGAGCATCCCATCACTTTGAAAGATTTTGGAGGTTCCAAGACTGAATGAGAATTTATATTCTGTAAATTATTTTAAAGGACAAGAAAAAAATGTAGCATTTGGACTTGATATTGTTCTAACCTGAAGCTGGCTGAAGCTTGGTCAAGTATCTGGAAAGAATTAACATTGAATCAAATAAAATCTAATTTTCTTCCTGCAGACAGGTCAGATTTTCATTAATATTAGTGTAATAGGTTCAAGAAAAACTGTGAAACAAAACCAAAAGAGTGTAAATGAAATTTTTTTATTTTTTGAAACTTCTAATGCATTTCCTCTAAGAAGTTAAAGGTTCTTTATACATTCCTGTGCTCTGCACTGTTTGGGGGCAGACAGAATGAAACTAGTCAGAATATTTCAAAGAAATTATAAATGAAGTACAGAAACTCCTTCAGATTTCTGAAACATTTAGTAACTTTTTTCCTACCTTTGCGTGATCTTATTATATGGGTCACCAGTGGTGTTTGTCATAACGCTGCCTTGCCACCCTCAAACTGGATACTATCAGAAACATTTGTTTAATGTATGCACAAGATTTATCTTAGTGCATTATTGCTGATGCTTACTGAATTAAAGAAAATGGCTGCAAAATCAAATTCTCCATGTATTACATAGTACCAATACCACTCTGTGTGTTACAGTAATTTTTTAAGCATTTAGGATGTTCAGTGACCACGTTACCTCTGACGGCAATAACACAATATTAGAAAAATCATGTAGAAGCAAATGTTTTCATGCCACTGTTGTGCAAAGTACTAGAGAATTAAGAAGAGAATGGTGCTTTCTTTCTGCTTGGTTTCTTCTAACAAGCCTCTGCCTTACATTCCCATTATAGAATTATACTGACTATTTCAAACAACTCTTTTTGTGTGCAGAGTAAACTTCACGTAACACTGAGAATTCGTCCTTTAAAAATTCAGAAGAACTTTTCCATCTGAGGCCTATAACTTTCCCCTGGGTTTGAATTTTCAGAGGTATACAGTTTGGTAAAGTGAGTTGTATTTGAAGCCATACTGGCAGAATGTGTATCAGCTAAATGAGACTGTCTCAAAGTTAATGAGCATCAAAATGTGGAGCATAACTGCATAATTTTACATCCTCACCTGATCATGTAGTCAACTCGGGAGCAGAGTATATGGTCTCTTTACTAATGATCACAGACACTTTGTTTTGCTGTCCTCAGGTCTTTCTCTTGTAAACAGCATTTTGCTAATCAGTTTTACTCCATTCCTAAAATGTCTTGAACTGAGATTTAGCTTCCTGTTGATGTTTATTTAACTGAGCTATGTTAAATCTCTTTGAACTCCCAACAAGATCAGACATACCACATTTCTAGTGTTCTGCATTTCTAATGTAGCTCCAACTGAGTTATGTCTGAGGTGAAGCTGACTTAAATTGACTAAATTGTGGTTTATTTGTCATCACTTCAAATGTGACATGCTTATGTGAAGTCCTGCAGCACTATTATTCTTTTAAAATACATTGGGTTTGGGTGATCTGAGTCCTTCCCTTCTTTAACTATTTTAAGATGAAATTATCTACCTTGAGATCTGTTGTTTTAAGGAAAGCTTTAAGTAAAGAGCTTTTCAAAGTGTTCCATTTCATAATACCACAGTAAACCAATTCATAAATACCAATAACATTGCTGTTTAAAAAAAAAATTTCTGTTGTGGACCATCCCTTTTTGAACTCATGCTAGATGTCTTTGAATGCATGGAACTGCTTCCTAACCAGCAGTACTTAAGGATTGCCAGAAAGTATTAGGAGTATCATGCCAGTAAAAATATTAATGATGCCTGCCTGAGAAGTTGTAAAATACTGAATTCTTTTTGGAGTATTCTGATATAATGTGAATACAAATGTGTCTGGGAACAGCTCTCTGGCATGACAAGAGTTGTACGTACTGAAGTTTGTGACAGTTACTTGAAGCAAGCATAAGAAAAATAAAATGGCAGAGCATTTTTTTTTTCCTTTTTTTTGGTTTTCCCCCCAATTTTCTTTTGTATTGTGAGAATAGTATTAATGCTGGTAGGCTGAAGTCATATTAAGGTAGTTTGACTTAACAGTTATACGTTCACAGATTTACTTAAAAACAGTGGGAGGGACTGATTGAACAGACTAATATAGGTTAATATTAACTTTTAGTTTTAAATTAAAGCATCTTTTTTGCAAACATTAGGGAAAGAAGCCTTTGGAATCAGTGCTGTTCCAGGTATTGTCTTTGTGCAGTATGTTTAGCAGACAGCTTGAATTATCTATGCCTTGTTTTCTCATTTACCAAGAATGGGTCATAGAAATAAACTCCAAGTATTGAACATCATTTAATTTAACATCATTTTATTTAACATCTCTCCCTAAAAATGCCTTTGCTTTCTCACAGAAGGTGCTATGTACGTGTAAGATGTTGACACTTCTGTTATTTATCACTGTCGTGTCCTGGTGATGTGGCTATATTTTAATAGTGCTCACGTTGCAGCATTTAGGTAAAAATTTAGGTTAAAAAAAACAACTTGAAAGCTCTGCAAGAGTTGTATGCGTGGAATATGATGAGTACTCAGTATCTCACTCACTTTGATTCCCTTATAAAATTCCTAGCTTTTTTTTTTGATAAATTCTACTACCTTAATTCAAAAGATACATAAAAAATACAAAAGAAATCATTTTAAGCACATCCAGTTGAACAAAGCACTTTGGTCACAAACTAGCTGCTAGTCTTTCAGTGTTCTCTGTGTGTCAGTGTCTTGCCATTTCTGTAACTTTGGTTTGGCAGGTAGCTATCTGTCTTACCTGAAACCATTAACTCACTTGAACCCGTGTTTCTCTTCTGTAAAGGCTGACAGTCATCACAGTTTAACCTCTATACAGTGCTTTAGAGCCTGTGTGTTGCCCTATAATGAGTCATTAATTCAGACTTCTGAGAATATTGGATAATTATGTGATTAAAAATAAAATCAGATTAAGGTTTGATGAACAGGAGCACAAATGCTGTTGCTGTATGTTATACATATTCCTTGAAGATATTTTTTCTTCCCTAAGCAGCTAAACCCATTGTCCCTGAAGGTTTTGTAGTCATGAAAGCTTAAGGAATGAGTCTGATATTTCCACTATTTTTAAAGACAGAGCACAAACAGATTGGCCTGGCTATAACATGGCTTGACAGTTGTCTTACAACTTTTCTTTCAGAACTTTGTCACATTAATGCTGACAGATATTAGGCTAGGCAGCACAGGCTGTGGAGCAAACTATGGTTTATATGTTGGAAAATAAGTATATTTCAGTCTAGTTACCTTGTCATGCTTAAATAATAATTAAAAAAATCATAGAAGTCTTTGGGCTTTACCACAGATTTAAATGCTTTGGAAAGATTAAATTGGATCTCTGTATACGCTTGAATTGCCATGATGAGATTTATTTGGTGAAGGGTTTTAAATTGTGAGTGGTTGCCACTGGCTATAATTCTAGATGCTTCATAAGTCACAGTGACTCAATTATCTGTGTCAAATAAATTATTCTGTGGGGTCTCATGCCTCCCATAAATATGTACAGAGAACTATTTAAACATTAATTGTCTGTCAGATATCTAATATTTTCCTTTTGGTCTTAAGATTAGTTGGTAAATCTACTCACTGAAGGGGTTTTGTATCCGAATTGGCAAACAATGTACTTTTAGTGTTTTTGAAAAAATGCTGTGCTTGTTAATAAGCAAGGAAATATATCAAGGCAATTTATTTTATTATGCTCTTCAGTACAAGTCTTGGATTGAGTCTGGGGCTTGAGGTTACAGCTCTTGTTACATATATATCTTTATTCAACCAGCACATACTACACTAAATCACACTTAGAACATGGAATTCAGTCATCAGACCTCTGGCTTAATTGATTCCTCCCACTCCAACATAGGTATCTTTTTATCAAAATATTATTCAGAAAGAGGAAGAAGCTTAGCGGAGAATAAGAATCTTCTCCTTACAGGTACTAGACTTCTCTTTGACCCATTCCTCTTCCCCCATTCTTCTGAGGCACAGTGCATTTCAAACCAGTGTTGCTGCTGACAGCTGGATGTGACTACCAGGTAGTAAAACTAGGTCTCACTTAAGTCATAAACTGGGCATATTGAGGGACTTACTCCTCTGGAGGATTTTGTTTTGGAAAATGCTTTCACTTTCTATGCAAAGGAAGTATCTCTCCTATATAAAACAGGTAAGAATTTTCAATGTTTCCACTCTGCAAAGAGATAGTCAGAGTCACATGACAGAGTCAGCTGACCAGGTAAAGGCAGAAGAATGTAAAATAATACTTGATTTACTAGATCAACTTCTTCTAGTGTTTCATGGTTGGAAATTCCATCCAAATATTCAATTTTTGACTGTTATGCTGTGCAGAGAGCAAGATGCAATTTTATTGACAGAATGGTTCCAACGTTCTGTGATAATAATGACAGTTTCAGAAAAATCCAGTTCCTGTTAAAAGGAGTAATACAAGGTTCATAGAATAATTTCAATTGGAAGGCATTTAGGAAATAATTTAGTCAAATCTCTTCTTCAAAGTTAGTCCAGGCTGCTCGGAACCTTGTCCGGATGACTTATGAACTCCCCATGGATTGAGAGTCCACAGCCTCTCTGGGAACCTGTTCCAGTACTTTACTCCTCTCACTGTTGACATTTATTTTCTTACACACAGCTGGAATTTCTCTGTGTGCAACTTCTGACTTTTGTCTTCTTGGTGCATGCCACTGAGAAGCTTTCTTACTAGTTTCTGTCTAACTCGCTCTGGGAAACTGAACACAGTGATCAGATCCTACCATAGCCAAACCCACTTCTGATATGTCTTGTATGCTCCAAATTTCTTTTGTCTGCTAGAATTGCCAGGTCCTTTTCTGCTGGGTTGTTTGCAGGCAACCCAGTCTATCCCAGGTGCAAGACTTTGCCCTTGTCTTGGCTGACCATCATGAGGCTCTTTCTGGCCAGTTCCTCACTGTTAAGGCTGCTTGAAATGGCAGTTGTGTCCTCCAGTAAGTCAGCTGATCTCTCTCATCTGGTGTCATCTGCAAAGTTGCCCAGTCTGTCTCATCTTCCAAGTCATTGATAAAGATCTCAAGCAAGACTTGCTGTGGTACTGATACCTGAAGAACTCCACTGGGCACTGGGCATCCATCAGACTTCAAACCAGAGACCACTGCCCTTCAAATCTGATGGTACAGCAAGTTTTTTCCCCTTGTAGTATGCCTATTCTGTCCCCTTTGAGTACTAAATTTTTCTGCTGGGACACAGAATCTTCCCCTTGCTTATTGTTTCATTGTGTGCCCAAGAAAAGTCAGAGGAATATCAGTTCACTTTCTGAAGACAGGATAAGTCTCTCTATAGTTTTCTCCGCTTCCCCTTGAAAAAGTGTTACTATATAAAGCAAGGGTTTATTTTAGGAATGTCATTGTGAAAAGTTACTTTAGAAGGCATTGAAAAATCACAAAACATTTACAATGGAAGTAGGTTTTCAAGCAAGGTACTGCAGGAGGGCTGAACTTGCAGCTCCAGTTTCGATAATGTGAGCACATGAAACAGAACATAAGGGAGATGAAGAAAGCGTATCTTCATTGAGTTGTCCTATAGCACACTGCTTGCAACTCCTTACCAGTGCAATATGTCATGGGAAACCTCTGAGTTGTTTTTTGGGTCCTTTTGTATTTCTACTCTTTCTGGGTCAAGCTATCAGAGATAAGGTTAGGTGGTTTTTTTCTTTTTTTTTTTAATACAGCTGGAAATCTAAACTAAGCACATCACTGGAGGAACTAGAGTTTAAAAAAATGATGAGATGTGCACTAAAAGAGAGAAAACTAGTATAGAATCATTAGAATTATAGAATCATAGAATCATAGAATAACCAGGTTGGAAGAGACCCACCGGATCATCGAATCCAACCGTTACTATCAAACACTAAACTATGCCACTTAGCACCTTGTCCACCTGTGCCATAAGCACCTCCAGGGAAGGCAACTCAACCACCTCCCTGGGCAGCCTGTTCCAGTGCCCAAAGACCCTTTCTGTGAAATTTTTTTCCCTAATGCACAGTGTAAATCTCCCCTGGTGGAGCTTGAGGCCATTTCCTCTTGTCCTGTCCCCTGTCACTTGGGAGAAGAGAATCACAGAATCACCAGGTTGGAAGAGAACCACAGGGATCATCGAGTCCAACCATTCCCACCAATCTCTAAACCATGCCCCTCAGTACCTCATCCACTCATACCGTAAACACCTCCAGAGAATGTGAGTCAACCACCTCCCTGGGCAGCCCGTTCCAGTGCCTAATGACCCTTTCTGTGAAGAATATTTTCCTTATGTCGAGCATGAACCTCCCCTGGTGAAGCTTAAGGTCATTCCCTCTTGTCCTGTCCCCTGTCACTTGAGAGAAGAGGCCAGCACCCTCCTCTCTACAACCTCCCATCAGGTAGTTATGGAGAGCAATGTTCCAGTCCTTGCAATTCTCTGATAACAGATGCTGTGCAAGTGCCAGGCATTGTTGATACAAGTGCCATTTTTTAAATAAAATGACATTTGATTTTTTTAATGCATTTAAATACCAAGCATCTTCATGCTGTGAGTCACTGTTTCAAGTGTTTGAATGTTTATTCAATCTTTTGTTGCATTATTATTTTATTACATTAAGGGTTCTGGCTAAATGGTCCACATTATATCACCCTCTAAGCATAAACTGCCTTGTATGTTTGCAGAATGGGTATTTATAAGAAAGAATAATGTAGGCTCCACTGAAATTAGTTTGATTGCCTGTGCTTCAGAGTTGCTCTTTCTTCAGTATTATATAAACAGTATTTGCAGATCCTTCACAAAACTGATTTGCTAATCATTTAAGTGGCAGTCCTGTTTGGAGCTATGCTGAAATGAAACTTTAGCCTTTAGTCGAGCTCCTGTAATTGAACTAATGCATTTCATAAGAACATAGACAAACTGATGAGGATGCTTTTTGGGCTGCTGTTATTCTGCTCACAAGGTTTGATAACTTTTACCAGCTGCTATATCACTTCCCCATGCCCTGTTTTTTCACTGCTGCATTGCGTTATTTCCTCCAAGTTCTACCTGGCCTCTTTTTGGGAAAGAAAGAGAACTTGGGAAGGCCTTGAATCTGGTCATCTCTGCCTGATGCTGCCTGCATTAGAGGAGCTCCAGTTGCCTTGTCCATCCACTCGCCAGTCCAGCCGGGCTCCTGCTGTGCTGCTGCAAGGCAGGAAGCACAGGTTTGGCAGCATTTCTGCCTGCCGCTCCACAATGAGCTCCTGTTTGAGACAGCATTGATAGGACCCTACTGTTGAGTGGGTACTGAGGGAGTAAAATAGTGTGGTAAGGGGGAAATGGGACATTGGGAAAGAGGAGTCCAGGGAGAAAGATGTGAAGGAAAGAGCAAATGAGAGGAAGATGATAATTGTACGAGTAAGGGACTAAAGAGGTAAGTTTGAGAATGAAGAATTCTTGTCTGGGAGAGGCAAGAATTTGAGAAGGGAAAGCTGACTTTATCCAGAAGGTATGGTTGAATTCAGGTGGTGGACATTTTTGGAGGTCTTGTGAAATGAGTCTTCTATGTTGACAAGGGTTAGTGTGTGACACACTTGAACAGATACTTTTTTAGCAGCAGAATCTGGATGCCCTTATTCCCGGAGTTTGGTGAATGTGCATAAGTCACTGCTGGTAGGAATGGGGGATGTGAGAGAGGTAAAAAGATGTAGTAGCGGTAGTGTGAAACTTATGAAGAAACAGAAGAAAACTCCAAGTAAGGTGGCTGACAGGGAAAGGAAAGTAGTACTTCCCCTAAGCTCATACCAGTGTAACAATACGTAGGAATCTTTGAAAGCTCAAGAATAGAATAAATTGTGTGGTGATAAAATTGGAAACTTACTCAGAGGCAGACTAGTCAACTGGCCAGTCTCTCATCAAAGACTTGTCTTACTGATACTGAAAATATAATCCTTTCTTTTGAGCTCTTTTTTTTTTCCTAGTTGTATCTGTTCTGGTATATTTTCCCATCTGTTTACTACCCTTTCCCTGAAATTATTTTCCAGAAGCATCCTGTTTATTCCTGGCTTTGGGATTATCAGCTTTGTGTTGATCAAAAAAGTGTTTCAATTCCCTTTCAGAATAATTTGTGAGGATGGAGCTTTGTGGCTTTAATGTGTCTGTGTCCTTGCATGTCTCGCGTACTGTAGGCTTGATGAGAAGAAGAAGGTGAGTAGAAACATTGCATGGATGCACATTGCATTTTCTCAGAAATTATTTGTAATTTTGAGGAAAAACCAAGAAAGAAGAATATACCCTCACATCTATAAGTAGCCAGTTATGTTGCCTGCAGCCGGAATTAACCTGCTATTGGTCCAATGTGACCAGGCTACCACTCTTCCTTCTTCTTTTGACATTTGCCCAGCATTTGTGTATTGGTTCTTTCACCAACTCAAGTCTAACCTGCCCCTGATATGGAGTGGAAGAAGCTAATTAGTGAAGGATTCAGCCTCTACAAGTAGAAGGTGTACAAATCTGTAGCAGTGAATCTATGATACAGAGATAGTGAGAAATACGTGTTATTGTTTCATTTCTTACCGTGCTTTCTTAGTTGGTCTGGAGTATGAAGAGAAGCAAGGGCAAAGCAGTGTTTTCTCTTGTGCTGAAAGCAGGGTTCTCCAGTCTCCCCTGGTCATGAATAGGAAATGATGTTGTTTTCTTCCCACACTACTTGGTTGAGAGATCTACATACCTGTTCATCTGCACTAGCCGTTACCTGAATCAGAACCACAAATCTGAGGTCAACACCTTTTCTGTAAAGTTCCTGTAATTTACTCTTGGACCATTGAGAGGATTAAGACTAGCGGTGAAGCTTTGGATGAACTGTATACATACATCTTCTTGTTCAATTTATCTGCAGATATCATCTTTGTTTGCGTCTTTTCCAGAGCAGACAAAAACGATGGTGCAAGAGTCTGCAAGATCTTTTCTAGGATGCCCCTTCTTAGCTTGCTGAATGTGTGGGTGTGACTGGGAATCCATACTGTAACAGGTTGTTTGCTTTCCAAGACAGTCCTGACTATTGGATCAAGTTAGTACCTAACAGGCAACAGCATCCCTGATGTGACGTGTCAATTTGTTGTCACCAGTACTCTGTGAGTAACTGATCTCAGGATTTTAGTGCTGAACTGAAAGAGTCAGAAGTGGTTAGATGCTGAAATGCTTAAAAAGTTTTGATCTTATTCTTTAAATGGAAAAGCCAGTTTGTTTTAGAAAGAATCCGCATAAAATACTCCATTGCATGTAGGAGGAGGAAACCATATGCAGGGCAGAATATTGTCAGCATGCTTCAGTTGAAAGTACAGGGAGTGTGGGAGATGTATACTCGGTTCCTTTTGGTAGAGAAATTCAACCTGTATTTCCCATAGCCTACAAATGTGTGTTTGGGCTGGTGGGAAACACTGTCAAATCCTCTGCAAGTTTTTATTGTTAGAAAGAGAATGGCATTGGAAGTGCTGACCTCAGATCTGCTGCTTTTGATTCAGACCCTAACATTAGCTTCGCTGCTGACCCATAGTGACTCCAGTGACAGGTATCACGCTAGGTGGAATGGTTTCACATTATAAAACATGTAGAAAAATAAGTAAGTCTCTTACTTCTCTAATCCCTTCAGTGGAAGGTATATTTATGTACTGCAGAATGATACCAGCAGTGGAAATTACAGTTATCCATGTTTCATGAAAACTGAGTGACCTGATGGTTCAGGTTCTCTTGTGAGAGACAGGAGACATGGGTTTTCAGTAGCAGAAGAATTGTTTCAACAACACCAGCTGTAATTAAACTTAAGTAATGCATCTCTCTACACATGAAAGTTTTTTTTTTCTGTTCAGAACAATGTGGTGTGTTCACCAGTTAGGTTGCTAATTGAAAAATGTGGGATTTTTTTCTTTGTATTGGTTTAGAAAAGAAGTTGAGGAGCGTATTTGATTCGTTGCTACTTTCTGAACTGTTGCCCTGTACTGAATTCCATGAAGTAAGATTTAAAAAAAATTGTGACAACAAAATTATGAAACATTTTAGGGGAGGGGGAAGTGTGGCAGTCTGGACTTACCTTGAAAATTCCTCCTCCACCTGAGGTTTGCTTTGAAATGCGTTCTAGCTGCAGGGAGCAAAACCATTATCTTACTTAGAAACAGGCTGCCTACAGCTATATTGGCATCATCCCTCCTTCACAGTTCGCTTGTTTGTCTTCCTTTTCTTAATGAACTGAAGTTTATATGTGCACAACTGGTTTTTTTGCCTGGCTGGATTTCAGCTGATCTAGACTGGAAGATAGTCAGTAGGTATAATGTTGTGGTACAAGCACCGGCAATATTGAACTCTTTATTTGGGAAATAGGTGAGACTTTTCTCTCTCTCCTGAAGGCATGTCTCAGTTTCAGGATCACTGGGGAACATCTTTCAAGTGTCTGTGGTGAACAAGTGAAGTCTGTGTCCAGAATCCTGTTGTCAACCAGTATACCTGTTTCTCCTTCCAGTGGGATGAAATGATTTTAAAAAGCTGTTTTCATAGCAATTGTAGAAATCTGTCAGTAGATGTCTGTCAGATCATCCTTCTGGGAACATTGTATTTGCAACAGAATTTTGTGTCTACTGAGGCTGTTTTAGTAGTTTCATTGAAACTAAACAACAATAAGTGAATTCTTTGCCTTCAGAAATCAGGTTGCTTTTTCAAATTGTTGTCTGCATTGTTACAATAATACCCAGTATGTCATTGAGATAGTAACTTTCCATTCAAAGCACTAAAAGCTCTGTACAGTGTGGTTGTATTTTTGAAGATAAATTTCTTCTTTTCACAACATGGGTGAAATTTGTAATTCTTGCACTAATAGGTGAGATGTTTCAGGCAAATGTAAAATAATTATTGTTAGTGGTTTCTCTAGCACCTCTCTACAGGTTTGAAAGTCTCTTTTGGTGAAGCAGTAATTCTGCTTTTGCCATTTCTAAAGTTTTGGGGGTTTTGTTCATTTGCATAGTTTTTATTTGTGCAGGGGAATACAGCAATGTAACTATACCATTGTAGACTGGCATGTTTGTGCATGCGTGCTCTCAGCAAGAGAGTCTCTTTCTATGTATTTTCAGTAATATTTAGAATAGTATAATTATACTTCTACATTTCCATAGGTATATAGGAAAGGGAATAATGTTTTCTGAATGATGATTAGGCATTTTTAATTTTGCACATAGGAGTTTCTGTTGGAAAACACTTAGGATCTGGATTAAACACTTGAGAAATTACAGTAAGATTTTTGTGACTGTTAAGTTAGATGAAGCTTCCTGTTAGAACCTGAAAAGTTTACATCGCATTGGCCTATCTGTAACATCCTTTGACAGACTGAAGGACTTCAATAAAAAGATGGAGACTGTGTGCTCAGGTGTGTGTTTGTGCAGCCTTAATGGGGCCATAAGAGCTTTGTTTGCATTAGCAATGTGTTTGGATTTCTACATGAACCGTATAATAGTGGCAGCTTATGAAATTCAAGTAGAACAAGGAAATGCTCAACAATTGTTAGAGTGAAATCTGGCAAACAGAAAAATTTTCTACTCTTGAGTGATTTAAATCCATTTGCAGTCCTAATCCCAAAAGGCTCTGCTTAAAGCAACACTTTGCTCTAGAGATGAACAGTTCTAGAATCAGACAGAAATTCATATGTTATTAGTCTGTTCTTTGTTCTGTGTAACATTTTATATGGTGCAGTAGTCCAGAGGCTTTGCTTCTTTTGCCACTGATTCTGTAACTAATTTAATTTTACTGAGCTTTGTTTTTCCCCTTGTGCAAAAGATGGAAATGGTATTTTCCTTGCATTTGTTAAGATCTTCATTACCTTGAAGGGAGATTTATGACTGCATGTCATTATCAGTTATTATTGTTTACTTTTATTAATATTTGGTGAAATAAAAGGGTAATATTCAGAAAAGTATGTACATTGGGGAGACATGAAAGAAGAAAGGAATACCTTTCATCTCACTTTCCTCTCTGCACTTTATTTGGCTGTAGTATTAAGTTCCTCCTTGAAACCAGCATTTCAAACACACTAGTTTGGGAAGCTACGAAGTTATATGGGCAGGTACAATGAAAACCAAGATTTTAGCCTTTTTCTCTTTTCTAATAGATATTTAACAAAAGGACACAGACAAGGAATAAAATATTACAAAAAGGATAAAATTCTTTGGCTTTTGACGTAGGTTGCATTTTTGCAATTTTGAATTATCCTTCTAAGCAACTCTTGTCTGTGATCCTCTAACAGAAGAGAGAACTTTTGCTCATACTAAGAGAGATGGGTGTTTTCCACTAGGCTTATACTTGTCAATGCAAACATGACACCAATTTATTTTACTTTATGTCCTATCCTTGCTTCATTGGTCATGTAACTGCAACTTCCGTAACCTCACTTTAAATATAATTAAGATACAAATGTGCCCCAATATGGCAACCCAAAATACTGGGCAGGTTTGTAGCAGAGATCATATGGAGAAAGGCAGGGACCAGTGCAGTTTAATACTTTCATTGATGATATAGACTTCAAGATAGAGTGTATCCTAAGCAAGTTGCAGATGACGCCAAGCTGAGTGGTGCAGTTGTCACATCAGAAGGACAGGATGTCATCCAGAGGGACCTGGACATGCTGGAGAGGTGAGGTTCAACAAGGCCAAGTGCAAGGTCATACACTTGGATCAGGGCAATCTGCTGTTTCAATACAGAATGTTGGAACTGTTGGAATGGGTCCAGATGAGGGCTACAAAGATGATCATAGGGCTGGAGCACCTCTGCTATGAGGACAGACTGAGAGAGTTTGTGTTTTGTTCAGCCTGGAAAAGAGAATACTCCAGGGAGATGTTATAACATCCTTCCAGTACCTGAAGGGTCTATAGGAAAGACGAGGATGGACTTTTCACGATGGCATGTAGTGATAGGATGAGGGTGGATGGCTGTAAATTGGAAGGGGGAAGATTTAGACTAGACATTAGGAAGAAATTCTTCATGATGAGGGTGGTAAGGCACTGGCATGGGTTTCCCAGGGAAGTTGTGGATGCCCCATCCCTGGAAGTGTTCAGCACCAAGTTGGATAGGACCTCGAGGAGCCTGGTCTGGTGGGAGATGGCGGTTGGAAGGGAATTATTTTTAAGGTCCCTTCCAACCCAAACCATTCTGTTATGCTATAACATTGAGACATTAACTGATAAACCGCTCTGGCTAATGGGGTGGGGCTGCTACAAGTATCAGAGCAGTTGCTGGGTTTCAGAGATAAACAGTTACAGTCAAATAAAGGGCTGAGGGAAGGAACATTGTCAAAGATATCTATGCATTAGAGGTTTATTCTTTGATACTGACATGCAACACAGTTGCATATTGCACCTACTAGGTTAATGTATCCATGTAAAATTACTGGTAATGTTTAAGATGAGCAATCATGTTTCTTTCTGACTTTATCTAGTACTTTTTCAGGGCTTGTACACTTAATCTTGCACATATCTTGCAGTAGTCTGCCTGCTGCAGAGAGACACAGGAAATGCATCATTTGCTCATGTCAGTGGGAGCTAAAACTGAAAGCTTATGATGTGAACCAGACAGGTAATATTTGTTAATTCCTTTGGTAGATTCCTTGTCTGAAGTACAAACCCAGACAATATTGTAGGCATTTGACCTACAGGGATTTCTGTCACCATTCTCCTGAATTTGAACTGCTACCTAAAGAGTCAGATTTTAGTGCAACTTTGGGTTATCGTTTCAAATAAGAGCTATTGAAGTCCATAAATAGCAGTAGTGGTATCTGCCAGTTCCTACACCTGCCGTATATAAATTCATGCAATGTGGCTTTGATGCAGGGGGGAGAGTAGAGCTGCGCAGGCCTCTGCTAAAACAGTTCCTCATCAAACTGAAGCTGTTATAGTGCAGTCACATAGGTACTGTGCAAGCAGCTTTTCTTATCTCTTTGGCCACAGCTTTACTCACAGGGTGGATTTCCCTGTCTTCTCAATCGTTTTCATAGTAAAAGCATCCCTGCCAGAGACACCTCTACCCTTGGGATACATCAGCAGGCAGCGAGTTCTTTTTGGATTCAGTGCCCACTTAGATAGGCAAGGAGAGTCCTAAGGAAACACTGTAGTGTCCCTATAGCCACAGAGAGCTGAGTCTTCTGGATAGCCAGGTGAAACCTAATAAAGGAACCTTATTTCACTGTTTTTTCCTCTACCACTCATTATTGTGCTAATACAATTATGGCCCTTTCCATTTTTGTAAGGATCTTCCTTCACAGAATCACAGAATCACTAGGTTGGAAAAGACCTCCAGGAATATTGAGTCCAACCATTTCCATCAATCACTAAACCATGCCCCTCAGCACCTCACCCACCCACACCTTAAACACCTCCAGGCAAAGTGACTCAACCCCCTCCCTGGGTAGCCTCTGCCAGTGACCAATGCCTCAGCACCTCACCCACCCGCACCTTCAACACCTCCAGGGAAGGCGAATCAACTACCTCCCTGGGCATCTTCTGCCAGTGCCCGGTGACCCTTTCCATGAAAAATTTTTTCCAGATGTCAAGCCTGAACCTCCCCTGGCAGAGCTTAAGGTCATTTCCTCTTGTCCTGTCCCCTGTCACTTGGGAGAAGAGGCGAGCATCCTCCCCTCTACAACCTCCTTTCAGGTAGCTGTAGAAAGCAATAAGGTCTCCCCTCAGCCTCCTCTTCTCAGTGCTGTTCCAAGTGAAGTGTAGGTAATGCAGGGGTCATGCCATACATGTAATTTATGTATCAAAGTACTTAAAGAAATTTGCCAGGGAAAAAAGGTTTTGACTTGTTTTTTTTAAAGAGTTTGGTTACATCTGTTTTCTTTTGGCAGGTGTCAGGATAAAATCCTCCAGACAACTAAGAATTACATCAATTTTTTTTTTTTTAAAGGAAAAATTGAAGTAGAGATACTGTGCCGGTACCATTTAGCTCTATAATTAATTTCCATACAAGGGCTGTAAAGCACAAGATTTGTCTATGTGTGGGTTTGTATGAATGTCAGTTAGCATGAGCTGGGATGGAGCTTCTGCTGAATTGAAGATGAATAGTTTTGGAGTTAGGCCAGTTTTGATGCAAGTTTCCACAAAATAAAACTTTCTCATTTAATTAAGTATCTGTTGTAACAAAGCAGCCTTGGCAATGACATACATGGTTTGTGTTATCTCTGAACAAACTTAAAAATTAGGAGACAGCTCCCAACTCTCACAGCAGGTTTTTGCTGTGTTCCAAATGGAGCAGTGAAAAGGGAAGTCATATGCCTCCTCCCTGCTTTTAAAAGAAGCTTACTGTATTTACTACTTCTGATGTTATGTCTGCAGAAACTGGGGGCTGAAGCTCACAGCCCAGAAAGTCCCTTTGGTTATCTTTTCTGGATACAATGGAATATTGAACTACTTCAGAACAGTCTGTTTTTTCTAAAACCAGAATAAATTCAAAAGCAAAAATACATTGTTGGAACCAAATTTTCATTTTTGTCTTTAATCTGGAAATTCTTTCAGAATTAGTTTACTGGAAATGCTGAAAATATTTGTTTGTCTGACACTGAGAAAACATATAGTTTTTTAAACTCTCATATGTATACCTAATCCTCTTTTTACTAAAAACGAGGATCTGATTGCTTGTGCTAGTTAACAACATGCTACTGTGCAGGATCATTGGTAGCTTTTCCTTCTGGGTGAAATAGGAGGCTAAAAACCATTTCCCTTGAAGTTCATATGGTTTTTGACTTCCATGTCTTGGTCAAACTGTGGTTCAAGTTTTACTTTTTGCTGCCTTAAATCCTCCAGTCTTGCAGTTTCAGTACGTTTCTTCATTTCCTTCTCTGACCTGTTTTCATAGCACTCATAATAATGGTTACAGAGCAGCTACCCAGCTGCATTGCAAGTACACATTAGTGAATCTGCGCCATAGCAAGTTTGGGATCCCCAGTAAATTGAAGAGTTCTTTATTGTTTTATGAAGAGTTCTTTATTGTTTTATTGGATACCTTTATACCCCCAAAACGCTAGTCTTTGGGGACATGGGTGAGAACAACTTTCTAATCTTGTAATGTCCTGCAGCTCCAGCGTTTTAAAGTCATTATGCTTCAGTATCTGTCCTGATGAAATGCTGTGTTTACTATAGTTACGATTGTAACTGATGAATAATATTGTGCTCTTTCAGTGAGTCATAGACTAAACTTCTGAACCTGAACATGAAGCAACTCTGAGGCTTGTCAGAAAACCTTCCTGAACTTTAAGCACAAATCCAATAGTGGGTACAGATCACTAGTGTTAAGAATGTGAGTGAGTAGCACCATAAATGCTCATCTTGCTAAGTATGAAATAAGAATATGAAAATTCCCCCTCCAAGAAATGAAAAGCAGGGAGTTATACTCATCTGGAGATTTTCTGAAGGGTGTGACAGTTAATTCCAAGACTTGGAATCTGTTCACCTTCCTGTCAGCATATATAATGATGCTGTGCAGCATCAGCCTCTGTGTTTAGCCTATTTAATTTCTCCTGAATTAACTTGAGCTGTAACAGCCTGCTTTGTCCACACTTCAGAAGACAGAAAGTGACTTGTGAAGACAATCTGGGAATAACTCTTTTCCTCCAGCTTGTCCAGCTCCAGATATGTTAAAAATTGAATCAGCTGATAACCCCTCTGATACAAAGAAATGCAGATACAGTGTAAAAGTTTTGTGCATATTTTAACTGAGCCTGCATCCTTTCCATGAAATTTTCTATTTAAGTAGTAATTATAGCATGTTTATAAAGCGCATATGCACACATTCTGGATGTTTTCCCATCACTGTACCTTCATGTTTTTATTTGATGCCCTTTTTTGAGGGGCTGGAAATAGAGCATAGAGTGCAACAGTAAGCTGTGTTTTTTGCAGTACAGGTTAAGTTCTGTCTTTTCTGCATTCTGAGTCTGTGAAAGCTGTGCAGATCAGTGGCAATCCATATATTGTAGAAAGGCATCGGTTCATTACAATAGAATATGAAATGAGAGATGAACACTCCTGTGAGCAGCCAGCTCTTGGTTTCAGGGCCTTGAAAACTCCAGCCCACCAGACATTTAGAAATGTTCAATAAAAACAAGTACTGAAAAATACACTCAGGCACTGGCAAGTAAAAGAAAGATATTTCCTGCCATAGCACAACCTGCAGTCCATCCTTTTCCTGTGCTAATGAAGCAAAGTAGGCCAAATTACTCTCTGGTGTACTCATGTAGAGTTTAGTATTGTAACAGGATTCGTTAGTATCGCAGGCAGATTTTTTTCGAAGTGATTTCATTTTTTTAATCTTAGCCTAATGTAATCACTTTATAGTATTCTTAAAAGAAGATTGTCGGGTTGATTCAAACCTGTTTTCAGTCATCCGTGATGCTTTGAATGCTGAATTTAACAAAAAGTGGGCCTAGAGATGGGGAGGAAGACGAAAGCAGTTCATATCTCACATCTGCAGTATTTGATGTGCCATATATGGTCTCTGGGCCATATCAGAGACTATAACTTTAATAAAATAATGCTACAATTAACACCTCTGATGATTTATAGGGTATTACAAGAATATTTGAAGTATTGTGACCGAGGCTGAAATGAGCATTCTTATTGGAGGTCACAGTGGAGGTTTCAACTCAGAGGAACCCTAATAGAAGGGAATGGATTATTCTTGCTGTATTTACGTTGCTTGTAGCATGAACCAGATCAGTTGAACCAGAAGAGAAGAAAGGAAGGAGAAAAAACAACTTGACCAAATAGTGACGAAGAACATTACTAAATTGCATGTTCAGATTAATTTCATATCATGATAAAAATTGGGTAGCAAACATTGTCCTCTCAGTCTGATGCTTTGTTGATGTCACTGCTCTCCTCATCTCTCTGTGGGTTCCACTTATTCCATTGTGTCAAGGCAGTGACTTCTGAAGCAGAATCTTAGCTTTTCTTACGTGACTGTCTCTCACGCGTTTTTTTCTGTTGCTGCTTCTGCTCAACAAAATCCTGCAAAGTAACTCACCCAACTTGCATCAATATGGTTCAAACATGATAAATGTTCAACACTATTTCCCAAACACAGCAGGTATGTCTATACAGCAGTTGATGGGCACACATGAAGTTTAGGAGCACAGCATGCTCCTAAGCGTGTCCCACTTCTGTTCATGTGCTGACTTGCAGACTGTGAGCTATGAACTGCTGGTATGGGTGCTGTAAAAGCTTTGTACATGGGAGTGGAGGGGTATAGAAATCGTTTCAATGAACCATTAAAGGCAGTTTTTTCAAGATGGGATTGGGATGTATTGACAGGATGGGGGCAAGGAAGCTTTTTAAGTGTTGCAGTTCTGTTCTGTGGTTATTGTGGTTGCCATCAAGTTCTGTTTTTTCTGGACTTTTCTAAGATGTCAGTAAGCAATATTATACAACCTCTTTGCTGTCACTGAAATCACACCCACACCAACTTCACTTCCACCCTAAAACATCATGTTTGTAATTAAAATATATTTCTGTAAGAACTGAATGATTAAAACCCCCAAAAGTATCTTCCTTTAAAACGAGTGATCATAATTTCTACCATTAATGGGTGAAATTGATGGGTGCATAAACATAGGAAAATAACCCCTCAGGTTCAATCTTATGTGAATACTTCATTATTCAAAGTTATTTTCTGGTGAGATATGCACAGAGAGTGTGGGTAATAAAAACAGATTTTATGAATATCATTGCTATTGTAGCTGTACTGAAACATACCTTGTCATCACAATCTCATCTGTTCAGTATGTGTTTAAACCAGGGTAACCTCCTTACTGAATGACACTTTGAGTAATGAGATCGAATAGATCTCATAGAATTGTAGAATAGTTTGGATTGGAAGGGACCTTAAAGATCATCCACTTCCAACCCCCTTGAGATGGGCAGGGACACCTCCCACCAGACCAGGCTGCCCAAGGCCCCATCCAACCAGGCCCTGAACATCTCCAGGGGCAGGGCAGCCACACCTTCCCTGGGCAATATATGCCAGTGTTTCACCACCCTCATAGTGAAGAAATTCTTCCTTATGTCTTGTCTAAATCTGCCCCAGTCCAGTGCCCATAGTCCTATCACCACAAGCCTTTGTGAACAGTCCGTCACAGCTTTCTTGTAGGTCTGCCTCAGGTACTGGAAGGTCACTGTAAGATCTGCTTTGAGCCTTCTTGTCTTGAGGCTGAACAACTCCAACTCTCAGCATGTCCTTGCATGGGAGAATTGCAGATGGTGTGAATCACCAGAGAATGCAACAAGTGTTTTGATAAACCTTTATTTATGTTAGGTGGAGAACAGCCACAATCCTACTTGTATCAACAGAAAAAAAAAAGCATGTCTAGGGCAGTGGTAGAAGAAACTTTCTGCAAAGTTTTGCAATGTGGAATCACCCGTAAAATTCCCCAAGTCCCTGGACCCTTTATGTAGTGGTGATACAAATTATTGCTAATGATGATGCTTTTATTTTTTCTGAAATAGGTTGCAAATAAGCAGATAGTTTGGTTTTTGGTTTTTTTTTCTTGGAGTTCCTAAATGCATATCAAATGGTCCTTATTCTCTTCCTATGAAGTTGTGTAAGACATGAATATTGACTAATAGAAATAAGTTTCTCCTTCGCTTAAGATTCATTCCCTGGCACATGTTTCCAAAACACTGTCTGCTTAGCTTTGTGACTAGAAGTCATTTTTTTCAGAAACAATTTGTTTATTGTGTGGCCTTTGAAGAGATGGGCTCACTGATGTCCATGCAAATGTATGTTTTGTAGCCTTAATTGCCACCCTGGATCAAATTAGCTTGGATAACAAAGATATTGAAAGGTTTATAAAATATGTTCATTTACAAAGATGAAATAATGACAATTCATGTGGTGAAGTGCCCTGACTTGGTTTTATTACATTGTTTGCTTCCAAATGAACTGCTCTGTTAAGATGCTGATAAGTGTGACAATTTCTGAGGTGCAACAGACCTTGAGCATATCCAGGTTATGTCACAGAACATTCAGCAACTCTGGTCGGCTGCTATGTGGGAAGCAGGTAGCTGTACTGCATCCAGCTGAAATGCAAATGGGCAGAAGATTGTTTCTAGAGTACAGCCAGAACATTACACCTCCCGTGGAAACATTGTGAATTACTTGATGGAAACCAGTACTTGGTTATTGAGTTTTTGTAGGGAAAAATGGCAACTCCATCCGCACATGCTGTAGGGCATTAAGCTGCTACACAAAGCTAATCATAATTGAAAGAGGAACATGTTTTTTATTTAATTATGCAAATCACATTGCAGCACAAACTGACCTTTTTTTCAGTAATACAAAATAATTTGTTGCACAGTTACATATTGTGTTGTGAGGAACCACCAGTCTTGGAAAGACAAAGCTTTTTCATAAATTAAAACAGATATCTTCATGTCGTCATTGAATTTCTATTCCTGAGGATTAACAAAGTATAAACAATTATGGAACTTTTATTAAATAAACTATTAAGAATTGTGGAGGATTTATTTCTGTCATGCTCCTTCAGAGAGAGCTTGAAAGTTTAACTGAAGAAAATGTCCTCCAGTCCTGTGTGCTTGATACTGGACCTCAATCTGTTTCTTGCAGGTGTAGTGGGGATGTCTCATAGCATTGTTATAATTTGCAGGTGTCCCAAAAGGTTTGCCTGTGAGACTGTTATATTCACACTCATTGGTTCTGTGAAAACAATGTGCTTAGTACTGTCTGACTTGTTTCAATACTCTTCAATATAATGCAAGCATAACATAAAATAAATTACATATCAGCAACTAAAGATCATGTTTTGAAAACAGAATTGGCAATACTAGTAAAAAAAAAAAGAGAAAGCAAAAAAATGAGGAAATCTAAATGTGTAGTGTATGTGAGGCTAATCTGCTTTCCAAACTGTCATTTAGAATTTCTTCAACACATAGCTGCATCAGTTAAAGGTAGCTCAACAGAGCCCTACCTTAATGGTTTTGTTTCTCAGAGCAACCTAGTTCTTCTATATTAAAACATGCTTCAGAGTTAGCATCTTATCTCTGTGTTCACTGAATCTTTAGAAGCTTTCCTGGACTTCTTGAAGGGAGTCTACCTTATGATTCTGGTATTCGGGTTCCTTATGTTGTTGTATCAGACCAGTCTTTCCTCACAGCATGAAATGGGTCTTGTACTGGCTGTCATTTTTGTGATTATTTCAAACTCCCGGTTGCTGTTACTGACTTCCAAAAGGAAGAATACAGCACATTAACTTCCTCCTTTTCCCAAGGACGTTTCAGCTCACCTCTACATTTATGGCAAGAAAAAAACCTGTTCCCAGTGTACTTCATTAAAAACATTTGTCATTTAAAACTCAAACCAATTGTCTATCTTACAGCTACATCTGTAAGTGCCAGTGCAATGAGGCAAGAACATTTATGGGAGATGCACAGGTTCCTAAAGTAAATCAGTGGCACAACTATGAACAGAGGCAGGTCTCTTACCTGTTACAGTGCTGTCCTTCTCCCTTTCTGTCAATGCAGTTGGTGCTGAGTTGATACCCAATTTCAAACAGAAGCGTGTACATCTGACTTGCATGGCTGTTACCCTCTTAACAGTTGTCCAAGCTAGAGAAAATGAAGACCTTCTTAAGTATTAAATATAGAGGTGTCTATTAAATATAGCGGTATTAAATATAGAGTCTTACTCTTCACAATGGTACTCCACCCTCCTCAGTTGCTGTTATTTGCCCTTTAACTTAGTCTAAACATCCATTGAAGTTTTAATTCCTAATCTGCAGAGATACTGTATCCATGAGGAGAAATGCTTCACTTATAATCATGTTTTATAACTCACCTTGTGGTTTCTTCTGGCACTTTGTCTTGTCATAGTTGAATAAATTGTATTCTGTAAAATGCCACACTTGTGATTTTAAATGTGCCTCAGTGATGAATGCAGCACTGGAGTGGGACACGGAGTGGGGCATAGATTTGCGGATGGTAGCTCTAGGTTTTATTCTCAAGCCTTATTCTCGAGCTAGTACAGATTATTATATGAATCGTGGATAGGCCATTTTTAGGATTTCTGCTCCTGAATTCTGTACCTAAAAAATGAGTGTGCTTTACCCATACAGCAGGTCCTTGTTGACGCCCAGCTGCTTATTTTTTTAACAGCTAGGCAACAGGCATGCTCTAACATGTCATAGAATGGTTGTTGCACTCATGGATTAATTATCTGATTGCTACCTTGTACTTCCATCATCTTTTTTATTGAGAATCAATATTTTCCTGGGTTGTAAATTGTCTAAAAAGGAATGGCTGTTTTAACATCTATTTATGTGATTCCTGACATAGTAAGCTTCCTTTCCTTGGGTGAAGCAAGCAGGAAAAAAGGTATTAGTAGAATATGAACATAAAATAAGCTTAAGAATTTACTTTGAGATCTCTGAATGAAATATGCTGAAGGATATTACAACTGCTTTCTTTCCAAAAAACCATTACCAAATGTTAATATTTTTATGGACACTTCTATCTGCTGTACTTTGAAAGCAGGCAGTGTATTTTAATCTATCAGTTAATGGAACAAACTCTAGGACACAGAGAAAGACATCTCTCCATTAATGAGGTTTGAAGTAAGGTCCTCAAACCTGATTGGATTTAGGAAGCATGTGTTGTACTCTAGAGTGGTATATCTTTTGAGGAATTTGCTGGATAATGAATAGTGGCTTAATAATAATTAAGCTGATACTCATTTGAAATTAATATATGAAGTAGCGTTAACAATTAATAAAAAGGAGCTGTTGTGTGTGTGTGTTAAATCTGGAATAGCATATCTGATGCACCACTGTATTTTAGGCAGGTAATGACTTTTTTCCATCAAGTCTGGAGATATATTTCATTGTGAAACAGTTTTATGACATTTGGAAGCATGAGAAGAAAATTCTAGGTAATGTGAAGGAAGAAATCTGGAAAGTAATGGAGCTGGAAGGCTACAGATATGATTTTACAGAATGACAGATTAATAGATTCTAGATGTCATACGTAGGAGTATCCTATGTTTTGTTTTAACTAGTTAATTCTGAAAGGAGCATGCTGGGGAAACTGGTTTCCCATATTTTCTCTGGAAGGCAGGTAATGCATCTAACCAGTCACAAAAGGAAAAATAAGTGCTTGAATAAGGATTCATTATGATATTTGCAAAAATTGTTTTTCAGATAATTGCCTTTGATGAACTTCGGACGGACTTCAAAAGCCCCATAGATCAGTGCAACCCAGTCCACGCAGTGAGTACAACCAGTGGCTTGCTAAACAGCAGCTACCACAGAAAAGGAGATGCACTGAGCTGTCAGTCAAAGTATGAGTGTGAAATCGAATGTAGAGTCTGTTGTGAAGTAAACTAGCTTAGAAAATTGTTTTGTTGGGCCAGTCTTTGGAAGCCAGATGGCTATTCTTTATGCTAATAGCTTTCCTTTTGCTGAAGGAGGCAGGAAAATGATTTGGAAGTTCCAAAACCGAAGGAATGTAATGTGATGCTAATGTCTCTTTTTATATTTTCATTCTGTGGCACAAGTTTTTGTTTTCAAAACAATTTGCTTTCTCGGTGTTCAAGCACGGGCTGGCCACACTTTCCTATACTGTCTGTAGCAATAAGTAAAAAGCTTGAAGGGATTTGATGAAAGGTGCATTTCTAGACCTC
This sequence comes from Piaya cayana, assembly GCA_013389865.1. Lineage (NCBI taxonomy): Eukaryota > Metazoa > Chordata > Aves > Cuculiformes > Coccyzidae > Piaya > Piaya cayana. The sequence goes on from WAAB01022287.1 coordinate 42,392, forward strand.
TCTGTCCCATGGCAGGGCTCTAAATTCTCCTTTGCATTAAGACAGAATAACATATTCTGCTGCATCTGCTATGGAAAATGTTAAATATCACCCTGGGACTGTAAACTCAGTTTTACCTAATTAACTAAAATGCAACCCAGATATAAGTGTATGCAAATTCTTCTGTTAATTAAGATGTAATGAAGGGTGATTTAGCTGACTACAGTTAAAGATTCATCAGATTTATACCACTGAGAGCAGAGATTGGCTCCCCGTCAGCTCATTGGGAATTACAATGATTATGATAGGTGCTGAATTTGATATCTACAGAGTATCAAGCTATTGACTTGCCTACAAATGATAACCAAATTCAGAAGCTAGTACATTGCCTTTTAACCATGTTTCATAACTCAGCAAAGGATTTGTAGGTCACAGAATCACTAGGTTGAAAAGGACCCACTGGATCATCGAGTCCAACCATTCCCATCAATCACTAAACCATGTCCCTCAGCACCTCACCCACCCGCACCTTAAACACCTCCAGGGAAGGTGAATCAACCACCTCCCTGGGCAGCTTCTGCCAGTGCCCAGTGACCCTTTTCATGAAAAATTTTTTCCAGATGTCAAGCCTGAACCTCCCCTGGCAGAGCTT
>WAAB01022287.1:43375-107601 GCA_013389865.1 Piaya cayana
TGCTGTGAGAAACTGTGTCAAAGGCTTTACTGAAGTCCAAGAAGACCACATCCACAGCCTTTCCCTTGTCCAGTAGGCGGGTCACTTTGTCATAGAAGGTGATCAGGTTAGTCTGGCAAGACCTGCCTTTCATGAACCCCTGGGCCTGATCACCTGGTTCTCTTGCATGTGCTTCATGATAGCACTCAAGATCACCTGTTCCATGACTTTCCCTGGTACTGAGGTCAGACTGACAAGCCTGTAGTTCCCTGGATCCTCCCTGCCACCCTTCTCGTAGATGGGCACAATGTCAGCCAGCCCCTAGTCCAGTGGAACTTCCCCAGTCAGCCAGGACCTCTGGAAGATGATGGAAAGGGGTTTGGCCAGCACATCTGTCAGCACCTTCAGTACCCTTGGATGAATCTCATCTAGCCCGATAGACTTGTGGGTGTCTAGCTGGGCAAGCAAGTCACTAAGCACCCCCTCTTGGATCATGGGAGCCTCATTCTGTTCCTCTAACTCCTGCATTTGTACACAGAGGGAACAACTTTCTTTACAATTAAAGACTGAGGCAAAGAAGGCATTAAGTACCTCAGCCTTGTCCTCATCCCCTGTCGCTGTTGTTCCTTCTGCATCCAATAGGGACTTAATATTTTCCCCAGTCCTCCTTTTATTGTTAATGTATTTATAGAAAGATGTTTTATTATCTTTCACGGACTTAGCCAATTTGATTTCTAGTTGGACCTTAGCCCTTCTGAAGAGTTTATACCACACTATAGCTGCACTCCAGTTATATGAGTCATCCTACCACGTTTCTGTGATGGCAACAGCATTGTAGTCTCCTTGCCCTACAACAACTTCCAACTTCTCCTTCCCAGTATGTGGTATTTGGGAACATGGCTTAGTGGTGGACTTGACAGTGTTGAGATCAACTGTTTACAGTTGAGGAATGATAACAGAAGAAATAAATTATATGAATAAGTCCTATAAATGACTTCAATGGAAGTGACCTGATTTTGAATTTACTGGAGGGAATCTGATTTTGAATTCACTTTATCTGCTTTTACTTCCCATCTTGAGAACTGAAGAAATGTGTATTTGTATGTACCAAATTCCAGTAATTTGTTATCTTCCTAAAATTTGTAAGATGCTTCATGGAGATAATTTCCTCTTATTTTAAAATGGTAAAGGAATTGGTCTCCTAGACTTCCCCCACTCCTAGGGATAAACCTCCTACTTCTCCAAGGCTAGCTGCAGTTCGGCATCTGTCTTCTAAAGGGAACTGAGAGGATTATCTTTCCCTTTCTGTTTATTTCCTGCTTGAGGCAAAAAAACCTTTCTGCAGCTTCACAGGCATATCCATTCTCATGTTTGTGACTGAGAGCCTCAAATGTCCGAATCTCTCTTAGATCAGAGACACCAGAGAAGGGCACGATAATTGGCTGGTGCCTATCAAGCTGCCACTGTTTCACTGTCTTTCCAGAAAGACAGTATTTTAAAAACGGCGCAAACTTGAGGGCAGGAAAGGAGAAGAGACATTTCTTTGGAGAACAGAAATGAAACTTAAACTTGGAGCAAATTGAAAATATTGGAAAAGCAAAATCCTAGGGACAGTTGGCTTCTCACATTGGTATATTACATTACCTATTTAAATAAGGTCATTGTTCAGAATACTTTTTGCCATGTCTGAATGAAAATATTGTACAGCAGTCTTCTGAGGAACAAAACCACTCTGCCTTCTTCAGTGTAACCAGCAGTAGAATCTTTCCCAGTAACTCCAGTTGTGGGGTTATGCAGTGTGAAATCTGATTTTACTAGGGAATTTCTCATGATGAGCCATTTAAAAAAAGAAAACCTATCTTTGACTTGTTTTCTTTCTGTGAATTGAGCTTAGAGTGTCTGTTGAGTCACGGTCCTTAATTACAGTAACTTTCAGTTTATGAATGCATCTTGTTTAAAGTAGCATTTCTAGGACATTTCAGATATTCTTTGCTAATGGGTTACATTCTAATATCTCATGTTGCACAAGCACCCTCTTAATGATGTCAGGACTGCCATACCAGCTTCGCAGTTGTTGCCCCCCTTTCAGAATTTAGAGGCTGTGTACCTGAAAATGCAAGACCAAGTCTCTCTGGCATAGACTGGCACCATTGTATAGAGCCACAAATGCTGCCAAAAAAAAGAAGTTGCAGCCCCTGTATCAAGGCTAACATAGACTTGAATCCTCAGTTTACATTGTTGCAGTAACAGATGAAAAACTAACTTATAGGCACTTTGAAATGGGTAAATACTTTGACTTGCAAGCAGCTGGTAAGAAATTAATATTATCATTTTAGATCAATAATGTGTGTGGCTTCCCTACAGCCATTAATTATGATCTTCAACCATTGTAATTGTAATATATTGCTTTTAATTTATGACATCAGCTCATGTCCTATCTTCTCCCTTTTCCCCACCTTTTCTTGATAGAGAGAGCGGCTGAGAAATATTGAGCGTATTTGCTTCCTCCTGCGAAAGGTGAGTACAAACTAGCCTAGTATTAGTGAAGTTTATGAGAATTAAAGCCATCCAGTGGTGGTGTGAATTCATCTTCCCTTTGAACGATCCTCACACTCCATTGATGAACAGATGGATTCTACTTCAGAAGTAGAAGTCATGATGACCTTGTAAGGACAGAGTAAGACAAATTATAAGCTGTCAATGTAATAGAGGATTTCTGGGTAAGAACTGAAAATTCAGAACATCAGCCCATTCATTTTGGAACATGCTTTTTGAATCATTTTGATGTTACGGCTTGAGGTGCTTTTATAACCATACCAACTGATGATATTATAGTACAGGCTTTAGAATTGACTATACTATTTATTTTAACGTGACACAGAAAGATGTTGAGTGCCTCAGTTTCTGAGGGATATGAAGGAGTTGATAAATTGTAGGGTTGATACATTCATGGGTAGCTTCATTCATCTGTAGCTTGAAAAAGGCTTTTCATAAACAATGTTCTTCTTACTCTGCCCCGCTGAAGTCAAAATAATCATGCTTCCAATCTATTTTATTCTATATATTCAAGTTTATATAAATTGCCTTCAGCAGAGTAGTAATGGTGCCACCTAAATTGTTCTGCATTTTTTTTGCATAAGGTTGTTACTGAAGTGTGGACTGCTAACTGCATCCTAATCAAGCTAACGATTAAATTATGTGGTTTCAAGAAGCTAATGGCCTTATCTATAGAGTTTTGGAAAAGCCATTACTAGGGATTATTGGTTTGGGGTGATCCAAAGGCATAACTGTGACTTGATGCAGAAACAGTGAAGTGTCATTCGCTGGTCAGGCAGAACCTGAGTTGTATCTATTTGGCACCATTATGAGCATGTGGCTGTTAGGAGTTACATTTAAGTACTTATTTAGCCCAATTATGACACTAGGAATGTGAAAATAAGGGAAAATAAATAGCACCAATAGCTTTCCATTTTACCAAACAGGCAGCTGTGTCCCAGTTTCTTTGATGTAAAGCGACTGGTGAGCGGTAATATATTAATATATGTGAGCCTCATGGGAATGCCTTGCCTGAATCAGTGTTTAATTTTTATTGAGCTTCAGCCTCACTGTGAACAGCAAAATGGAGCATTTTGGCTAATTACAGGCTCTCTATTCACAAGGGATTGGCTTGCTTCTGGTTTGCTTAAACTGTTTGTTAATTCAACCTCTTCTTCAGAGCTCTTTGGAGACACATTTGTTTTAATTGAGAGATCATATGCAAGAAGAGAAAGGTGCAATAGGTACAAAGATTTGTATTCTTCAAATTTGACAGTCACTAAAAATAGTTTTAGTTTATGTAGCGTAAAGGATTCACTGTTGGGAAAAATTCTGGGAAAAACAGTAAAGAACAGGAAAAAAAACAGGAAAGCAGCAGTTAGGATGCTTTCAGCAAGCCCCAAATATATCCCTCATTGTAATGGTATGTGGTTTTAGATCTGTTTCTCTTTTTATGAAAAAACAACACATCTGTTTTATTATGTCTTGAAGTTGGATAATTCCTTTAAAGGGCTTTGAAAATGGTGGTACCTTACATTAGAACTTAATTCTTAAGATTTGCTGTAAATCTGTTTTCGAAGAGGTTATAGGTGGGCTATAAAAATGTGTTCGCTTTCATTATATCTTGGCTTTGCAAGGGATTCTTGGGGGTTATTTAAGTGGGCATACAATATGTCATATAAATCGGATACCAGTGGGTAGAGTTTTAAGGACAGATCGTTTTACCTCCAAAATACTTGGAGAAGATTGTTAACACACTGTGACTGGGTATGTGATATGTCATCAGACATTGTACCACTCATTTACCTTTTCCAAAATAGAACGGAGGATGTAATTTTTCTGAAGCTAGGCATCTTCTGATATTTGGTTTGGGGAAAATGTTTCCATGCCATTAAAACAAGTAGGGATCATGTGAAGCAGATACACATGCTGCTGGCATGCATACCTGCATATACAAATTGGTCCATGTTTTTATGGCACTATAGAGTTAGGCCAGCTTAAGTTTTCTGATTACTGGAGAATGATAAATTATGAAATTTGTATCGTCATTGTCACACCTCTTTGATTCTGAAGTAAATGAGAGGAGGGACTTAATTTTTGCAGACAGCATAAAGTGAGGTTCACTCAGGATACAGGTATCTTGTTTTATTCAGTGGCACATTTTGGGAGCTTTGTGGTATGTAAGTATAATAGTTCACGTGTGTACTTGTTTCACTGTTGAATGTCCACCATTGTCCTTTGTGTGGACATCAATATGTCGTAAAAATGTTACATGATTCACACAGGACATACACTAGTTTTGGTGAATGTTGTGGAGTTCATATCTGTGCTGTCTTTTGGCTAAATTGCCTTTGTTTCTCCAGGAATATCATTATGTGACACATACAATGTACAGGTAAACACAAACTAGTTATGAATGAGCTGTCTTGAGCTAGTGGAAACAGTACAGTAGACAGCACTACAAGTTTCTGAGGCTCACTAGCACTGCTGAGGAGTGGGATAGATGTGGCGTGCCATTTAGGTCTACTGTGATTTTTGTGGTTAAATATTTTGGTGAGGTTGTTAAAATTGATTGACTTTACCTTTAAGTGAATTTAGATTAAGTTGTGATTAGGTTATAAATTATACTTTTAAAATTAATCTGAAACACCCTTACTAAGGAGGAGAGTTAATTGAACTTGCTTCCTGTTCAGCAAGTGCATTTCAGGCTTCAGTTTGTTCACACTAAACACTGCTGAACAATATAACTAACCTTTCTCAAATTAGCAGAGAATACTTTGTTTTAAACCCCATTAAGCTAAAGTAACAGTGATTTATGAATGCCAAAACTGGAACTTACCTGGGAGAGACTTGAGATAGATAAAAGACAGCCTTTTAGTAATTTTCCTGCCCTAGTGGACCATTATATTTAAATTAGGAATAAAATTCATAAACCTGCAAGTATAAGAAAATATTGTACTAGAACTCAATCCTTTTTCTTGATTTTATTTGGTCTGGGGTTTCTTTGCAAGTCCTGAAGGAATGATTGGAAGAGAGCAAATTCAGCAAGAAATCTAACCACAGGCAAGGTGACATTACTCTCAAAGATGTTCCAGATGAACTTGGACTGTCTTGAAAAATATGAACAAATACACAGACAAAAAACCCTTTAGGGATAAATTTTGAATAACCAAACTTAGCTGGTTCAGCACTCTAGTACTAGCAGTAGCAACAGCAACTATAGATTGCAAATCAAGAGCTAGGATGATTAAATATGTGCTAAAACCTCTACACCTATTTTTTTTTCTGAAACAAATGTTGATATTTTAGTTAGGATGTTGGGAGCTGCCAATACTCAATCTGTTCTAGTACTTCTATCACTGTGCTTTCCAGTGGAGTTGAATATGTGGTAGTAGTGGTGGATATTTATTCTGTACTCAGTAGTTCTGGTGTTTACCAGATTCAATTCTGGCTCTCAGTATTCTGAAAAATTAAAATGAATCTATCTTAAAAATTTATATTTCATAGTACATACCCTAATACACATCACAGTTATGTTTTGCTGTATTTACAGGCTTTGGTAAATAACCAAACCCAATGTTATCTGAAATAGCAATTACAGAAAGCATTCCATTCAGACTGAGATACTGTGAATAAAATGTCAAACCTTGTAATCATAATATGTAATTCCACACACCTGAGTGTCTACATATAGTTTAGTTTTGATATGTTTCCATATTTAAATCTTCTGTAAGAAAAGTCAAAATTACTTAAATTTGTGAAAGTAACAGTAATTCAGAAGCATGAGTAACAAGAAGTTTGGAGGATTGTAGGTTAGCACTACAGGTTTGACTGTAAACAGAGCATTCCAAGGAAGACAGTAAGGTTTGGTCCTGTGTCTGTGCCATGCTTGTACATCAGTGTTGAATGCACATACTCAAAACCTGAAAAAACCCATTATATGTTCCATGAAACATTACTGAACTCACTGGATTAACTAACAGAGAACAAGGTAGCTTTTTAACTTTTCCTTAATAGCAGGTGAAGACAGTATTTTCTGAGCATGGAGGTTGTTCTACTTCACGTATAATAAATATTATGGGAAGTCATCATTTCTAAAAAGTAGCCTTGTCTTTTCTTGTTTATCCTTATTCAGCTGACTTTTTCTTTCCTACATATTTTGGATGAAGGAAACTGACCAGTGTGCACTGGTTGCCATATGAAAATATTGTTGTACTCAGTCCTTGTTAGGTTCCAGACCTTCACCTATCATTAGCTCCTACTGTTCTCTGCATGCAGCAGCTACAGTGCACATATCCCTTTGGAGTGTGTCGGGTGTCACAGTAGCTGATTTCAATAGACTGATCATATTCTTTTCTTCTGGATAAATTCACTGGTTATCATGATGATCACTCCTTCTGCTGTTCTGCTTCATAGTCACTTGGCAAGCTTGAGATAATGTGATGGGTTTTAAGTGTGTATTTCTGGATATGTCAGTTGATTGCTATATCATGGATTTAGGGATTTATAGATGTGTGACAACTTTTTAGCCAGTCTGCAGGGCATTAGCAGAGTAATTCTGTAAACCTATAGCATGGTTCATTAAATTTTTTAATGTGAGGTAATATAAGCAAATTTAGCATATGTGATGTATGAAGGAACCTTTAAAGTGGTGTGTATCCATCCATATCTAAGAAGTAGTCATGCTTCTTACTGGAGTTTAAAAAACTGATAGAAACTACAGCAATAAGACAACTAGTTTGTTGCACAGCTGGGAATAGTGGCAATAGTTTTACCTTTTGTAGTGCTGTAATTCTTTTATAAACTCAGTAAAGATGTTTAATCCCTCATTTAGTTACATTTGACAGAAAGAGAAAATGTTGCAGCAAAACCACACTAGAGGGATAAATCTGCAGGGTAAACAGATACCACGTTTGTGGTGTGTATTAGGTTCAGCATCCTCTAACTGGTAGTCAGCCTTTCATCTTTGAAGTTTAGATTCTTGTGTTATCTAAGAGCAAACAAGATTTTTTAGTGTAGTCACAAGGTATTTTTGGACTGTGGAGACAGCAGTGATATTTTGCCTTCCAGGACAAAGAGGCTGATGTTTTCAGAGTTCTGACAAACTGCTGCCGTAACACAGATCACAGAGGGAATAAGAATGGCACCAGGTGCCATTTTTACTGTTAGCAGTGATAAGTACAATGATGGAGCACGTGAACTTTGTCCATTCTTGAGAGACCAAATGGTTCATCATTGTTTGTGGTTTCTTAGTACATGTATTTACTGATATATCTGATGTTCTCTCTTGTCATATCTTTTCAATATGATTAAACTGCTGACTCCCTACGAATTATCTGGGCAGCAGGAAATCTGACAGGAGTTAACAGTATCATATGAATCTAGATATTTTAAAGAAGTTTTCAGTAAATTTAAGAGTGTGGTTTCAGAATATTCTTTTTGTCTTCTTTTTGGAAGAAAATATAATACAGAGGTAAATCTGCTTTTGTTGTGGTGAGGTGGATATTCTGCTGTCTTACATGTTGCCACTGTTTGAATTTTGCTTTCTCTTTTTATTTAGTTTGATACTTTGATCTTTTAAAAGCCCTACTGTGTTTCAACCAGAGGTTCCTTTCAGCAAGACTTAGCTCTCCTTTTCTATTATGTTTTTATTAGTGTTTATGTTGCAGCAATGCTTACAAACTCAAATAAAGAGTAAACCTTATTATGCCAGGTGCTACAAAACCCACATGGTAGTGAATATGAAGAGCTTTTGTTGATATTCAACACAACAGAAAAGGAAACGTTGTGCAGCTGATCTGATGATAGAAATCTTGTTTTCAGAGAGCTGCTTAGCTTTCTTTGAATCTCTTAGTTTTAATTGAAGCTAAAAAAGTTCATTGGTTTTGAGGGGTCTGATGGTTAATTTAGTTAATAATTGCCTGTAGTCTTTAATCTCTAGAGCAGCTGTTCAAATCCAGCCCAGTCTGGAAACAGACTCACATTACTGTAGTCTGATTGATGAGTGTTGGGAGTAAAATTATCTTATGTTATACGCGTAGACACTTGTGGTGCTTGCTCTACAGAAATACTAATAAATGTAGACAATATGATGAGATTGTCAACATGTCAACATCATAATGAGTAGGAGCTACACCCCCCCAGTATCCATATACATACATAATTAGTTCCTAAGCTGCCTCAGAAGAAATTCTGGATTTGCATGCAGACACTGAAATAAAGGTTATTGATGTTTCTAAGCCACTAATTAGATCTGCAGATTTTGTACGATGTAAGCTTGCTATGCTGTACAGATTTAACAGTTAGGACTTGGACTGTCAATATAACATCTTTCATAAAACTAAATTCATTTAAGTTCTCTTCTGTTTGAAGTGACCCATGACTTTTTAAAGTACATTAGACCGAGTGTAAGACTTGTAAGTATGTATTTCAATACTTATTTGAATGATACTGCTAAACTGCCATTACATGACCAAGACTCCTCTCCTCTGACCTTGAGGTTGTTTCTGATAAGGTATATTTATGTTAGGAATGAGTAACTTTTTACACTCTAAGGATAAAATTTGAAATTGGCTAAAAATGTGTAAGTATATGATTTTTAGTTTATGGAAATCATGAGTTATGAATGAGTTGGTTTTAAACATCTCTAGTATCTCTTGTTACTCAAACTAGGCATGAGATAATTTTTAAATCTGCTGTTTGTGTAAACAGCAGACTTGTCCTTAGGTTGTATGAGTGAAAAAAAGAAGAGTGTAGCATGACTGGGGAAGTGAGGATATGGGAAAAAAGTATTATACACTTTCACTAGCTCTCTGTTGTTTTAATTATTTTCTGCAGCTTGCCTAAAAGAGCATGAAGTTGAAGTATTGGAGTGACACTTGAGAGAGATTTTTGTTTGCATCAGGAAACATGAGGGACACAATGTTTTTCTCTGAATCTTGCAATATATTTCCAGTATAGACAATACTTAGGCCTTCAGTACCTTTATTTCTGAGCTGTACTTTTTTCTTTTGCACACTGATAGGACGTTTGGTACAGGTGATCTAAAAGATTCTCTTCTTCCCTCTTTTAAGCTTTCCTACCTACATTTATGTTGCATTTATTATCTATGAAGTGTGGAATGAGATAAAATGAGAGTGTGCCCTATTCAACCAGTCTCTTGGACACTCATATAGTTTTAATTTCATCAGAAAAGGTGGAGCGTGGCTATTTTGCAGAACTAATAGTAGAACTGGATCCAAAGAGCTGGCAGTGTTTGTACTTCATGCACAAATAATCTCATAAGTGTTGCTGGACTAGACATAGTACATCTCTTCTTCACACTTTATATTTTCCTGATAATATATCAGGTTCATATTAGTAGGAAGGTATCACTATTGCAATAAAAGTAGTGGATATAATCCCTTCTTTGTATATGGTACCATATCTGAAGAGAAAGTCTTTAAGATAGATAAGAACTTAGAGGACATGGAGTGTTTCTGGCAGGCGATTCATTCACTGCTGATGTTCATTTATCATGTGCATTGTGCCAGCACTGGTTTTAGTCATATTTATAAGTTCCTGAATTCAGCACTTTTCAAAAGTTAGAACAGAATGTAAGAATTGTTATTTTTAGTAAACACTACATAAGGATGTCTGTGTCCTTACCTAAGGATGATGAAGATACATCCTGCTGTGCCTATAGAGGTTTTCAAAGCAGGTAGATCATAAGGGGAAAAGTTACAAAACTACTGCAAGGTTAAGAGTGAAGAGTTCAAACTTGTGACTCAGCCACAGTTTGGTCCTTACCTTATTCTTACTCTGAGGTGGAAGTAAGATTCACCAGTGTAGTGCCTGATGGAAACTTAAATGTCATTTGAAGGGACATAGATATAGTTATTAATAATATTATTACTCATTAAAATATTTATGTATAAAAATATTTCTGGTTTACCCACTTTATTTTGATGTTAATCACATCTTTAAAATGTTTATTCAATAATCAAAGTAGAAAAAAAAAAGTATCTCCTTGTAACAAGGTGATGTCTTGCCTTACAATAGCTTCTTCCAATATTCTACTGGAAGGTATATAAATATATGTGTTAGATCATCACAAGTAACGGTAAAATAAGTCTGTAGATGCAACAAAAATGTGTATGAGTATCTGTTGCCTCTAACGTCCTCCTGATGACAATGTACTTCTCAGCTGCCTGGGGCAGTGTTACTTATGCATCTGTTTCTCAGAGCTGTGTTGAAGAAACTGGCAAAATTTTGCTTGCTAATGGACTGTATTTACTATAATTTGGTGTGCAATAAAGTAAATATTTGCATTTAAGGAAAACTAAAGAGATTAGGGTTAAAACAAATGTCACTGTTATATTTAGCAGAATGTTCATTGTGTATTAAGGTTAAGACCAGACGTGATAAGTCTACTGTGCAATTATAAAAAGCACTATGATACCTAAAAATAGAGTGTGATGATTTTACATTATACCTGTTATATGGATGAAAATTGTTTCTGCTGGGAGATAAGTGTCCTTCCTTGGATTTAGATACTGAAGCTATTAGAATAGTAGGGCAGGGGTTCTCTCTACCATGGCTGCACTGTACCAAATCTGCTTGCTCAGACTGACAGTCTTTACACACCAGATATGGAAACAACCCTTTAGTGAACACTTGGTTTTCAGCATTTATTAAACTGACAGTCTTAGGCAGACTCCTGGGAGAAGGCCTGAGGGCCCTTCCTGTGCTGTGCAGATGGCTGTACTTCATTTTAATGATCACTCAGATTTCTGCATTTATAGACCTGCCTGTGAAATGAGGGGCTGTTTTTCTAGATTCTAGTGAACAGCCATGATACTAATTGTCATTCTCACCAGTTTGGGAAGAGCAGACGAAGATGACACAAGCATTTGGAATAACCCAGCTGTGGGGTGGCCTGGCTTTTTTTTTTTTTTTGTGGAACACAGTGGGTAGGTAGGGCAATAAAACACTTGTTACTCTCTTTCGTATCCATTTTGGGAAAATTAGAGAAGATCGCATGCCAGGGTGGCTAACCCAATTTCCGTTACCAGTTCTGAATTAATGTTAAAAAAAGAAAGGTTGTGAAGATATCTCCTGATCCCTGTCGAGTGGACAGTTAGCAGAGGAGATAAGAGTTGTAAGATCACAGGATGTCTGCCTTAATGGCGCGCCATCCAAGGATGAGGCACTTTTTGAGTTGTGCTGGTGCCCTGCAGGCCTTAGAGTGGAGAAGTCTTTTTAAAAATCTGTTTCGTAACCTCTTCACCTGTTGACTGTTATAGGCTCTGTGATACAGAAATATTTATACTCCTGATGAATGTCCCTTAAAGACCTGATCTTCCTCTGTCACATTTTTAAAGTTGTTATTTGTATTACGACAGGGCTTAAATATTCCAGTTATAAAAAAACTCCGGTGAAATCTGTGGATTTTAAATATAATTTTGTTGTCAAAGGCAAAAATGAGAAGTGAAACAGTAGGCCTAAATAGGTCTTTGATGTCTTTAGTAGCTGAGATAGAAAAAGCATCTAGAAATCCTCTGTTTTAATGTCAGATCTGGTACTGTTACATATGGATATGGATTGCTTTGTGGGAATGATAATTAGGTTCTTTGTGTTATTCATTTCATTGTCTGATATTTGTGCTGTGGAGTGACTTATATTCATATCCACTTAATACTGTTTAAAGAAATTCCAATAGTGCATTAGAATAACGAGATTTCCTTTACTAAACATTGGGTTTGTGCTGCTTCACTTCATTGTGATCCAGAAAGGTGGAGGTGTGAAAACACAGGTGTTTATCCTTTCTGCTGTTTGTACTCTCCATTTCCCCATAACACTGTCTTGCTTATGTGCAGCATTGCTCTCCCTAGATTAAAAGTAAAGCTGTATATTTGAACATAGTAGGTTCAGCTACAGGTTGTTCTTTTGATGATCTGGAATCCATTTTCCAGACTCTTTCTTTTTCAGCTATTTGCATACATTTATGTAAAAAAGTGCTAAATACTTCTAGAGGTTTCCATAACGTGGTTTTGCATTACTTAAAATGCTTTGGCTACAGTTTTGTGTTATAACAATTTTAACTATGCAACTGAATTTCTAACTGATTGCTATAAGCAGCTAGAGAATAGAGCTTGTAGAGGCACAAACAAGTGTGGATTTTATAATAATAGGGAATCAAAAGAAATCAAACCTGAAAATTTGTAAAGCCTTAGTATATTTACTGTGACAGCATTGTATTGAGCTCCAGGGCAGCCTTTCAGAGGAGCTTTTGTAAGTCAAGTAACTCAAATAATTTAAAGTAGATTAGAAAGATACATTAGAAAATATAACTGGGAAACCTTCCTGTATTTCAACAGTAAATGGAATGTTTCATGTATTTGATAAATGCAAGCAGTTTGAAACTTCTGCAAATATTTAAATGTATGGTCTATGTGTTCAAGTTATGCACAGTTGACCATGCTTCTTTGGTTTGTGCAACAGCAGAAGCAGACAGGTATGATTTGTTTCCGTGTACTTGCCTGGTCTAGGCTAAGGCACATGCTACTGCTTTTCTCCTGTGTGTTTCTGCTTTTTTTTTTTCATTTGCTTCCACTACCTTTCTGACTTTCGTCATCTATGTTGTTCAATTAGTAGAATTTTAGAGTCATTAAATAATCATCTCTGTTCAGTCTTGCAAATGTCTTTAATCTAGCAGCTGATATTCCTCAGTAACACAGGTCAGCTCTGGCAGGCTCTGATAGGATGGGCTTTAAAGTGTAATTAAAATAACTGTTGTGTTCCGGAAACCTTGACATGTTAATACCCTCTTTCTCCACTACAGATGAGGGAAAATTCCACATCTAAGCTATGAAGCGAGCACCATAGTGGCAAGCTGCAGCTGTCCTTCAGTGGAAGAAGGTGCAGCACCATTAACCACATGACAAAGCAACATGCACTTAGATCAGGCCTAGTTTGGGAACCTAGAGTGATTCAATGCGTGGTGTTTTCAGTTTCTCCTGTGTTTGTAGGATGATCAACTTGTTACACAAAGGAGATTCAACTTCCCCTCCCCTTCATTTTTTTTCCTGCCATGTGTGGGAGGAGAAGGCAGCCTTTAAGAAGGGAAGTTGTCTCTGTCAGTGTAATGAAGAGTCTCAGAAATCCTTAGCTTCAGTGCTTGTTTTCCCATGCTTTAGTTCGGCCAAAACTAGATGTCTACACAGAGCAAAGCCTGCTGTATTTTCTTTGCAATTAGAGAAGGAAGAATCTATCTATGTGTGCATGTATGTCTGTACAGCTGTGTGGGGATCTACTGAATATTTATGGTGAGGTGGTAATGACATGAGTGTCATATCTACCTAAATTTTTATATTTTAAATACAGATGATGTATTGCAAATAAGGAGTTTGAGTATTTACTAATATGGATATGGATATTTACTTGAATATACAAGTCAGAGCAAAACTTAGAAAGGTATAGCAGTTTCTTTCCTTTGCTCATGTTATAGCAAAAGGTGTTTCTGATTAGCAGCATTTGATCTTGAACCTGACTTCCTTTTCAGTCTTCTGAGTGTTTATCCACAGGTAAATGTCAATGCAATTTCTAGTGATAAATTTGTAGTGCCATTCATTAGCTTGGGACTCAAAGTGGCCAAGTTACAGCCCTTTCTCCTTCAAATCTGCATTCAGTAACCATTTTGAGACTTCATCTTGAGTTCTGTCAAAAAGCAGAGGTTGTTATCTGAATCAGGGTGTTCCTGTTTCAAAATCAAAGTATACCATTTATATCCTACCATGTTTACTGTCTGATGGCTGCATATGCTCTCCCATAAATGAATTAAAGTATTCCTATCACACAACCATCTGTAACACAGAAGTTGCTATTGCAGTTAACTACCCCAGCAGAAACAACAAGGATTGACGGTTACCTGTTTCTCAACCAGCTTTCTTCTCTCCAGGAGCTGAATTCCCTATTTGCTGAAGTTGATTGAAAGTTTCCACTGGTTTCAGATGACATTGTGTCAAACTGCAGGATGATTTTTACAGCCATGGACTGAGGCAGTGTTATTTTTTCAGTTATTCAGCTATTCAATTTCCTTTCCTCACAAGCCTTGCTGTTAATGCCTTTCTACACTCTATACTTTTGATTCTCTCACCTTCTTTAGGCTTGGTGTCCTAGGTAAATTTCTTGGGTATAAACTGTAATTGGCTTTGCAAGCTGGGCTTTGCTTCTTTGTGTCAATTCTTTTAAGAAACTGTGATTGGCACTGATCCTTAATTTATTTACATCCACAGGAAAATAGCACTTGAAGAATAGGGTGAAGAGATGTGAATGACTCATTTCTTGTTCTATCAAAAGCATAGGTAGATTTGACTTACACAAGGAATCGTGACTGGAGAGTGAGTGTTTCTGAGTCCACTGCTTCTTTTTTTTTTCGTTTGTAGCTTCACAGCATTTTGTTTTGTTTTGTTTTAAGCTCCACATAAGTTTTCACCATAGGTTTCCTTCCCTGATATTGCCAGCCAGGCCTTTGATCCAGCACCAGGATTGTATTATAGCTAAATTTGTGGACTCTATGGGAATCAGAAATCAAATATGTGATAGTGAATGTAATGTGCTTTTAAGTGCTGTGATGTTTATTTAGTAGACATTCATCATGAAGACTTTTCTTGTCTGCAATTTGTGATTAAGATGAATCATTCTTCGGGGAAAGGTTATAGTCATGTAAAAAAATCTAGCAGTGATAAATAACTACCATCTGGAATCTGAACTATATAATTGTATCTGTTTTGTCATCCACATAAGATAAGCTTTTCCAAATGTTTTAGTGAAGGCACAGACACAGAGATTTGCAAATATGTTAACTACTTCAAGTAGTGAAGTTAAATCAAAGTAAAAAAGCATGTTCCATGTGAGGTGGAGAGACATCTAGAACCAAAAAGATGGGTCTCATTGCAGCCCAGCAGTATGGGAGCTGGTAGGCATTGGCAGTAGCTTTATAGTTGTTTTTACACCATTTTAAAAAATAGAGCTCACTTAAATTACTTGACAGATGAAAATGAATTTACATCAAAAGAAGCCCCTTAAATGTTTTTTGTGATTTAACTTTGATTGATGTAGATCTTGAATGCAACAAGGGATGCCAATGAACTGTGCATGGGATTATCTAGCTTTGAGAAATATATACTGCTGGAAAATATTCTCTTCTATGACTTGAATGATGAGAAGAAATAGATATTTCTGAAAAAAAAGGCATTGGAAGAAAACAAGAGAAGAAAGCCAGCTAAGAAGTGGGAAAGCAGTGAAAAAAATGAAATGCCTGTAGAAATAACTACTCTGAATCAACATCACATACATTTCTGCTTCTGCCAGCTGCCCACTCACTTTGCCTTTTAATAGAAAGAATCATCTTGGGTCTGAAACAAGTAGTGTGGGGAGCCATGTATTTACTAAGGAAGTGAGTTTCCTGTAGTAATGGGTTTTAGCTTGCAATTCTGACTTAGTAATGGATTTGATCTTTTTGGGATGTATATAACATATCAAGATGGTAGAAACAGCCTTTTCTTTCTCTAAGGACACGCCTCCAATACAGAAGTGAAGCTTCAGTAGTAGCTTCATTATTTCCGTTCTGAACATATGAGTAATAGTACATCTTCTTTATGAACTCCTTTATAGACATTCACTTAGTCTCATAATGCTTCTGTGAGAGAGGCAGTAAAATCATCTACATCTTGTAGGCAGAAATCTGGAGCACCAGGTGAGACAGTAAGGGGTGTGTCCTTTGCCTCTCAACAAACCCCTGGAGTATATCCATGGTTAGAACCTGGCTAAGCCTGGCACTGCATCTTGCACTCATTGCTCATAGTGAAGCCACCTGTCAGTTGAAGTATGTCAAGGGACAGACACAGAGACACAAGAGACTTGCAGAGATGGTTTACTTTCTGAAAAACTGCTTAGATGACTAAAATCAAAGAGGTGTTTTACTGATATCTGTTATTTCTCTTCCTTTCTTTTTAGCTGGTGTTGCCAGAGTACTCCATCCATAGTCTTTTCTGCATAATGTTTTTGTGCGCTCAAGAGTGGCTCACACTGGGATTAAATGTTCCTTTGCTTTTTTATCACTTCTGGAGGTAAGACTGACTTTTATTTTCTTACTGCTTGTTAGCCTTATTTGCCATCTCAGCACACATGCAGATTGTATGAACTATGAAGTGCAGCAACAGGAGTGTGTCTGAGTATCTTTTGCCTATAAGTTTTGCCTAGAATTAGCTAAAATTTACATTTCCAGAGAAGTAATTTTCCTGAACATTTATATGAGTGAAGAAAACAGAGATGGGGTTGTTCAGCCTGGAGAAGAGAAGGCTCCGAGGAGATCTTATAGCAGCCTTCCAATACCTCCCCAGTTACAAGAAAGGGCATGGAGTGAGGGGGAATGGCTTTAAGTTGGAAGGGGGAAGATTTAGATTAGACACAACAAAGAAATTCTTCACAATGCAGAATTCTTCACACCTCCAGGGATTGGGCAGCCACAACTTCCCTGGGCAACCTGTTCCAGTGCCTTACCACTCTCATGGTGAAGAAATTCTTCCTTATGTCAAGCCTAAGTCTGCCACTCTCCAGTTTATACCTGTTTCCCCTTGTCCTATCACTACAAGCCTTTGTGAACAGTCCCTCTCCAGCTTTCTTGTAGGCCCCTTTCAGGTACTGGAAGAATCTCTGCTATGTGTTGATATTCAGTGAGGAGCTTTCAAAGTTGATGACGTAAGACCAGCTGTTGAGTAGCTTTAATGGTTTTTCAGACAGGCAACACACCTGCTGCTGCATCTTCTGCATTCTAGTGGAGAATCAGCCTTCTGTTGCTTTTGAAGATAACCAAGAGACATCAGGTTTTGTGCTTATCAGTCTGAAGTCTTCCCCAGTTCTTCAATTCAACAATGTTTGTAAAGGCACAGATGATCTGGGGCTGTCAGGATCTCTTTGTGATATGAAGATACATATGGCAGCAGATACCTCCTGTTGTGAAGTAGCTTGAAGAACAATTCTGTATAGAAGGCAAAACTCTTATCTCAATCAGGAACTAAAAAGTTGTAGCTTTTTTACACTGTTTTCTACAAAAGCTTGATAGTAATACAATCATATGATAAAGCTATGACTTCTTTTTTCCTTATTGGTTGGGTGTAATAGAAGTGGTTTATGGTGCTGTTTGACTAAGGGTCAGCAAACGAAGGGTGACAATAATATTGTTTTAATTAAAAAATAAAACTCGTGTTTTATATCCAGGCTGAAAATGGTGAGGCTCTAAATAATGATCTCAACATTTGGAGAGAACTTTTTATTGTCTTTTTTTTCCCATGGTTCTCCATATGCTTTGCTGTCATTACTCCATAATTTCTGCTAGTTTTACCACAGACAGGTTTGGGTTCATTGTGAAGATAATTGAGCAAAGTTTCACCTGTAGTCTCTGTAAAAGAATTTATAATGTTATTAGAGATTGTAAGTGGATGTGACAAAGGATGAAAGGGAGGAAGGCAGAGTTGTTATAAGAAGATTTACTTCCAAAGTTTGCTGCTGGTCACTTGTTCAGGAGGTTTATTTCTATCTATGTGTCTGTTTACCTATCTATAAGCAATCCCAGGAATCTTCAGTGGTTGCATTACTATTTCAAAGCAACAGAAGTAACAATATTTCATCAGGTTTGTGCTGATTTTAAAGCAGTTAATTAGCATTGATAAGGTCTTCTCTTTTTTGTTTGCCTTTGTTTTTACTTCTCCAAAAAAAGAAGTTATTTCGTCAGATTTTCTTCAACATCTAGTTATTGCTGAGAATAACTAGGAATTTATCCTATGTAAGAAGAAAACCTTTTTCCAATTAAAATCATTTGGATGATATGTTCTGATCTGTGCTACGTGTAGAAAACATTAAACAGCCTGCTCATATTATTCCATATTGATATTTTGACTTTTCAGAGTTGAAGGAACTGGGCTATCAGTTGTTTGAGAACACCACTTTTCACCATGTCTGAAATTAGTTGTGCACATGCAGTTAAAGCCCAGTAATCCTCCCTTCATGCTGTAATCACAAGCTGACACATATTGTCACTCATAATATGTAAGTTATTAGTAAACCAGAAATAACTATATAGTGAGTTTGCAGATGACACTAAACTGGGTGGAGGTGTGGATCTGCTGAAGGATAGGGAGGCTCTGCAAAGGGATCTAAACAGGCTGGACTGCTGGGCAGAGACCAATGGCATGAGGTTTAACAAGGCCAAATGCTGGGTCCTGCACTTGGGGCACAACAACCCTGTGCAGAGCTACAGACTGGGAGAAGCCTAGTTGGAAAGCTGCCAGGAGGAGAGGGACCTGGGAGTGTTGGTCAATAGCCAACTGAACATGAGCCAGCAGTGTGCCCAGGTGGCCAAGAAGGCCAATGGCATCCTGGCCTGTATCAGAAATAGCAGGTCCAGGGAAGTTATTCTCCTTCTGTACTCGACACTGGTGAGACCACACCTCAAATCCTGTGTGCAGTTCTGGGCCCCTCACCACAAGAAGGATGTTGANGGAAAAATTCTTCACAGAAAGGGTCACTGGGTACTGGTAGAAGCTGCCCAGGGAGGTGGTTGATTCACTTTCCCTGCAGGTGTTTAAGGTGCAGGTGAGTGAGGTACTGAGTGGCATGGTTTAGAGATTGGTAGGAATAGTTCGACTCGATGATCCCAGTGGGTCTCTTCCAACCTGGTGATTCTATGATTCTATGAAGGACAATGTTTCAATCTAAAGAATTAATAGCACATAGAAAGTCCATATTAATTAATTCATTGGTTTTGTAAGAACATCCTGCTTAGACTAGTCTCCTAATTTTTACATCTGGAAACAGAGTCTTGAAAAAGAGAGGAAAATTCCTCCTGTACCAGGAAGACTTCTGATTTTTTTTTTTAGTCAGTAATCAGAAGGGTGTATATCTGCATGTATTTAATACAGAATGTTACAGAGTGTCGTCAGATGTCTTCTGCTGCTCTTTCAGGTATTTCCGTTGTCCAGCAGATAGTTCAGACCTAGCGTATGATCCACCTGCAGTCATGAATGCAGATACCTTGAGTTACTGTCAAAAAGAGGCCTGGTGTAAGCTAGCTTTCTATCTCCTTTCCTTCTTCTACTATCTGTACTGGTAAGTCTGGTCATTTCACTAAGGAAATAATAGCTACTTTTCATTTGACATGTGAAGTGGTATTTAGGGATGAGTGGAAGCAGCTGGCCTATTTCCTTAGTCTTACAAAACTTGCTTCTGCTCTTGATTCAGAGGAGCATGCTCACTTACAGTAGTGTGTGCTTGTAGCTGCTGTCACCTCAGTACAGAGTATTAAGCATTTACAGAAGGAAACTCAAGGAGAGCATATTTGTCCATCTTGAATAATCTCTTTGGATAGGTGAAATAGTGAATGTTATGATGAAATTACATCAAATAAAAATTATAATGTACTGTGCTCTATCAGCTGATTTTTTTTTCTTATGATTCAAGAGTCTCATAAGAAAAAGACTACAACTGTTAGTGTAGTGATGCTCACTCAGATGGTTAGTAGATGGTGGGTAGGAACATGAGGTGCACTGTACCTGTAGTTGTTCCTACAACCTCTCTCTAATAACAGGGTAAGCCTGTGCATGGTCCATACCCCTACTTTAAGTATATGCATGAAGATAGGCACTCTGGTTGTGTGTTGTTCCCCTTGCCCCTTTCAGCTGTCAGATGTCTATAGTGCACAATTACGAATGCCCAGTGCAAGAATATGTGAGGATCATATTGAATGTAAGTCCATGGCAGAATCCCTATGCTTTTAGTCACCCCTATAATCACACCATAAAACTACTTGACAACAAAGGTTAACATGTTTTGTTGTTTTATGACACCTTTCTTCTACTCCATCTTCCATAACGCATTGGAATAGAGTGGCTCTTCAAGCCAATCTTGCATGCCATGATGCCTCTGTAAGGCAGGTTTGTATGCTGGTGGAAGAAGATAAATATTTCTCCTTTGATCATTGGTCTATTATCTGTTGGTTTGTTCCCCATATCTTGGGGAGTCATTGCTGCGGACTGACATGTCTCCAAATTACTTCTAAATAGTATAGACAACAAAGTTTTCTGTCCACATGTGTATGTGCTTGTGCCTGCATACGTGAGAGGAAGAAAGAAAGTAGAGCCCTAACTCATAGAAACTGGTAGGTGCCTAACTCACATGGAGATGGATGGGGCATGAGAATCTGAGCACGAGTTTAGCATCCAGTAGCTTTGTAGGTTTGGGCTGAGTGCCTTGATACACCAGTGTCTTGGCTGCCATGACCTCCTGATGGGGGCAAAAATGGAAAGCATGACAGTTAATGCTAGACAAGATCTGTTTGCGTTTCAAGGAGAGATAGCTGAAGAGAGAAGCATTTTTAACTGCACATTTTTGTGTTGCTTAAAGCAGCCTTTCAAAGTCAACTATGTAGTATGGTCTAGTATTTCTGCTGAGATTTTATTGTTGTGCAGCTTCCTCTGAAGCTCACTTCCTTCATTCTAAAACATGGTCATAAGCCAAAATCCACTGCCTGGTGCTAAATAAAATAGTATTATTTACATTCACTTTTGCTGTGGTTTCATGGGTACTGACATAATTGGAATTGCTGTAAAATGAAGCCATGGCTATCTATTGTTATTTCTTTGCTTTCTGGAGTTGCACATAATATATATAGGTTCATTCCAGCCAGTGTCTGCATATTATGCTTCTTCTACTGCATGACGGTTTTTCCAAAGGAAACAAAATAATATGGTCCATGGGAAATCTTGCCTACCCTACCACGAGTTGCTACTTGAAGCTTGAAAGATCAAACACACTAAAGCAAAATGGTTCTGTTTCTTCACTGTTCAAATTCAAACATCAGACAGGACTTGAATAAGCTCAAACACAGTTTGTGGTGTTGATAATGAATTTGTTATTTCTTGAGTGCTTTTTGATGCCCATCTTGAATACACCATAATTAAGATGCTTTAGAGAGATGGAAAGAATGCAAAGGAAAGCACAGACCATTACAGTCAGAACAGATGAACAGACAGTAAAGGGTTATAAAAATCAAAGTGCTCTGTATGCCTCAAAAGAATACTTTCATGTGGTGTCTTTCTTTTACGTTCAGCATGATCTACACTTTGGTGAGCTCTTAACTGGAAGATCATCATAAAAGACTGAAAACAACAAAAGCTGGAAGTACAAGATGGGTGAGCCAAGTGATGCATGATTAAAAAAAAAATGCAAAAAGAAGAAAACTTTGAACTCAAGAAGTAAATAGAGAACATAAAAGAAAGACCAGGCAAGAAGAAGCAGAATACCATGGGAGAGTGTCTGAGTTAACTGTGTTTATCTCCTATTTCTCAGTGTATGTCAGTAAATGACACTCAAAACCCAAACAAAGCAAAAAAATGCAACAAGATGGGCCAAGTTACAGAACTAGTGACCTCTTCAGGGGTGATCTGAATGGGTAAGCAAATTCACCATAAACTGGAGCCCCCTGCTGTCTTCCAGGGAGCAAAGTTCTTTTTTCCTTAATGGCAGTTCTGAACTGAGGAAGCAGAAGGCAAGATCATCTCATATGGAAAGAACAGCTATACAATACATTCCAAAAGTGAGCATCAACAGGAGTTCAGACAAGACGTGTGACTACTGCAGGGATATTCATGTGACACTAAACAAACAGGGACATTGGATCTCGTGTATTGCTTCAGTGGGGTTTTTTTCCACCCATAACAATAACAAAAGAATTTGCGGTTACCGTTTTCTAATTATATGCTGTTCCCGTAGGTGAGCATCCAGTGTATTTCTGTACTTCATTTACCATGCATCAGTAACATAGTAGTATGTATAAATAACTTGGGCTTGACCTAATCATGCCAAGTAATTATCAGAACAATGTCCCTCTAACTGCGAAAGGAAAGTAAAAGCTGCCTATATTAAGGATAATTGTAATATTGGTATTATATTAATCACAATGCTGGATAACAAAATACTTGACCAGCTAATTGTGGTTGCTAATTCTGTTTTGCAGCTTTATTTCTGCTGTCAAATTTGAGCTGAAATGAATGTACAAAATGTTTTTGTCTTATATGAGGTTTGGATTGAAAGATGCTCAGTTTTTTTGTAATTTAAATTTCTCATTTTTATCATATAATTCGCATTTAAATGCACATATGTGTATATAACTGTATATCTTTGTACATATATATGTATATACAAATGCACATCTACATAAACTCTCACAATGTGTTTATATTTTAGGTTAATTTGTTTGACAGGTCAAAGGCGTCAGGTGTCCAGAACTGCTGTTAAATGTATTTCAGCCCTGAACCTAGTGTACCAGTAGCTGGCTCCCTCAAAGTCACTAAGGTATTTCAGTGCAGCCAATGGTAGTAGGCACGCCTGTAAGATCACATGCATGCACATATATGACTTGTATCTTGTATTGTGAATGAGGTAGTAGGAGTTTCTACCAGAGATGCTGCAGAGAACAGTGCAGTGAGGCCCATCTGTACTCCCGCTTGTGTACAACTGATCTTGTTGGCTCGTTGACACTGCTAAACTTGGTCTGGCTATTGAGAACCAATAGATTGTTCCTGTACCACATTCTGAGGACTTTTTCGTCTGGGCACAGGTTTCCGTCAGGAGTTGCAGTCTCACATGCAGCTCTGCCTCTGTGCTAATATACCCTGTTTCAGAGCATGATGTAGAAGCAATGGCTGAATGGAGTCAGCTCATGTCTGGCAAGGTCCAAACTGAGCTGGAGTTACTGTATATGTATGGTGCCAAGGCTCTTTCTGGTTTCTGGCTATGTTAACACAGTTAAATTCTGTTAGCCTGCAAAGCACAGTTGTTGCATGCAAACTTTCTACTCTGTGCCAACTCCTGAATCATGCCTGGGCATTGCTTGGAAGAGTGCTAGCTGGCCTGCACAAAAATTATACCAAGAGTCATTCTAACAATATTTAGATGATCAAGTTGTCCTGAGTGCTGACATTCTCAAATTTACAATGTACAAAAAGTACAAAAGTACATGCATAACCAGGAGGTCTTACTGGATGTAGTTTAGCTTCTTAAAACATAGAATTCTAGTTCTGGAAACACACAAGGCTGCCAAATCGGGGTTACTTGGGGAGCTAATCTGGGCTCTGATGGTTCATTAGGTTAGATTGCATATACAACAGAATTGGCTAAATTGCTCTTGAAATCACATTGACCCTGTAAGTAATACAGCTGTATTCTATTGGAGTCTACTTGAGCTAAGAAACTGCTGCATCATTACAGAGCTAACTTATAAAGCTCTGCTGCCATGGTGTAATTAACTCATGGTATAAAGCATAAAATGCTGATGGTTGCATATAGTGGAATTCCTTCTCTACATCTAACCAAAACATGTTTTCCTGCAGAAGTATAGGAACTAGATTCACAAGAACAAATTACAGTGTATAACTTCTAGTTATCTTGCTACCTCATGAAGCTCTCAAATCTGGGCAGGTGACTGATCTTTCCATGCATCTCCCAGGATGAGTAGGAAGTAAAAAGAAATTAACTCAAGTTGCCTCTATTCCAGATACATGCTTTAATGTCAGTTTCATTGAAGGCCTGGATTTTTTTTTTGTGAGATTGGATGGTTGAAACTATGATCATGTCTTCTCTGAAAACACACAGTTTTTAAGTCCTGAGATTCAGGCATGAGCTAGACTATCAGCAGGTAGATTTCTTGCTGTTGAGGCTCAGTAGGAGCTCTGTGAGTTTTTGTAACTGAGACTGGCATCTAACTCTTGACTTTGAACAAGAGGTGCTTAACAAAGTAGGTCTTCTGAATGTAAAAGCTTCAGGTGACTTCAAAGACATAATGCTTGAATGGACATGCTAGGTAATTTAAAACAGGTTCTCTGTTTCAGGCAACTTCATCAATATACTTCTTAAACTCCATTTGAAAGCAGAACAATTGTTTGATCGCACTATGCTGTGAGCAAGTATTTCTAGGATCTCACGATCCTGCATTTCTCTGCATTTTAAATTTATTCTTGGGTAATTTGTTCCACTTGCTTTTGAGCCAACATTCGCTGAAAAACACCCTCTCTTATGCTGCTTCAGACCTGATACATACAGAGAGCAGTCAGCTCTTTTAAGCCTCCACTCTTAGAAGTTAACCATCTTTTTCTCCATCCTCTCATAGAAAAGCTCTCCATTCCCCATGTCTTTAAAGGATTTCTATGTTGACTTGCCAGTCAAACTAATCTTTCTTAAAAGTGTATGATCACAGTTCTTCAGAGTACTCAGGAGAGTATCTTACCCTAACTAGTCCCTGCTATGAATCAGCGATGAAAGACAATGTTCTTTGTTCTTTCCCATAATACTTATTTAAAAAATAATCCTACTGCTTTCAATAGCATTTTGTTTCTCTTCAAGAAAGTTCTTAAGGTCAATGGAAAAAAAGTTTAATATGAGGATACTTTCCCTTTCATTGAATTCAGTGATGCTTCTCTTGAGCAGAAATAATTTATGAAAGTGGACAAAGCACTAATTGCTGGAAGTTTTTAATGTAAGGCAAGTATCTCCAGCACAAAACTCAGGAATAGTGAGACCTTCTAAGGTGTCTGGCAGTATCAAGAAGTTTCTAATGCTGTGGATGTCACAGGCAACTGAGTAAGATACATCCCTCAGCATATTCCTTGCTCTGTTTTGTTATCCAGGTGGGTTGCAGTATCTTGCTGGGTTACTGCTACAGACTACCACCACTCTGACTGCAGTCCAGTGCTAAACCATTTTGCAGTAGTGGCAGGTGGACTTCAGTAGCATATATGTACTGGTACTCAAATTAGTAAATTTCTTACAATTGCAGAACTATCTCCCTGAATTTGTCAAAGGGTTAAAAAAAAAAACCACCCAGATTTTTTTCTGAAGTCTAATGGCTCTGTTATATAACACGAAGAATATGATTACTGTAAAAAGTCCAGAAATTTACCCTGGATGTTAGAGCTATGTGGTCTGGCCTCTGAACAGCTGTACTCATGTGTAGTGGATGACTAGATTTGTCATTTTCTCTGTTAGACTTCCCAGCCCTATTATAAAAGAACTACATATAGAGGAAAGAAGAATAAGGTGTTGCCCTCTTAATCCCTGGCCACCTACCTGGCTAAACACAAGTTAAGCACACTTCGAACAAAGCAAGGGAAGTAAAGAACTGTGTAGCTGTTCTTAAGGAACAGAAAAAATACTGTGATATTTGGTCATGACATTTGGTTTTCTCCATGTCACATTTTAAGGGAGAAATAATCTAAGGTATTCCTTTGGTCTCCAGCTTCTCCTAGTTCGTTGGTGAAGGCCAGAAGGCAGGAGGTGAAAAAAAAATTGGAAAGGATGAGACCTGAATGAACTGCTTACCAATGGGTAAGCTTACAGCGTGCTGGCCTGTTCCTGAAAGTGATGGAAAGGCAGCTGCATTGGCAAGGTGTTGCTCTCTGGTTTTGCCTGTCCTATTTATAGTCAGGTAATTGCAGCAGTTCTGAATAAAATTGTCACTGCTATGACTCTTTCAGTTTCAAATACAGCAAATCAATGCTGATAGCAGAATGCTTCGCCTACAAATAATTAACTGCACTTAAGCTGTCAGAAATGTTTTTCCATCTGTTTCCTTGATATTCTCTTCCTTTTGCACCAAGCCACTGAAATTGTAAGAAAAAGTTCTTCAACCTACACCTTCTTACAGAAATTACACTGAAGTTGTAATCATCTGGCACTGCTGTTGGGGTCCTAATTACTTGTACATTGGCATGGACATTAGCAATCTATTGCTTTTCCTTTCTCCATTCTATCTCCACACAGATACTTTTGTAAAAACAAAATAATTCACAGGTCATGATCCGAAATCCTTCAATGTACCGAGGATTTACTGTTGTTTCCAATAGACTTCACTTAATGTCCCTTACTGTAAAGCTGCATGGGAAATAGCTTCACAGTGAAAGTTCCCTAGCGTTTTGCCAGTAAGGATCCTGTCCTTTAGATCTTGATATCACGTCCATTGAACTGAATTAAAGAAAAACATATATTTCAGAGGGATAAGTTTAACATTCAATGCTCATACCAGACCGTTACAGAAAGTTAAACCAGCTTGGTAAAAATCTGGCTTCATGGAAGTTAATGGAAATATCACCTCTTATTTCACATAAGCCCAGTTTAGCATTGTACGGTTTCCACCAAGAGGTCAATGGAAATTAAAAATAGAAAAAATCTCAAAACCAGTAAATTCAGTTAATAACAAATGTTATAGGATGGTAGGTAAAGCTAGGCTTGCTACAAATAGAAAAAGACATCAAAAGGTTGAAATAAAGCAGGAGCAACAAATTGAGAAGTAATAAATATGAGCTTGCCATCCATGCTGCACTGAACTTTGCACTGGTGATCTCGGTTTTCATTCCTGCTCTGGTGAGGTTTTTCATCATCCATTACTCATGAACACATTGATCTGATTTATTTTTGTTCTGCACAGTAATGCAGTTGTAGGAGGGAAGGAGGGAAAATTCTGCTCTGAAATACAGCTTTCCTGTTTTTTCCTCCCAGATAACCCATAGATACGCTGTAACAAAATTCTGATGATGTATTTCAGTGGTGCATCTCAATTTAAGAATGAAGCCATTTGCTGCACATTATATTCTGCTGCAATTTAATAAATTGTAGTTCTTGAAATATTTTTAAGTTCTTATACAAAGTAGTTATTTTCTTACTCTTAAATTGCTGGCCCACTTCTCATGTAAGAGAAGATGTACTTCTGTGGCCCAATCCCATGACTTTCTGGGTAGTCAGACTCTCAGTAAAACTCATAATGAAGTGAAGAATTAAAAAGCTAATATCTCTTATTTAGTCCAAACCTTGAATAGATGTTGCTCTTTTTTTTTTTCCTGTGAACTATCCCTAATATCACCGGGTTCCTGGCACATCTGAAGAAATCTAATTGTCCTGCTGTTATGACAGTTCCAGTTTTGTAAAACAGATTTGCAATCACTGATCATAAGCATGAAACACTGATTGTAAAGCGCAGCTCCTACGAAACACATCAAGATTTATGGAAATGTCTTCAGTAGCAGAGATCCAGTCCTATGGAATAGCTCACATTTGTGCATAGTAATAAATTAATTATAGAATAATATGGAGTACCACACAAATAATTGTATAAGTCATATAGGACAAGTATACCGGAATTTCTACTCCTCCAGTAATACATTTTTTGTAATGCAGTCTTTTGCTTTGTGTAAAAAGCAATATAATTACAAGACTGAAGATGATCAGGCTGTAGCAGTTAGCAGAAATTCAAAGTTTGACCATAGCTATGTCTAAATATTTCAAATAATTACTGTTGCTGACAGATTTATTGACAGAGTTACTGTCTTCCAGAGTTACTGGAAGTGCAGGTTGTGATGTTAATAGTAGCATTAGCAATACAAATATTCACTTCTTTTGGAATAAGAATCCCTGTTTCTCTCTAAAACATATTTTAACACGTTTTAGACATTGCCTGACTCTCAATATATAGCAAATTTATATGTATAACAAAAATCTCAAATTAAATGCAAATGCAAGCACAAAATATAGCAAAATTCTGGAAAGCCTTGTTATTCAAAGGTAATTTCTAGGTTTGATATCATTTATTGTGGGTCTCTGGACTACTGAAGCCCACTTAAATGCTGCCATTATCAACAACTGTTCTGCAAGAATATGGGCAAATACAAGCTGGGTTCTGTCTTCCAAGCTGCCCAGAAACATCTTGTCATGTAGCCTCCTTCACTACAGAGCAGACAACATCCACTTTGTCACTTTTAATCACTTTCCATTTCAGAAGGTAATAACATCCCAGTACAAAAGTCTTCGTGAGCTTCAGCTTTTATTGTTTTGGTGTGGGTTTTTTTGTCTGCAAGGATGATTTATTTCTTGTGTCTAATGACCAACATCACTATACTGGTTTTGGAAGCCTTCCACCCACCCTTTTGTTGGGTGCATTTTAGTACATATTGAAGTGCACTAAATCCACATCTTTGAAACATTCTTTCAACATTCCTACTCTTTCAATGCTCAGTAGTCATCTGGCCATTAAAGAGGTGTATAAATGAAGTATAAAATTGTATAAAATAAGCAGTTGAAGGCACTTATCTATCCTTTCTTATAACATAAAAAAATTGGGAGCACTGAAACAAGATTGCGGGGGCAAAGATGTGAAACATGTAAAGAAATATACAAGGTCTGACACAAAAAAAACCCCAACTAATGCTGTAGCTTGGGAAACAAGAGTGGCAAGGGAGAGAAAAAGAGATGTTTATAGAATACATTCTAACCTGTCAAAGTGGGACAAAGCTCAGCTCAATTACTTCAGTCAGTATGAGTGAGCATGTGTTCAAATATAGACATTTTCTTACCCTTGGTTGGAAAATGTCAGTGTGCAAGAGTGAACAGAGAGTTAACAGCAAGGCAATGTGCTAACCCACAATGCTTTGTCTGTGAAGCATTTTTTAGCTAATAACTGCATTTTCCCAAAGATTGAGTCAGTGCTCAAAGGAAGCCATTTTTTTTGTATGCAGAAGATGTGAAAGCAAAAGCAATGGAGATCCTCAACAAGTGTTTCAGAAAATGTTCTGCAGAATTGTTTTGAACATTGACAGCATCAGAAGCAGCTGTGTGTTAACTCAGATGGGAACTATTTTGAAGATGATAATGGTTGATTGTCTTAATTTTTTTTAAATAAAAAGAGTTACAGGCACAGTCTTTGGTTTGTGGGTTTTTTTTATGTTGGGTCTCCTATGCTCTATTTTAATCAATGAATGTATTGTCACAAAAGACAAAAGTATGGGGACACCAAGTATGTTCCATGGGAACCTATACCCTTTTATAACAAACACTTCTGTAGTTACATTTGAAAGAATAAAACTATGGAAGAGTTAGAAACCCACAACTTTCTGGACCCATCCAGTTACCAGTGGCTTGAGTTCAGCAAAGTATTTAGCCTATGAGTAGCTTGCCTATTACAAAGTATTTTCCACTGTATTTTAAGATGTCTAGAGGTGGCTGTTACCAAGAGACAGCAGCTGAAGCCAGGTGGAGCATTGCTGTTTTTGTTGAAGGGCTCAAGTTCTGTTCTCAGCTGAGGATAAATCTAGAAAATCCACTGAATTGGAAACAACATTTGACAGTATTAACTTCTCTGCACTGGAGTTGAAAATTTCAGAAGCTCCTAAATTACTTCAGAGTAATTCAGAGTCTAAGTCCAATTTCCACAGAATATTTGGGTATTTGTTTAATAGAGCTAAGGAACCTAAGAACCTCTTGAAAGTGAGATGAAACACTTGTCTGCATGCCATGACTTCAGTACACAGAAGGATGCAGTAAGGATTTGCCATGTGGTAGCTATTCCCCACCTGATCCTTTTATCTGTACTCTGCACGACAGTCTTGTAAAGCAAAGTCTGCAGTTTCACAGGTGGTTTGCACTGGAGGTGCCCGCAGAGGGATTTAATGCAGAACGACTAATGTATTCAGTCCTTCATTGCTCTTTAGATTAGTTTTCCATCCAGAGTGTAAAGACCATCTTCTTTACTTGCATTTGTAGTGTCTTAAACGTCATCTGAATGCAGGGATGTGTGCACCTNGTGCACCTGGCATCCTATGGATCGTGTTTCCTGAGGACACTGCATGTCCAGAACTGGAGAAGTGCTGAAGACTACTGGACCACACACTTCTGAAGAACTGCTGTAGAAATTCCTGCTGGATGGACTCCTGTTTTTCNTGAGGTGCCTTCCCTGTGGCTTCTGGTTAACGGTGAGGGGGGGAGAGTGTAGAAGTGGACGCTAATCCCTGATGCCCCATACTATGGATGGGCTCAGTGTCCTGGGGGGTTGCTGCAGAGCAGGTGCAGCAGCAGGTGCTGCCCGCCTCCCCCCCTACTGTGCATGCACACCTGCACCTGAATTGTTCACATAGAGCTTATTATGGCAAGGATCTGATGAACTGCCAGTGACTCTGGAGCCCCTGGTCCTAATTCCAGAACTATCCTGAAGGAGTTTCTGTGCATGCCCCGGTTTGAGAACTTTCACAGCAAGACCACCCCTCACATCTTAATAGGGCATGGACTTGCTGTATAAATAGTGCCTGCCAAGAAGGCATGGAGCGTGCACCTGGCATCCTATGGATCGTGTTTCCTGAGGACACTGCATGTCCAGAACTGGAGAAGTGCTGAAGACTACTGGACCACACACTTCTGAAGAACTGCTGCTGTAGAAATTGCTGCTGGATGGACTCCTGTTTTTCTGAGGAACAGCTGTGCCCCACTGGATTGGTGATTTTTTTCATTTCCTCTTTTGCTTCCTTCTGTCACCATCTCTGTCTTTTCCTGTTCTTATTCTCTTCCTCTATCTTACCACACCTTTGTTTTTCCCCTGGCACTATGATATATCAGATCAAACCTGAGTTTTGTTGTAATTTGTCTAACAACTTTGGCTGTGTTCTAATTATCAGACTGTGATCAGAGCAGATCGAGGTTTCCTTTGTGACTTGGTAGCGAACTCGAGTGACTGTTTTGTGATTTTGACTGTGTCCAAAATAAATTCTGGATTTGTATTTTCCGTGGGAGATTTGTCAGTCTGATTTGCCATACAGATATCCAAAGAGTCCTTTTTCTCTCCTTTTTTGACTGTGCAGGTTGGGATGGGCCATAACGCAGGGGAACCCTCAGATTCCTAAATGTTTTAAGGAACTTAAAGCTGTTATCTGAGTGTGATCACTTTTGGTACCTGCAGGGTAATGTACTCTAATCAGCTAACCACAAAGGATATAAAAATAAGGCAAAGACAGATAATCCTTCTTTAAGAAATAAAAGTCTTGTTGAGTTATCAGAACTGAGAAAATTAAGGATTCAGTTCTTGCCTGTTACATAGCCTTCATTTGTCGCTTTGGATAGGCACTTAATCTCTCAGCTCAGCATCTATTATACTAACTAGAGGTGATAGTGCTTCCTTTCTCCCCCATTTTTGTCTTTTTTTTCAGTTTAGATTATGAACTTTTGTGGGATGGAGCTGTTTCTTTCTCTGAGTAATGTGTGGCACTACATAGCTGTAATAGGGAGTTACATGTCTAGATGGTATTATAAACATAAATAATTAATACTGTTTCTCATGGGAGGAAGCAACTGAATGCAGTGGAATTAGTCAAAATGTATTTGTTCAGCTGTCACCAGGATTGGTACCTCAGCTGTTGTGTTGCTGCATCTTAGGGCCTGCCAACAAACTGAAGGGTGCTTTAGCTTCTGAATGTATGTAGTCTATAATCTGATGCTGCCAAAAAGCAATAAAATGTGAAGAATAAAAAAAAATCCAAACATCTCCCCATTACAGTATTTTTCACCATTCTATGTGTATCCAGAGAAGGGCAACAAAGCTGGTGAAAGGGCTGGAGGTCAAATCTTACAAGAAGCAGGTGAGGGAACTGGGGTTGTTTAGCCTGGAGAAGAGAAGGCTGAGGGGAGACCTTATTACTGTCTGCAGCTGTCTGGAAGGAGGTTGTAGAGAGGTGGGTGCTGGTCTCTCTGCCTAAGTGATAGATGATAGAGGGAATGACCTCAAACTGTGCCAGGACAAGTTCAGGTTGGACATTAGGAAAAATTTCTTCACTGAAAAGGTTATCAAGCACTGGCAGAGGCTGCCCAGGGAGGTGGTTGGATCACCATCCCTGGAGGGGATGTACTCAGGATGTACTCAGGGATATGGTCAAATAGTGGACAAGTATGGTTGGACTTGATGATCTCAAAGGTCTTTTCTAACCTGGAGATTCTATCATAATTCCTCTTTGCTCTACCTTGATATCCTCTTCCTTTATCACACAATGACAGTCTTTTACCCAGTGCAAACTCAGACTAAAACAGTGGCACTAGTTCTAATCACGATCACTCATCTGGTTGGGGACATTTGAGGAAAAAAATTATCCTGTTTTGGTTTTAACTAGATACAAATGGAAATTAGCTAATTTGATAGTAATCCTTTTTATTCTGAAGTACAATTAAAGCACCATGTGTACAAGCACATGACATGTAAATGTATTTTACCTGCATTAGCATGAATTTGTTATTAGAGTAGAGCAGAGGCATTTTGAAGTACAAAAGTTGCCTCCCTTTGGCAAATAATGATAGATGTTTTATGGATCTAAACTAGGTGCAAAACAACAGAGCAGTGTCACAGGTGGAGTGTGTCCTGCTTGCAAGCACTGGTGTAAACACTAACGTTTCCTGGTGCAGAGTCGTGCAGGTTATTGGTGGACATTTGACCTTTAATCCAATGCAATGCAGGGACTGTGGAATGTTGTCGGGTTAACTCCACTATGGGGCCAGTGAAACAGAAGAGAATCAGAAGAGATGTAAAACCCTATGGGAATTTGGCAAATTAATATTTCAGTTCTAGACCCCTGAGTTCAACACTCAAGTAGACTTTTGGTTTTCTATATATGTTACATATATATTTTCTAAAAGTTTGCATAAAGGAATTATAAGTTTTTTCTGTATCTCTTTTACTGTCTTTTTTTTATACACACAAACTATCTAGAAAATAAATTCTTATCTGTGAATAAGAAGGGATGTGCTTTTCTATTTTTCTCTATGTATCTACCACATACAGCAGATCCTAACAGTAATATGACTTATGGAGTTATACTGAACAGGAAGAAGCTGTGTATCTGGACCGCAGTGGCTTTTCTAACAAGTTCATTTAAAATTCATTGTTACAAGCACTGCTAGCAGGCTTGGATGAGCTGCTGTGTGGTCATTGTAATCCACACCGACTCAGGTCATTTGAGAGTCTTTTCAAAGCATTCCCTGAGTGTGCTCATTCTTTTCCTCTGCCCTTGAAATCCTAAATGCAGTTAGCAAGGTCTGTGGGAGAAAAATTAAAGCTGATCAGTCCTGCCTGTTGTACAGAGCACTCTCATTCTTACAGTAGCAGCCAGCACTTTAGCTTTGACTATATGTGAAGGAATCCGTAGTATTTTCTGTCCTGGGTTTGCCTTATGAGAGCTGGCAATGTCCCTTAAAGTTAATTATTAAATGACATTGTTAAGTTGAATTAGAAAATGTGAATCATTCTTTCAAAACCTGTTGCCTTTAACTAGAAGCAGTATTTATACTCCAAAAGCTTTCTGAAGTGGTAGTGGCAGCAGTAGAGTTTTAATGTACCTTCTCTCATTCATCATTCAAAGTCTACACAACAAGTTATGAATTTCTGATGAACCTTGTCAAGCTTCCTTCAAATTATAATAACACTTTTATAAGCTTCAAAGAAGTTCAGAAACAATTTATTATGACTGCATCTACTTTTTTCCTCTGTGAACACTCAGTCCAGTGCTGAACACTGATACATCATTGGATTATGAAGTCTTGTCCCTGTGTTTCTAGTGTAAATTAAAACCTATGTAGCAGGATATTTTCGAGAGAAATCCCAATAAAAACTGACACATAAAAGAATCTTTTAAAATACTTTTTAGTATTGTTGTAAGTGTAATGAATCCATTGACTGTCTAGAGACAATCACTTATGCCAGTGCACTGGGAGTAATTATAAATTGGTAATTTTTTTTTTTCTTGACATGCATTTGTAGGTCTCTGTTTTCTCTCTACAATATATTTTATCATCTGTATCTGCAGCAGATATATTGTTCCTGGAGCTTGGTACAAATTTTGTCAGAGACAAATGGTGTGTTCTCGTAAATGAGGACATTACTTTTTGTCGTTTCTTGTTTTGTCATCTTGTTTTTGTGCCTTACCCTGCTGGAGGCTAGAGTCTGAACTACTGCATTCAAGCACTGGAAACTCATAAGACCTGGAAATTTATTCACGACTAGCATAACCTTTGCAGTCACCAATATTGTTGGCTACAAAAATAACCTGCTCTTTTAAAAATTTGCTTTGGAACTGTATGACTTGAAGAAACTCTGGATATAGTTTCTCATGTGTATTAAGTCATGTCTCCGTGCCTGCCTTCATGGCTTTCATAAAGACAGACCAACTGGTCAACAAAGGATTCTTGGCACCTTGCAAAGCCCAAATGGAACAGAACTGCTTTACCATGTCCTTACGAATAATCAGGAGCTCTTGGTAGGACTTCATCCTACCTTGCTGATTCTGTCTGCTGTAGTGGGTCCTTGGGAACTGCTATTAGCTGGCTCATGCTGAGATCAGCTTTCTTATGATGTTAAATGCTGGGCTACTTTGCCAATTCTTTTTTTCCACCAGTCTTTTGGTTCAGCAATACATTAAAGTAATATAGTCAACCTGGAGAGGTGGAACGAAAGTACACAAGTGGTGTAATGTTCTTGTGCCAGTTTGTACTGAGTCTACAGACTCCATATGTCATCTCAGAGTGAACAGGTGTTTGTCAATTCTAGCAAACAATGAGAATTTCCAGTTCAGTCGCTGATGACTTACCCTGCAGTCTACATATGCAGAGGTGAAATTATCAGGAAAGCTTCTTCACCACTACTAGGCGAAAGGGTGATATTGGAGTTGATGTGTTCTTTTTTAAGCCTGATTTTGAGTCTATGGCTTCCCCAGTATGTTCAGAAAACTCTGAAAGTATTGTGGCTTATGATCTCTCTTCCCATTGAGAATCCATCTCACCAGTTTGATTCTTGATCCACCTACAGCCAGTAGCAGTGGCTCAACTTCTAGCTGTCTCTTTCTGTTCCTTCTAGAAATCTTCCTCCATTGCTTGTTTTCTCAGTTTCTGCCAGGTGGTGTCTGGATCTTTTCACAGAGATGGGAATTACATGAGGTGTAATTACATGCATAGCTCAGACAGCAACATCCCAGGAAACAGAGTATGTATGAGGGGGCTGCTCTGTGTCTTCACGGCAAGCAAAGGAGTCTGTCCGCATCCTGTCATATATGCCAGTCTTTGCTAACTGTAAGCCCTGTGATATGCCTAGGATGATCGTATCAGTGAATGTTCAAACCTGGCTCTTTGTACCAAGCACCTAGCTTAGTAATCTATTTCCTGTGGGGACCACAGCCTTAGAGGAATGTCTAAGTGTAGTGATGGCTGTGGTATGGTCTGTCCATCAGGTTAAGCCTTATCCTGACCTCTTATAGCTGGAGATTAGTACAAGCTCCTGAAGCCTGAATGTCCCTGAAGCATCAATTATAACTAATTTTTTTATATATGCAAATATCCAAGCTTTCTGTTCCAGCTACATTTTTGGATTTATGTTGTCGCGGGCTCTATAATATTCAGTGTTGCTTGGGAAAGAAATTTTTTTTGCTGCTTTGGAATGATTCCCCAGTTTCATTGAAAGTCATCGCTCGCTCTGGTTGTGAGATTGGCAAGACAAAAATTCCTGCTATATCACCTTTACAACATTGATTATCAAATTCTAACATGAACCAATTTATCTTTTTTACGAATCAGTATGAGAAATCTAAGCATTTCTCTGCACTTTACATTTCTATGCCTTGTCTTGGCCTTTATCCCTTGTGATAGCATAACTACATGTATTTTTAGTTTGAGTGATTTTAACAACTTTTTTGTATTCTCTGTGTTGTTCCTTGTTCTGCCTCACATACAACTGTGCATGTTTATTTTTTGTGTTTAAATTACAGCTACCATGAAGCACAAGTCTTCCCTGAGCTCTCCAACAGTGACGGCCAATTGGGCAGATATCCAGCTGGGCAGATATCCAGTTGGGCAGATTGAACTGATATATCCAGTTGGACCAATTCCTTATTTGGATTTGGAATCTGAAATAGCCACTTTATTTCAAAAGCTTTACACTAGCCCTTGCAACATATAATTGGTGAGCCAAACAGACCAGCAGGACAACTTCTTTGCTTTGGCCTGTAGTTCTGCAGCAGAAGCATTACTTCAGACAAGCCACCTGAAAGGCACGTACACCCCCAAACAGAAGTATTGCTCATACTGATTTCTCAAGCCAAGAGGTACAGCATTGTAAGGGGAGGAGAGATGGAATGCAGAGGTGGATTAAGAAAAATAACTTTGCAATATTATCAGATGAGTGCAAAGAGCTGATAAATGCAAGCCAACACTTCGGACTGAAGCAGATTGGGGAACACTCACACAAATCAACTTGTCAGAGATGCATGGGCAGTAGCTTTGAAAAGACAAATGGTGATAAGCAGCTAGTTAAGCTGGTTGGATAAGTACTTGATAAACCGCTACAATGAGACCTGGAAAAGTAGCTCAGGTGGTGGGCAGAGACATCAGCTCTGGTAAATGGATGGGCCACTAAGTAAGTACTCCAGTTTATCTGTACAGGTGCTAGATGGCTTCAGAACTTGTGCACCTTCCATCCTTTTCTGGTTCTCTGCAGACTGTATTGTTCAGGGCACCTGCACACAACTGCTCCCTCTGCTGCTTCTGGTGTGGAGCAGACTGGGTGGTCAAAAACAGTAATGTCTCAAAACTGTGGCATGTAAAGCTGATCGAGCTCCCACTGGAGTCATTAAAACCCTACAGGGAAAGTAATGGTATGTTTTGCCAGCATTCAGATCACATGTACTAGATGGGAATGAGAAAAAGCATTCAGACTGTATCAAAGTTACCCCAGCCTTAAAATCTGGACTGAATCTTTTTGGCAAGTCTCTTTATTCTCTTGTTGCTGGGATTGGTAGAAAAAACTCAGAAAAAAAGCAAAAATCTGTTGTTCTGAGCAGTCAGTTCTCTTCCTGCACCCAGAGAAGGCTGATTTGTTTTAATAATCAGATATGGTTGTCTGAACAATCCCACCAGATCTTTTGAGGTCCATGTTCTGTGTCATTGTTTCAAACTCAAGAAGCAGGTGAGGTATTGTACTCTGACACAGGTTCAGTATACAAGAATGGTTGAATGGCCTGACATTTCTACATTTCCCTTATTTGACCCTTATAATAGAGATTAAAGACACTGTGGCTCAACACTACATTTTAAGGTTTATCTATAGCTTGCGAAAAAAATTGAATACATCGAGTCACACATTTCACTAAAAAAAGGACAAACCAAACCAAATTCTTTTCTAATGAAGAGAGACAGCATATTTTAATGTTTTAAATACATGTCAGGGAAGCGTACCTTTATTTCTGATTACCCTAATGACTTATTGTCAATGAGGCATCACCCTGTTTGCAGGAACATTGATTTCCCCCTTTCTTTAAAATGGAATGAATGTTGAAATATCCAATTTTGTAATGAATAAGGACATTTCCAGATAGAAAGTATCAGAGAGTAAAGAACATAATCAGTATTGCAGCTCACAATGCTTGGTACCTTGAAATCAAGGAATTTTAGAATGGTTAACATGTTGCAGTTCATATTACAAAAGCTGCTTTGGCAGCAGAAACCTGTAAAATGCTATCATTAAATGACTTTGTTTTTCAATAAATTGAGTCCTTATTTGCATAATAACCCAACAAGTACCTCAGCTCAGCTCCCATTTGTTAGAACTCTGATGCATTTTTTTACCACTCCAAGTTATAGACCTGTGGCTTGTGACACATGGCATGGAAGTCTTTCAGGTCTGACAGCATAATCGCTCTCAGGAATATACTGGTTGCCTGACAGAGTTGCTGAGTTTTATTCATGTTCAGCAAATGAAGGGGGACACGATAGTTAAAGGATTCTATAAAACAGTGTTCCTGTAGTCCTCTGATTCAGACTTGAGGGTCTGTTTGAGAATGAAAACTCACATAATTTATGCTGTGCCTGTAAGTGATCACTCATTTCAACTACCAAAGAGCAATTTTTGCTCTCAGCAGCACAGCCAGCTGAATTCTGACCTATAGAAACAATTTATAATAGTGGACCAAGAATGCATTCATTTTCATTTGGAATACTTAATTTATTAGGCACATTGGGGTTGCACAGTGGTACAGCAATTCCATTACATTTCCAGCTCAAAAAAAAGGCAGTTAAAATAAAAACAACCATGACATTCTAGCTATCTATTATGCTATCAGAAGTTCTGGCTGAAAACTTGACAAGTCCTTGAAGAGATGTTATGGTTCTGCTCTCCAAGTTCTGAACTGTGGCTCCCAAGGTGGGAATGGGTCATTCACATCTCAATGCGTTAAATCCAGAATTTATAGGGCTCTTTAAAATCTTGAGGCAAGAACATAATTAATTTAAAGTGGGTCTGGCTTAGATTTCATTTTTGAAAAAGCATTTTGTTTATTGTAGGAATTGCAAGTCCCTTCCTATCTCTGTACCAGAAACACATTAAAACCAAGAGCTACAAACTCTTAACATAACGTATGTTGTGCCCTGACACTACAGTAAAAGCAGAATTGCTGTTAGGTTTATACATTAAATTTACTCTCTGAGCCCAAGCTATGATGCATGTCAAACTGCTCCGTTTTATAATTATGTTCTCAAAAACCAATTTTGGTCTCAGAATGAGACCAAAATCCCTGCTAGGATATTTGTGGTTTGAGAATATTCTGTCTAAGCCCTAGTTTGGCTTTCTGGTTTCCAAATTCCTTCCTGACATTTGAAGAGAGAAAGGATTAAAAATACTCACTAGAGACAAAAGGTGAGAAGTAACTAAAACCAGCTCATTTCTGTTTATAAATTTAAAATAAAAATGCTGTTCTTGAAAGTATTTCCTCTACTTTTCTCTGTTGTCCTGTTAGTATCTTGGGGAAGATCTGTTGGTTCATCTTCAGAAATTAGTTTAGCAATGATTAGGCTGATGTAGCCAGGGGACAGAATTACTACCCTGCTGGGTTTTTTTGTTGTTGCTAAGAAGTACCCCATGCCTTGGGAAAAGGCAAAAGGAATAAGCTCATTTGCCAAAACCACTAAAATCTTTAAAAAATGAAAAAAAATGCAGCCCTCCCGCCCCCCCAACCCTTCAATAAAGCTTAGACACAAAGGAAAAAAAACAAAACCCAAAAAACTAAACCTGGTAAAAGGCACAAATCACAAAACCCCCCAAACCCAAAATAAACTCTCAAAACCCAGACACAAAAGTAGCAAAACCTGGAGAAAACAGTACAACATGCTACAACATCCTAGATCCCAGACCACTGAAATCCACAAACTCCACACAAATGCTAAAATTGGTGAAGAAAAAAGTGAAAAATTATAAAGCTACAAGATTACTACAAGTTAAAAAAAATGCTAAATGTGGAATGAAGCTAAAGATTCAAGAATGAATCCCTTCTCTGAAGCATCCATTATATCGGAAGACTACATTTAATGAGTAATACCCATGTCTCTATACTGCAGCAACTTAATATTTTTTGTAGCATAGGACAATGATTTCTGTTAGCTAGATAACTGTTACAAGTAACATTTTCTCATAGTCTGTACATTACTCCTATGAGTCCAGGGGACATACACCCTCTATTAGTGTTATAGGAAAGATGTGAAACACAGGAGCAGTGATGGCTTCTGCCACCCCAGGTGAATTGGTCAAGCAAACAGCTTGACCCATAGCTTACTTCAGCAGCTACGTCCACTCTTATCCCTTCTTCTCAGCTGGAGATTCAAGAAAGCGGAGAGGTGAAGGTCAGGCAGTCTGATCTTCAAAATGGGTCTTTACAACTACTTTAAGAACTCCATCTTGCTGATCAGATATTTGCTGTCTTCTTGAGGATTGTGGGTACTTGTGATCCGAGCCGTTCATCCCATGAAGTGATGACATTTGACATTCCTTGGATTAAACAGAGGGTA
This sequence comes from Piaya cayana, assembly GCA_013389865.1. Classification (NCBI taxonomy): domain Eukaryota; kingdom Metazoa; phylum Chordata; class Aves; order Cuculiformes; family Coccyzidae; genus Piaya; species Piaya cayana. Next base: position 83,600 of record WAAB01022287.1, read on the forward strand.
ATGAAGGAACTAAGCAAAGTTACCAGCTCTCCCTTCATCTGTCACTATCAGCTGTCTAGTAATCATAACAAACCTTCTCTAAGAGGCTTAAAGAATAATAACGCTATTTGCCTAATTGCTTCTTACATAGTTAAATGCATGGTTTTACAGTAAAAATATTCTTAATGTAGATGTGTGGTCACATAGAATGTGGGGTTTTTTATTTCCTTTCTTTTTATTTCAACACTTATTGCCCTCCTACTGTTAGTCTTTATGTTCCCATGAAGTTTAATCATGAGCATTTCTGAGATGTTAAAAGCACTTGAGACACTAGGTCAGTGTTGCCATGCATGCAGTGAATGCTGGGATAAGTGATGTGCTTCATATACCAGGCCAAATGACAAGAATTCCAGGAGAAGGAAGGATCAGAAAAACCTTGTAAGTGCTGCACAAGCATTGACAGCTTTATTAGAATGTAAATCAAATCAAAGGAACCATGTTCAACAAAGGAGTTCATTAGGCTTTTTTTATTATTAATTAGGAAATACCACATACAAAATGTAATTTTAGTTTATGGTCCGTATCAACTCTATGCCTAAGTACAGCTGTGCAACTTCTGTAAATGTGATGTATACAGTGAGTGAGTTAACTGTTGCAGAAAAAGGGACAGATAGATCACTTGTGTGAATGGCAAAATCCATATACAAACTAACATGTGCCACAGACTGATTATTTCTTGGCATGTAGAATTGCATAAGTGGAGTTTAGATTTGCCTGGCAAGGGTCAGAAATTACTGGTTCCACGACCTGCTGTTGGACTTGTGCATTATCACAGTACCTGAGTGTAACTCATACCTGTTTGGCAGGTCTTTGTGTTGTCTCACTGAACTAGAAGGACCTGGTGATAAAGGTAATCCAGCTAAATTAATTGATAGTGCAGAGGCAAAAGCTCACTTAAAAAGGTAGAAAATAGATGAGTAGAAAGAGGAATTTAAAATGATAAATAAATCTATTCTGTCTTTCCATATATATGTTTCTTACTGAGTTCCAAGAAAACACAATTCCAAGTATGGAGACTGGAAATCTTGCAATTACTCAGAGCATAGCAGTGAAATAATTATGGCAAGTACAATCCTGGACTCAAGCTTACTGATTTCAATTTCTAATCTGACCTGTCTCGTAGTACAGAATAAATTATAATAATAAGCACTGCAGGAGCTTGCTGCCATCAAGACTGAAGTCTGATCATTCTGTTATTAAATTAAATTTTCTTATATATTCCACACTACATGAAATTAAATGTGAGATGCAAAATTGTTCTTCATTTGGTTTCCTTTCCTTCCACCTTTTAATCCATTAAAGTTTCTAAACCCAATCTGCTCCTCTACCCTTTCTTCCTTGAAAAGCAGCTAGTAGTTAAATCTGCTATTTTAATTGTAACAGCCGCCTCCTTTCAAACTCACTCATCCTTTGGAGCAAAGGACTGAGTATTCCATGGTTACTTAAACTTTAACTCATTTTTANTAAAGGTAATCCAGCTAAATTAATTGATAGTGCAGAGGCAAAAGCTCACTTAAAAAGGTAGAAAATAGATGAGTAGAAAGAGGAATTTAAAATGATAAATAAATCTATTCTGTCTTTCCATATATATGTTTCTTACTGAGTTCCAAGAAAACACAATTCCAAGTATGGAGACTGGAAATCTTGCAATTACTCAGAGCATAGCAGTGAAATAATTATGGCAAGTACAATCCTGGACTCAAGCTTACTGATTTCAATTTCTAATCTGACCTGTCTCGTAGTACAGAATAAATTATAATAATAAGCACTGCAGGAGCTTACTGCCGTCCAGAGTCTGATCATTCTGTATCTGTTATTAAATTAAATTTGCTTATATATTCCACATTACATGAAATTAAATGTGAGATGCAAAATTGTTCTTCATTTGGTTTCCTTTCCTTCCACCTTTTAATCCATTAAAGTTTCTAAACCAAATCTGCTCCTCTACACTTTCTTCCTTGAAAAGCAGCTAGTAGTTAAATCTGCTATTTTAATTGTAACAGCCGCCTCCTTTCAAACTCACTCATCCTTTGGAGCAAAGGACTGAGTATTCCATGGTTACTTAAACTTTAACTCATTTTTATTAAGCATAATGGGTCTAATTAGCTATTTATTGAGGTAATCATTTGGCTGCTGTTGAATTGCATCACACAGGATTTGTAGCCTTTGGAGACTATGTTTCTGATTTCAGATTCGACAGCTCATGGGGTATAAAGAAAATGTGTGCATACAAGCATCTTACAAGTTATTTCCCTACCATAGAGAAATCTATAGGTGGAATCTCTGGACAAAAGAACAGTTCAGAGAACAGAACAAGGCTCAGTTCTACCTGTGATGTGCACAGGGCTTTTAAATTTTTTCCTTCCTCTCCTCACAAGGTTTGGGGTTTTTGTCATTGACTTCAGAGTATCCTGAATTTTTGCTGGAGAACTGAAGGGACTGAGCAGTGGAAGTGACCACCTCAGTGGTGGTTTTGTACTTCCATTCAGCTGTGGTTATATGATGGTGTAATTTCTTAGCTCCTTAACACCCAAGATTTTCCTTTTGTTATAAACCTTGAATTATGTCTTTAGTGTTGAGCCAACATTTGTTGTTCAAAAGAATTAATATACTTTTTGCATATTTTCTTCTCTTTCCCTGGACTGACTTGAAAGTGTTTCATTCTTATAACTTCAGTGTCTTTATCCCTAATGCAAATTGCAAACAGTAAATTCATGAAGTTTGTATTGATTAATAAACTTCACTTTTTTTCTTTAACAAGAAATATATAACCTGACACATCAACTAATAAAAAATTAGTTTTACATATAGGTCACTTGTAAAATCTATTTCCTAATAATAAGTCTGGGTCTGCAATTCCTGACTCTGCATTTGTCACTCTTTGCTATCAAAGGCAGCTAATGAGAAGAGAGATGATAAGAGTTGATAATGGTCTTTGAGAAATACAGTGGTTTCACTGCTGGTCTAGCATATTTTATGGAATTCATATAGTACATTATGCTCTGAATGACAAAGGCTCTTTCAAGCAAAAATGACCTTTCATCTCAGCCCTCACTGAGAGATGATGGCACAGAGGTTATGAGGAGCATTACACACTTCTGCTAGTGCACTGGATGTTCATGCTTATATTTTAATTGGCATCAAACTGCACTGAGATATCAATTTCAGCTGACCAAAACCTATTTATATATGAGATGCTAGTAAAAAAATCTGTATTATTTTAATTAATGTGGTATTTACATGCTTAGTCTTCTTAAAAGAAATCCTCTGCTATATCCTGGTTTTAAAGAAAAGGAAGATATTGCACTTCTACTTCTTTGATGAGTAGTTGCATAGATGTAACAATATACTATCCTTTCTATGAGCAAAAAGGTCCTTCTTTAAAATACTTAATAAAATGATAAAATAGAAGTCTTTTAATATGTTTATTAAATAACTGTATTCAAAAATATGAGATTTTGGATGTGAGACTTACCATTTTCAGAGAATAGTAACACTAAATGACAAAATTAGGCAGAACTTAACTTCACTTACATCTCTATTTCACTTACTTGCAACTAGGTCTTTTTTTTTGTCAGCATTATAGTTCCTCACCTTTCATGTACATTTTGCTCTTTCCAGTTTATATTATTGGAGGCTGAAGTGACAGTCCACAGCTACTAGAAATTTTCTGGCGGTGTGGTCACAGCAAAGAATTCAGGTGTTCACGTTATTATAGAGAAAAGCATGTTGTTATTCTTAGTTGTCGATTGTTAACAATTCAAGATAGCAACAGTTGAAAAGCAACTGTCTAGCAGTCACATCAATTAAGTGCTTCTACTAAGTTGAAATGGAAGGAATTTCACTACTGAGGTAAAATGAGAACTAACTTTGCATGAAGCTAGCTCAAGGTTACCTGTAGAATTTCCTTTTTACTATCCAGATATACAGTGTGAATAAAGTTTGTTGGACCAGATGATTGGTATGGCGCTGCTGGACAAACGACTACTGCACAGGAACAGGTGATTCTGTACCACATCAGCAATGGTTTCCTCGTGTCCTGGGGCACAGTTCATAGTAAATGGTTTTCAAAGTATGACAATAACTTACAACATGTCAGATCAAGCTGTATCATAGGTAAATAGCAGGTATAGCACTTCCCGCTGTGCTTGACATTAGGTCTGTGTGAAGCCATGCAGTGGAGACAGGCAGTGGGTGAAGGGCAAAGCAATTCCATGTAAAGAAGCTGCTCTCCCACCAACTACTGGGAATGTGGTGCTACAGAAGACTTGGATATACGTTTCGTCTGGGCAAACTTGAGAGGAAAGCAATGACTTTTGCACTTATGAGCCAGTATTTGGTATTTTGAATTGCCTATGAAGCACAACTACCAACTACCAGTTTTATTTTGAGCAAGCATAGAATCATGGAATCACAATCATAGAATAATTTGGGTTGGAAGGGACCTTAGATATCATCTAGTTCCAATCCCCCTGCAATGGGCAGGGACTTGTCCCACTAGATCAGGCTACCTAAGGCCCCATCCAACCTGGCCTTGAACATGTCCAGGGATGGGGCAGACACAGCTTCCTTGGGCAACCTGTGTCAGTGCCTCATCACCCTCACAGTGAAGAAATTTCTCCTTATGCCTAGTCTAAATCTGCCCCTCTCCAGTTTACAGCTGTTGCTCCAGTTTACAAGCCTTTGTGAACAGTCCCTCCCCAGCTTTTTTGTAGGTCCCCTATACGTGCATACTGCCTAGATACTTCGTGATTAATTAATGTCTTGTGAGTTCTAGATCCCATAATTAGATTAACAATTTGAAATTGTATTCAACAATGCAGGATGCATTTTATATCAGAAATGTCCATAGGAATTAATGAGAACATAAAAGGGATGACCTGGAAGTGTTTTAACTAAAAAAAATTTCTGCTAAAGAAATTAAATTAACACTCAGTCTTCCTGTGGGATGTGAAAAGTGAGTCCCTGATCACTCTGTCACTGTGGTGATTTATACAAAACTCGCCTGTCATGTTTATTCAAGGATTAGGTCCTGCTATTTAGCCACCTTTTTCCTCCACATGGTTTCAGATGATGAAATCCTCTAACAATATACCTGCAATACTAGTGAGAAAGTATCTCATATTTCTGCATAGAAACAGCTGTATCTCAGGTGGCAACCCCAGTATGTTCTTACTGAGCCTTATAAAGTAAGCACCTATAAAACACTATTGAATAACATTTTACTCAGTACATTAATCATACTTTAAAAAATAATCAGTTTATGTTAGGTCGTGTAATTAAAGACTCATCTCCATGATGCAATGAAACATAGAAGCACCATGGCAGATAGGGGAATCCCAAATAACTCTGTCAGGGAGTTACTGCCTGGCGGTAGGAGACATGTTATGGGATTCAGGGGAAGAGCATTTAAGGATTGTATGAGACCTATCATTCGATGTTTAGAAGAGGAACAAAAAGTGGGGAAAGGGAAGGATCAAGGTAGTTTGAGGAGGGACAAGTATGAGAAAGAAGAGGATATGGAGATAAAGGGGACCATGTGCCCCTGGGCAGTACACTTCTCCGATTGCCTCCTGTGCCTCATCAGCAGTCTGTGCTATCTTCTTGTTAAACTTCATTTCTGACTTTTGTCCCGAGTGAGGGGATTCTGTTCTGCATATATGTATGTAGGTTTAAGTATCAGCATTTGGGGTAGGGACCATGGGTCACAGCAGGGTTAGGAGTCCTTGCCTGTTGTGTGGGTGTGTATGTCAGGATGTGATATAATGTCACGATAAAGCAGGACCAATGACAAGCAGGATGCGAGGTTTGGGAGCTAGATATTGAGGTGGCTGTAAGTCTGGGCAGACACTGGAGAGATCAATGTCACAGCGTGCCTTCTAGAGGGACCAGGAGGTCCAAGCAAACCACTAGTGAGACAGTGGGGTGGGACTGATTTAGACCAGATTGCACGTCTTTGTCTGTGTATGAGGCAACTGGAGCTGAGAAGATCTAAGGGCCAGCTCCTGGGACCACCCTGTACAGGCATATATATAATTTCCACCAATGGACCTTCATCCTGATCAGCCATAGATGGAACAGGATGAGGCCACAGGTGCCATCTATGTGTGCATGACTGTTTTTGTCTGCTCTACGTGTATGTGTGCATTTATCATGAGAGAAGGGCAGTTTCTGGTATCTCCTAGTTAAAATAAGGTGAACTTTCAATACATCATGTATATTGAGTGCTGGATGTGAGAGGGACCAGCGCAGAGGCAAATACGTGGATAAGTAAAAGCAAGATGCCTTGTTTGTTCTGGGCCACAATTAGACCTCAGAGTTCTTGTAAAGAAAAATGTTACTTTTTCTGTGTCTTTCCTCTTGATTATCTGTAAATATTGTTATATATGTTCAACCTTTATTTGAGTAATGTTCTGCTGTTTGATGCTTTTATCCTTTCTAAGGATAGATTGTGGTTAGTAATGAGAGAGGGATTTCTTACTGGTCTTTCTGTACCTAACATGAGCTCAACTGCAGTTTCAAACACACCAAAGATGCAGTTTGTCAGCTCCAGTGGAACAGTAATTGAAATGCACAGCTGATGGTGGCTATGCTGCAGCAATGATCTGTCTCTGCTTCCCTCCTTCAGACAAAGTGGGAGTTTTGAGCAAAAGAATGTGTGATCTGTTGGTCTTCTGCTGACTGACTACAGATGATGCCCTGATATGATTACAGTTAATGGAAAAACAATATACTGCTTAGGCTTGGGTTTTGTTACAGCTTACAAAGTGAGTTTATGTAAGAGTCAAGGAGTCTTATTTCAAGAATGTTGGATTAGTTTCAATGACTACTTTCTAGAAACTCACGTGACAGTTCCAGAGAAACCTGGAAGTTCACAGGTTTCTTTTGATAGTGAGCTAAAATCACTCTGTTGGAACTGCATGTGCAGCTTCATTAGTTTTATTTTTACTGGATATGCAATAGAAAACATTTTTCTTTAAACAATTTATTACAGCCATTATAATCCTGCATTATCATTACCATTATTAATACAAAAAAAAAATCACTTAGATCTTTTCCTTTTCTGATGGATAATCTACACCACCAGCAGTGATGTTTTTACTGTATTGGGAATGCATAGTTTATGAATACAAAAATTACTCATGATGCCACTTTCAGCTTGAATCTTCCAGCTCAAAGAAGTGAGAACATTGCTGGGCATGAATAATCAATCAGTGCTGCATATATTTGTCAGCTCAATATTTTTTCAGCGCTCTTGTAATGGAAATTAGAAAAAAATCTGTGTGTATATTTGTGTTTATGTATTAATGGCTGACAGTTTTAATCATTATTTAATATTTCTATTTAAGGCACCAACCATTTAATCATTTGATTGCCCAGATTCTTCCTCAGCATTCCATTCAATTTATGAACAACCTGCAATGACAGATGGTTAAGGGCATTTCCTGACATTTATTGACTGCCTGGGGCTGTCAAGAGATATAGGCCACTGGTTACACAGCCAACCATAGGACAATGAAAATACTGGCTTCTCAAAATAAAATCTTTGGCTAAAACCTTATTATTCTTTCCTTTTTTTTTTTAACTTAGAGTTGTTCACTCGGAACAGCTTGGAGTTTTACAGAATAAAAGCTGTAGTCAAATTTGGTGCTTTTAGCATATGTCAGTAACAGGGAATAATGAAAGCCATTGTAAACTGAGCATCAACAAAGATTTGCCAGCCATTTTCTGGGAAGAATTTCAGAGTGGTGCATAGAAAACATTAATTTTCTGAAAAAAAGCCCTAAAAATACCCCAAACAAACTAGAGCTAGACCAGGCACCTGACTGCGTATTTGTTGCCAGTATGTGTTTCTCCATTCTATATATCTCAGAAAGTAGAACATATAGCATTTTAGTGGAGTCTAGCAGCACTAACAGATTACTGTAAAAGCCACGCTTTTAAAGAAAATAAAATTAATCTTTCTTTTTTTATTAATACTGTTTGAAGGATCTTTTTTAGGTTCTAGACTTGCCCTGCAGAATGCTATAAATTCATCTGCAGTTAAGTTCTCAGAGCTGACACACATCAGCATTGGTTGTTACATATCAAATGAAACTCAGAAGACAAAATAAACCCTGCAGAAGGCAAGGTCATGAACAGACTTGTCGGTTTACTTTAAAAGAATTGGGAGTTTCTGCCTTTTAGGGCAAAAGCTCAGCTCTCATATAGTGGAAAAATTTAATATAGAACAGTAAGTGATGTTTACTTGAAAATCATAGGGGTCCAGTCTACACAACTTTTATTCTTTTTCTCTTTTTTGAGTGGGAGTTTCCATATTAAATGGTAATTATTGCTGACCTGTGTATAGCGTTTAGGCTGACTTCCAGTTCCTATCAGTTTATGGTCTGGCAGCTGAGCTGACCATGAGGTTGACAATTAAGGCCAATTCTGCGGACATTTTCCGTACTGTTGGTACCTGCAGGTTAAGAAAGATATTGTAAATGAATTTCACACTAGAACAGGGAAATTTGACAAAAACATTAATAAAGGAATAAGTGTGTAGTCAATGTGAAAAAGGATGTGGAACAGTACTACTGGTGTTTCATAAGGATAACAATGATTATTTATCAGAGAGTAGTCTGATTTTCAGTCTTGTCAGTTCTGATGCAGCATGTTTAGGGGTTTGCTCCCAAGTTTCCGTATCTCCACAACATATTGTAATTATTTTTGGTTTATAACACATTGTTTAAATACATAATTCTGTTCCTAAATCCTTTGTTTTCTTCTCTTGAAACTGATGTGTCAGCTCAGCAGCAACGTTAAATACATACTGAAAAAGTTTTGGAAGCAGATCTAACAGCAGCTGGACTGCGGAGGCTTTTGTGCTTCTTGGTGTGGCACAGGGAATGCCTGCACTCTGACAGTGGACAAAACATAACCTTCTTCACCATTGGATAGGTAACTATTTTGTTTATAGGCACATGAGTTACAAGTTATGAATTAGAGAACTAGTGAGTTAGAGAGCTCATTAAGTGGTGAATTCACAAGCAAATAGGATTGATCACTTGTTTGTTGTGTTTGATTTTTAATTAGTGAGCTCATAAAATAAAGTTTAATTTACAGAGTATCCTGTCCAGAAAATTTGAGAGATTCAAACACACCATGATCTATGTACCTGAAGTCTTTTCTGTGAAGAGAAAACACTTGATTTTGCTGTAAAACAGAGAATCAATTAGGTAAGTAAAATCTGTCACATACATGGAGCAGCCAAGTTAATACAGTCTGATCAGTGTCACTGTAATTAATGTGAAAAAAAATTCAGCATGCAGTACCAGGATGTACTCATGATAGGAAAAGAACCACTTGAAAAAGAACAAAGCCAGTAAACATGACACTCTGCTAGCATGTTTTGCATGTGAAGATTTAGTATGCTTTGAAGGAAAATGGGAGCAGTCGTGCAGCAAAGTGATACCCAAAGGGCATTTGAGCTGACTTGGCTAGCCTCAGAGGCTGCCAGGAAACACCAGCTTCCAGGATTTTTTCCTGAATATCAGTGGACACTTGTTATTGCCCGTATCTCTGCAAAAACAACTCACAAAGGCTTCTTCAAGAAAGCTCTTCTCCACTGATTGTGCATGAGCGTCAGAATGCTTTGGCCAAGAAGTTAGTCATACCATTGCATAGTCTTTGCTGCGTAGAAGTTTCGTCCTTCATTACTCTTATCACTCACATTTAGGTGAGATACAGTTTTTGTTTGCAGGGGGTCCTGGTTTTGCTGGAATATTACATTTGGTTTTGTCTTCTTCATTTTATATCAGTGAGTAAAAATTTTCCTATATCTGTTCCTATGCTAGCTGGCTGAAAACTCCAAATAAGTTTCTTCAAATCAATAGCTGTTTATCCATGTCATTCTTGGGATTCCCAACATGGTGGCACCTTCATCTGTTACAAACATTCCTTCACATGACTGTGATATGAATAATTCAGTGAAAATCTGTAGGACTTATGTGGATTTAGCTGCTTTGCCGATTAGTGTGTTCTTATAATTTTTTATTATACCCAGTAAGTGTTCTATTTAAAGTGCTGTAAAAGATTTTTACTGAAATGCGTTTGAACTTGTGAATCAGACTGGAAAAACATGGTTCCTCTTACCATTCCCCAGACATTCCTGATTGCCTTTGGATTAGTTTTGTAATGATTTAGAGTCAAAATTCTTGTAGAAACATTACTTCATATCCCCTAACAAAGTACAGTGCTTGTTTTATCAAACTATAAGTTTGTCAGCATGTGTTCCTTCTAATTTTGTTTTCTCTGTTTGATTAGGAGCGTATTACCCTTCAGTCACACTTGCAATAATGTTATTTATCTCAGCACAAAGGGCCAGAAAATTTTCATGCAAAGTCATAGGTCTTTAAGGTTGGAAAAGACATCTAAGATCATCAATTCCAACCTTCAGCCCAAAACCACCATGCCTCCTAAACCATGTACCAAAGTGCCACCTCTAACAAGTTTTTTGAAAAAAAGTTTCCCTGGGCAGCCTGTTCCAATACTTCACCACTCTTTCATTAAAGAAATTCCTCCTAATATCCAGTCTAAACCTTCACTGACTCAACTTGAGACCATTTCCTCTCATCCTGCCACTTCTCACTTTGGAGAACAGACCAACTGTAACCTCCCTACAACCTCCTTTCAGGTAGTTGTAGAGAGTGATAAGGTCTCCCCTCAGCCTCCTTTCCTCCAGGACTAAACGACCTCAGTTCCCTCAGCTGCTCCTCATAAGACTTGTGCTCCAGCCCTTTCACCATCTTCGTTGCCCTCCTCTGGACACACTCCAGCACTCCAATATCTTTCTTGTAGTGAGGAGCCCAAAACTGAATACAGGATTCAAGGTGCGGCCTTACCAGTGCTGAGTACAGGAAGATAAAAAATTCCCTCGTCATACTGACCACATCATTTCTGATATAAGCCAAGATGCTGTTGGCCTTCTTGGCCACCTGGGTATGCTGGATTTGTGGGTGACCAGATTGCCTAGGTGGTCTCTAAATTCTCCTCAGCTAAGGTACAGCCCTCCCTTCTCCAGACTTTCTCTCTTTCCTCTTTGTTCTGCGATTCCTGAGGGCCAACCTTACCACTCAATGTAGTCATATGTAACAAAAAACATAAAACTCTTGAAGTTCATTTCAAAGCCACATAGAAAGTTTCTAGTATCAAGTATCAACAACATTAATGCAATTACTTAAGCCAGCAAACATAATCAGAACTGCTTCTCAAATGAAATACATCCAGATTCATAGTAGCCCTTAGAAAATAATTTTTTTTTGAATAATGAAAAAAAGTGATAATTTTCCAGTGGAGCTTGTTCTAGAATAAAGATAATATTGAAAGTCTTGATTCTAAGAAGTCACCTTTTTCTAAACCTTTCATAAACCCCAAACATTTCTAAACAGAAAAATCTGCAGATAGAAATGAAACGAGACAATTTAATGGCTAGAAAATACTAGTTTTTCCAGCATTCTAATTTTCTATGTTATAAGTGCTGAACATTAACTACAAGTAGCTTCAATGTGTGCTTTGCATGTAAATGTCCTGTGCATAAGTGGAAAAACAGATGAGCCTCATGCAAGTGCATAATTATTTTTGATCTCTTTTGAGATTCCATTTCCATAGGATGAAACTTATTACTGACTCATCAAGCCAAAGTTATTCAATGTGGTTGAAAAAGTCATATTTTATTTGAGTATAAGCATTTCAAGTTAACAAATAAAGGATTAGTCATCATTTGCATCTTTAGGGGATACGTATGGTCAAACCAAGTATGGATGTGCTAATCTTGAGTAGACTTTTATTTTTCCTTTTCAGATCTCTAGCAGTCTGGCAGCTCAGATAAAATATACTTACATGTCTAAAAGAATACTTGTTTTTTAATTATGAAATAATATTATGATTAATGACAAAGAAGTTGAGGGATATAATCTGTATACACTGGGGGACTCAAGAAAACTTATTTGTGGAATCCTTTCAAGATATGGAATCACTAAATAATTTCACCTTTAAAAATACACTTTAGTGGGTTTGTAGAAATAGCAAAAATTTTCAGTTAAGTATTTGCTTTTTTAATATCTTATTAATAAATATTAATGACTATTCATAAAATATATTAATGAATATTAGTATCTATTCATAGCTTGAAGCATCTCTCCATGACCCAGAGCTATACTATAGAAGTTGTTGAAAGAAATTAGTGAACTCTTTCACTACTGGCTTTACTCAGCCTTACCATGGAACTATTTTCACCAAAAATTTGAACATTTTTCTCCAAAAATTGAATGTTTTTCACCAAACATTAACCTTACTTCCTCTCTCAATTATGTTGTTTTACTTCTGCAATGACTACTGTCCGGTCAGAGGTTGCTACATCCTGAACCAGGGCTGGTGGTACAAAAGCAGGCAACACAGCCTGGCCAGATAGCTGTCAGCACTCAGCACATCCCAACAATCCCCAACGATGGCCCCACGATGGCTGCTAGCTATAACCAGGGGCCGCATCCCGTCTTGCACTGTTGCTCGTGGTTGGAGGTAACACCCAGGTCAGCAGCCATGGAGGTGGTGAACAGAACCACTACTTTGGTGCCAAAAGAAAGCTTGCAAGACTGATCCCTGAACACAGAAATATTAAAGCTGTTTGTAGTGGAAAAGTATGTCTTCTCTAGCTGTACCTTAGTTTCAGTTAATTTTTCCACTTATCCCGCATCTAAAAGGCTCCAGTGTGATGAGGGGGTGGAAACAAGTTGACTGTGCCTATTAGAGCTAAACTCTTCAGGACAGTAAGAGAATAAAAACAACCTTGAAGTGCCTAAGGTTGTGTGATACTACAGACAACAAAATAAATTACCAGTTGAGTGTAATCAAGCCTGTGTAACTTCTGGTTCAAGGAATGTCTAGGGACTGGTTATTGGCAGTATGGATTTTGTTGCTGTATGGATAGCCTGATGCCATTAGCTGTCCCGGGGGCAGGGTTAGCTAGTGAACTCATAAAATAAAGCCAGTACTGTTGCTTGTGTACCTGAGTACTACTGTTCTGGAACCAAGTTGCCATAAAAAGAATTGTGACTAACCAAAAATGGAAACATCTTCCAAAAAGCCTCTGAGAACCAAAATTCTCGTGATAGAATAGATATGTGAGTTGTAGCACTAGCGGGGAAGACTGTGCTCTTAGTTATGCTTGTACAGCCTGTATATTTACTTCAGATTTATGCTGATGAAGAGTATACTCAACTGCTAATCTCTTCCTTCATCTGTCTCTTACCTTTAGAGTAAGAGTGCACGTGCAGGGGAGAGCTAGTACAACTGTAAATGAGAAAGTGCTGTAATTTTCAACCTTATTTCGAAGGCTAACAACTTCATCCTCCATATTCACCTTCTGATAGGTTGATTGGGGTTTTTTAATACCTTGTCTTGGAGCAGAATTTACTTCCAGAGAGCATTTGAATTCTTATTTTGAAGTTGTGTATATTTCATAGTTAGCCACAGTATTTTTTCTTTTAATTAGAAGATTTGTAAAGAGTAGTCATGTTTTTCTACTTAACTTTCAGGATTAGTGTCTGGAAAAAACAAAATTTCAATCTTTATTTCTCCATTAAAAATATCTGTTGCTGAATTAAAAAAACTGTGAAGGGGTGACACTACAACTCGATTCTTTTTGGGTTTTTTTTCCTATGGACATTTAAATAGATTAAAAACCATGCTTCCTAGAGCTTCTCAAATTGTTTTGTTTTCCATAGCATTACAGAACTTTTTGTTTAACTGGAGTGGTTTTCTCCTATTTGGGACTAGATAGGTCTGATTCATAAAGGGCTAGTATGCTTCACCGTAAAAAGGAATTTATTTTAAATATTAGAAAGTATTATTGTTATTCTTTCACTTACAACTTTGTTTTTGTTTAATTGCGATTTTTCTTTGCCTCCAGAAACCTTTTCTCATTCTTTCAGTCTTCGTAGTATTTGAGAAGGTATTTGGCCTGTAAATAATATTTTTAATATGGAGTACTTTGAATTTTGCAATGTAAATTACACCAAAGATCAGTGTAAAATCACTGGAAATGGAAATTACTTTGAAGTCAGTTGAACCACTGTTCTTCAGTCACAGGAAAACACATTTGGAATGTCTGGCAACTTTTAAAAAAATTTTTTTTAAATGAGAAACTCTTTCTAAGACATGCTTTCAGTGTCTTCCAACTCAAACTGAATAATACTAGACCAATCCTCCACACTTTTTAAAGCTTATGCAACAAAATTGAACAATGAATTGCTGGCTGATTTGCATAATGCATCTAAAGATTTTTATGAGGAAAAAAATCAATGCTTTTTCATTTTGATTATGATATTATAATGCATATTTTGAGGCTTTGAGGGAAACTTGGCCGGCCAGCAAAGTTACCATCACGTGAAAAGTTACCTAGAGAGGGTGATGTGGCCAGATTTCATAAGTTCACGCTTAATTTTTACTTTCCTTTCTCCCCATTCCATGCAATTGTACATTTTAGAGAGGATGTTGATTGTAAGTGTTGAATACTTATTTTATGAAAGCTTTTGCCTCTGAGAGAGGATAGATTTGCTCTTGGAATCATCAAAATGTTTACAGATAATGAACTATTAGAATTCCATTTAGTAGGATTGAATTCTAATTCTTAAAAAAAGGAAGCCAAATTACACTTTGCAATGGTCCGTAGCATAGTTTTGGGAGGAGATGCTTCCTACAAATATTCTGGGAGAATGCTGGTACGTAGAATTATTTATTCCATCTCAGGGTATATAGCAACCACTTCATCTAAGAACTTAGCCAGTGCTTTCTATAGTTAAGATGTTCTAGCACTAAGTGGAAATGGGATCATGTTCTGATCAGACATGCCAAGTATGAGGCCAGTATTTGTTGTGAGTGGCATTGGGCAACCTGCTCTTGACATAGCCAAATGGGACACCGACTGCATTCTCTTACTAGTTTGGTGCATTCAATGATAGCCACATGTCTGGTTTAATTATAATTTTTCATACATGCTTTTTCATGAACAATAAATCAATAGGCCGTGCAGGAAAAAAAAAATCACTTTTTTGTAAAGCGTGCGCTATGCTGTGAAATATTTTGGATGCACAATAGAAACAAAATTTGTGTTACATTTTGTACCTTGGTGCTTTAGATTTTAAATATGTCTGTGCATTATCTAAGAAGAACTACAGTTGTCCACAAAAATAAAATTTCCTCCAGGTATAATAACATGTTTTCAAAACAAATAGGTATCACTGGTATTTGCAACCTTTAACTATACAGATGTTGGTTACTAAAGAGCATTATGGTGTTTATTTTAATCTTAACAGTGTTTGCTATTGGTTTTATAGATGGGTAAACTTAACTACAAAAAAGTTCATTTAAAAAAAAAGTCATAACATTAATAGGGTTATATGAGGCTCTTTTCTCAAAAAGAATTAGTAATATTTAGCTAGCTGTTGGTGAAATTGAAAAATAATTATATAGAGTGGAAATAATAGAAAAATGTGATGATAATAGAGTAACTTTCTGCTTAATTTAGTGCAGCTCCTAACATTCGGGTAATTTTTTACTTTTTCTCTCATAGTAAGATGTATAGATATACAAATTTTAATCATAAATCATATCATATATGTATTTTTACAGAGACTATTATTGCTAAAAGGTAGTGGGGAATATATATATTGCCTTCAATGAAACAGAAACAACTTTAAAATTCCCCAGCACCAACAGGCTGCCTGTACAAATACAGCTGTACAAAACAAAGAATATTGAACTGTTAAAGCTTCATTTGTGCCTAAGGTAGCGTGCTTTACAACGTGGAACAACATGAACACAGATATTTCATTGGAAAGAACATTACTCTTCTCTTTCTATCTATTATCACGTTACATTCCCATTGAATTGTACCATCCTTACTTAAGAGCTTACCAGTCCCTCCTAAAGCCAAGCCCTCTGTTGGCTTTGAGCTTAACATATTTCATCCTTTTGCACCGGCATGTGTTAACATCTTGAACCACGTTATCCATTTTGAACCTGAGTACACTAGGTGTATCAGAAGATGAGGAACCTAAAACTTATCTCCATTTCTGGACATAATAAGGAACAAGAGTGGTGGAGTCACCAACCCTGGAAGTATTCAAAAGCCATGTAGGTGTGGTGTTTAGTGACATGGTTTAGTGGTGGGTTGGCAGTGCTAGGTTAAGGGTTGGACTCAATGATCAAAAAGGTCTTTTCCAACCCCTATGATTCTATGACAAGGATTACATTTGCATCCCTCGCGTTATGTTCTCAGACAAGAGCATACCCTCTGCTGATACTTATAGATACAAATTGGTAATGTTCCTTTGCTTTTTCTGTTATTTCACTCCTTTATGGTAGATAGATAAGCCCTTAGTGACTTACTGATTAGTCTTTGTTTACTCTCTACAGCATTTTCTTTTTTAAAAAATATAAAAGGCTTTAGTTTATTTCAGAATGTGATCTTGTGATTGGTTTAAGCCTACGGAGGTCTACTGAGTGACTGGCTCTAAAACACCCCCTCCATAACGCTGGCATGGCTGATTTCATGGCCAGGATGTTGGATTGTCTCACTAATTTTGCTGAAAATGTATGAAAGCACTTTATAGGCTTATTTATCTGCTTGCAAGTTTAATTTTCAGTCAGACTAGAGAGCTAATCTGTCTCACCAGGAGCACAGAGTACTAATATTCCTAAAAGAAGCACTAAAAATACCTCTTAAGAATACAAGCACCACATTGCATGATGTTTCCTCAGTTCTTAAATGCCTTTGAAGCCAACACAACTTTGAAGCCCTTTTTCTCTTTAGCATTAGTAAATTTTAGAACTAGCATGACACTAAACTTGCATGGAAGAAGTGATAATTACATAATTTACATAATTGGATTGTTGCTGGATGTTAAAGTTAAACTTTTTTTAATACGTATGAGATACTTAATGTAAATGTCAGAAAATTACAGACATAACTTAGAAACTGATGCAATTACTGTTGTTAAAATGGGGAAAATGTATTTTTTATCGGTGGAGGTACTAAGCTTTTATAAAACCAAATAGGAAGAAAAGAACAAATGTTGCAAGCCTGATTGGAAAATAAAGTTTTCAGCCTTCTTCCTTTGCCTTCAGAGTGCTTGTCATTGTACTGAAACTTGAAGTACAGCTTTGATTTATACACAAAGTGATCTGTTCCAAAATCTCTGTAATAAAAGGACTACTACTTGCTTTGGCTAAACTACAGAATTCAAAATAATTAATTAGTGCTTAGTAGCCTGTCTTCTATCACTTATGCTGCTATGAAAGATAATGAAGGTTTCTACAAAAGTGCATCTGCTTTTTGCCACTTTAGTGTGTTCCTGTCAGTCAGCCTCCAGTCCATAATTTGAAAAGACATTATGCTAATTTACGAGATACAATATTCGTATCATTTCACACAGGTGTGAATATTCTCTTTGGAGAATGAATATCTGTTTACCTACCCCTTTGCTAATTAGATTCTAAGATGATGCTTGCCTACCCAAAATATACAGCAGAGGTTCAACAAAAGGGTTTTTGGAGTTTGCTGCCAGAATGTGTGATGGTGACTGCTGTCTGGTTGTGTATGTCTGCTCAGAATGTGTGGGAAATCTTTACACAACAATTCTCTTACTCTTGTTCAGCATTGCATCATGCATTGATGGGAAGAAATTGATAGCTAACAGTGAAGAAGAGCATTCAAATTTCTCCTTCTTGCATACTTTCTGTGAGACAAAGCATTTTTATACTAGGAAGATGTTTAGTAAGCCTAAATAAATGGATTTTAAAATGTATGAAGGGGCTTTCTGAACTAGGGACAGACTTGGACATCCTGATTAAAGTATATGTGCCATAATGACATGTTTTGAATGATAGAAACACCTTAATATTTAAAAGGATAAAAACATGTAGTAGCTGAAAGCTTGTTCAAACTTGAACAAAAACTGCATAGTAGGCAAAATAAAATGTGGTGAAATTTGCCACCACTGGAGTAATCAGCATGTAAGCATTTTGTCTTTGATAATGAAGATTTGGCAACATATGTCAAATTCATTTTGAAAGGGAGAGGTGTATTTTTTCTTATTTTTTTCCTAGTTTTCTGCAGGCTATATATTAGGAGAAATGATAATAATACAGTGTCACAATGGCTGCATGAAAGACAGCTGCTTTATAGGTAATTCAATTTGAATTTATTTTCCAATTGCTGATGAGAAAATAAAACAAAAATAATTGATGTTAACCAATTACAGTAACAATATTCAATACCTTTGTATGATAAAATACCAACTTAACACTGTATTAATGCATGCATAGGCACTTTCAAGAATTACAGTATTTAAAGACTACTCAAAATCTTTTCAGTTCTCATGTCTATATCATTAATGTAACAAAAAATCCTCTTTTCCCTTTCGCTTTTCTCTTCATGTTTATTTACTTAACCTTAGAAACATTAAGAGTATCCCTAGTAATACCTTCTTATGCACTAAATTTTAGGAAGCAAGTTAATTCTTCCATTTATTCTCTTTCACTTTATGTGGAATATATGCCATAGATAATACTGTTCACCTTACATAGAATGCATTCAAGCAAATTAAGTAGTGTAAAACAGAAGGATATTCAGTGCCTGGTGGCTTTGGATACATTAGTAAAAACATGATAGCTGAATTTTAACCTCTTGCTTTGATAAATATTAAAGATTCATCTGCTACATACACGTCTTGATTTTTTTCATTTTATTACTTTTTAGTGGAAAAAATTGTTCTTGGTTTATTTTTTACTTTCATCTAGAAAATATTGCTGGAATTAATTCAGTTATGGTGCTCAACCCTGTGTCTTAATTTGTGTTTGTGCATGTAAGTGTGTTCACCAGTCATCACAATGATGGCATCACCAATTTCACACATTTTTAAATTGTGTTCTGTGTTTGCCATTTCCACATGTCATATATAAAAATTAACTAAATTAATAATTACTTTATTTCAGTACATTTCTGCACAGAATTCTGACAACTTTTATTGTTACTGAGTATGTGTATTCAAGTGTCAATTAGAGAATGATTGCTGTGTTAGGAAAGTTTAGAAGACAGATAAGCCAGTAATAAACTTAAAAAAATAAATTAACTAGACTGACATTCTTTAACTAAGTGCTTTATGCTAATGCTTAGTTCATATCCATTAGCAGTCATTATCACTTCATATCCTGTTAATCCTTCACTTTCCCTGTCTGTGAGTATGTGGTACCGCAGAGCTGACACCGTGTGTTTAGCATCGTTCTTGATTGCCTTAGTCACTGAGGTTGGGAAGATAAGCCTCAAAATCCGTCTACCAAGGAAAGCTGAAACAGTAAGAACACGTTGCAGCTCTTCTCCCCATCCAGCCAAACTGGAGATCTTACTTATTTATAAATGTATTTATGTTGTTTATAGAAAAATGGCCTTTGGGTTAGGTGTCATGAAAGCTTGATGGATGTTTTCCAAGGCTATAGCAGTATTATCCTGTATCTTGGCTTGGTTTTTTGTTTCTTTGTTGATATTCCTTAGTTAGCTACTGCTTCTTTTCTCATAGCAAGAGTAATGTTCACCCAGCTTCAGGAGTTGTGTTCTATCACTGTCCAATAATTAACCATCACTGAGTTATGGCTTCTGGGACCTTTTGCTTTCAACCTGTGGCCATATTTTCAAGGCCTTTACTAATATCCTGTACTTAACCTTTGTCCCAACAAGAAATGTCTGGCACCAAGGTCCAACTTACACAGGAAATTCTCAGAAAAAAGTTGGTAACAAACCTAACCGGCCAGGCCAGGCCTTGGTGCAGTTGAACCAAAGCACAGATACATTAAAGCCTCTGGTTTATTATTGGTGGAGGCAGTACTATATTTATTCAGCACAAAATGCTTATGCAGTTATGGTCTATTAAATATACTTATATTTGGGTTTGAAATAAGTTGATAGCAATGTTTGCTTAGTGTACTTTCATCTTTTCTGGGTAAACCAGGCCTTTGCTTTAGCTATACATCTCCTACATCTCTCAAGGTAGACAAAAAGACAATGTTTGGGAGCTGGTTTACACAGCGGGTATTAGCTAAGTAGACCCACATTTGTCTTCCAACAGTGCAAGTGCTGTTTATGAGCTGGTGCGACAGCAGGTGTGACAGTCTGTAAAATGTACATGCATAAACAGTTATTTCTGTTGCTTCTGTAATGAAAAAATACTGTCTTGTCTGGAAAATCAATGATAGAATAAGTAAGATGAACAAGACCAAGTCAGCTGGAATGTAGGATTTTCATGGGAAAAGAATGAAAGAATACTTTGTCTCCAGCTGTACCCTTTAGCAATTTGTACGTATTTCTCTTAAATCATCTATAAATCAACAAAGACCATTATACAAATTCCAGATTACCTGTTGACAAAAGCATGGAAGACTTATCCTAATAAAATTTCAAGTTTCTGTGAAGAAGCCTGGGATTTTAATCTGGAGAAACCTGAGATTTAAGTTATTTCTTCTCTAGTGCCAAGAACAGTTGAATTCTACTTTATGACTAGGGATTTGGGCTATAAATGGGATGAAAATAACAGTTAATACAGTGCTATATTCTAAAATGAGAATGGGTGCACCAAATCCAGGCTGAATATGAATTCAGTCTGTATGTTGAGATGAGTAAATAAAATCCAATTGCACTTAATTTATTATCCTTAAAAACACATAAATAATATTTTTATTGTGTAGGTTTGATAATGAAAAAGAATCTTAACTTTTCACGAGTCTCTTTTTTCCCCCTTTTAGAAAGTATCTCCTACGGTTATTCTTACAGGTTAGTGTAAGAAGTGTTCTTAGTGTTAAGAAGAAACTTCTTTCTGGGGTTTATACAAAAATTATTAGCTTTGTGCTGAGAGCAGATGGAATAGAGCTTTCGCTTGTACCTAAGCATAAGGAGCTGCAAAGGCTGCTGGCCTTTTTCTTCTGTTTGAACATTCAGACAGAAAGGGCATAAATTGTCAGGTAGTCCTTTATCTGTCTAGTTTTAAAGTAAATTAAATAGGAAAGGAATTTAAATATACAGGCATCTTATGTAAAATTTTTAAACTGTCATTAATGGAATGTATAATTAAGAATAATATATAACGAGTAAGCTTCTTAAAAAAAATGTTTCCTCTTTATTTGGTGTTAGAGGCATGTCCATAATTTCATACATTAATTCTTTAAAAATATGTAGCACTTTCCCTAGAAGCATATTTTTGTAGCCACCAAGATCATTAAAATTAAGTTGTGGTACTTTAAATGATATAATAGATATATAATAATTGTTATAATATAAATAAATATACTATATTTTAATAGATGATATAATAATTACTACAGAATATTTTTAGTAAGTTGTGTCAAAATCAGATTTGTTTTTTGCAATGTGTTTATGTCCTGAAATCATGTGACCTTAAACTCTAACCCTTTTATAACTTAGAAAGTAGTCCTCATGCTATCCAGACTTTAGCATTTGAATAAATTTGTGGGTGAGCTGTTCTTTTAAATGAAGATGGTAAAAGAGAGCGGAGTCCCTATAGAATCAATAAACTTGTTCTGTTGAGTTTAGGGGTTTGACTTTATTCCACAGTATGTTACTACTCAGATAAAGTTATCAGACCTTCACAGAGTGCAGAACATTTTTCAAAAGGAAACCACAGAAGAACTTCAAAGATACGTTGACTACACAGTCTGCTTATACCACTGATTTTTTCCTAAAATTTAGATTCTTATGTATTAAGGAAAACAATTTAGAAGTTATTTCGTTGGATTTGTTGGAATTCTTTATATTTCTTAAATATTGTGTTGAAGCAAAGGTCTTTCAGTTTATTCATGCAATAAATAAGATTGATTATGCTAGTCTTTATTTTACAGTCATTAAAAAGAATGCTCCAAAGGTGGATAGTGAAACACAAACACATTTGAACTGCACATTGAAAGTCTGTTTTTCTTTTTCTTTTCTCTCTTCTACACAGAGCTGCACGCATTACTTCACACAAGTCACAAAAGCAAAAAAAATGCCTGAGTGACTGTGTTTTGATTAAGAGATCAAAACTAAGAGGTCGTGATCCTAGCCCACTTGTATGTTTATTCTACCCACTACAGTGCTCTTTTTTGTGTGTATTCCCTCACAGAATTTGAGCTTAAGATTTTGTTATTGTACTTTCTTTTAACAGTTATCACAAGCACCCTCCCTTTGAATATCCCAGTGCATTCAGCCAAAGGCAGAAAATTCAGTGCTGCTCCTCATTACCTTCCAAGTTGTTCCTGATAATTAGTGTGACATTTTTGAGTGTAATTATCATAGAATTTTTTGGTTGGAAAAGACATTTGAGATCACCAAGTCCAACCATACCTGTCCAGTACTAAACCATATCTCTGAGAAGACATGACCCAAATCTGTCTCAGTAGCAGGCTTGATCTTCAGCTGTTTGAAGTGAGTGTGTCCTCTGCACTATCCCGTGAGTCTCCAGATACTGAAACCATCCAAAAACCTAATTTTACTTGGATCTCTGATGATTTCTAATAGTGACAATTTGACCTGCTATTCCCTGAATCTTTTTCTCCTCCAGAGAAAGAAGTTAAAGAAACATCCCAAATATCGGAAGTTTATAAAGAAGTTGTTATAAAGAATTTACCTGTTAAATAAAGGAATATCTGGTATAATTTTAATTGTCCTAAATTCTCAGATTTTTGACTGCTCATGGTTTTTGGTTTTAGGTTTTAGTGCCATTGAACAATTGGTTGTATAGATCCAGGCAAAACTGTGTAAGATTTATATACGTGATTTTCAAAGACTAGAGAGAGTTTAAAGGAGTCTTATGTAATATAAAAAGAAAATAAGTATTTAGAAAAGATTACACAATTAGCAGCTCTCTGGACTTCCTAGAGTAGAACATAAGATTATGCCTCATGGAAAGAGTGCTATATCCAGATGTTCAAGGATTTTCACAAGCATGAAAAGCTGACTTTTCACATTTAAAAAAAAAAAAAAAATAACTTTAGNTATCCCAGTGCATTCAGCCAAAGGCAGAAAATTCAGTGCTGCTCCTCATTACCTTCCAAGTTGTTCCTGATAATTAGTGTGACATTTTTGAGTGTAATTATCATAGAATTTTTTGGTTGGAAAAGACATTTGAGATCACCAAGTCCAACCATACCTGTCCAGTACTAAACCATATCTCTGAGAAGACATGACCCAAATCTGTCTCAGTAGCAGGCTTGATCTTCAGCTGTTTGAAGTGAGTGTGTCCTCTGCACTATCCCGTGAGTCTCCAGATACTGAAACCATCCAAAAACCTAATTTTACTTGGATCTCTGATGATTTCTAATAGTGACAATTTGACCTGCTATTCCCTGAATCTTTTTCTCCTCCAGAGAAAGAAGTTAAAGAAACATCCCAAATATCGGAAGTTTATAAAGAAGTTGTTATAAAGAATTTACCTGTTAAATAAAGGAATATCTGGTATAATTTTAATTGTCCTAAATTCTCAGATTTTTGACTGCTCATGGTTTTTGGTTTTAGGTTTTAGTGCCATTGAACAATTGGTTGTATAGATCCAGGCAAAACTGTGTAAGATTTATATACGTGATTTTCAAAGACTAGAGAGAGTTTAAAGGAGTCTTATGTAATATAAAAAGAAAATAAGTATTTAGAAAAGATTACACAATTAGCAGCTCTCTGGACTTCCTAGAGTAGAACATAAGATTATGCCTCATGGAAAGAGTGCTATATCCAGATGTTCAAGGATTTTCACAAGTATGAAAAGCTAATTTTTCACATTTAAAAAAAAAAAAAAGAACTTTAGACAACAAAGGAANACAACAAAGGAAATCAGGAGTGTTGTACCTCCCTTAATTCCCTGTAGATTCAAAGTTCATAAATCTTCTAT